>JAEIFV010000200.1:0-443514 GCA_018904265.1 Lordiphosa collinella | reverse complement strand
TGGAATCCTGAGGTCCGTTTACCATCTTACTCTAGTAGACTACTTTTAATTAATCTTCCTTCCTTACTTAACCGTAGAGTTATGCTTGGTGTAATCTTCATACATAGACTAATTAATGGCGAAATCGACTCATCGGAGTTGGTTAGCCAAATTAATCTTAATGTCCCTTGTAGACTGTCCCGTAACTTTGTCCCCTTATCTCTGAAACATTGTACTACTAACTATGCCTTGCATGATCCGTTTCGTGTCCTCTGTGCTGATTGCAACAAACTCTACCGCTTAATCAATTCGGAACTTTCTTTTCCTGCTTTAAAAACCTCTATCTTAACTCATTTGTCCCGAACTTAACATTATTTTGTACTTTTCGGTCCGGTTTTCGTGTCGAACGTTGGCGGCTGCGCCTCTCGGTCGGTTGGGCGGAAGGTGGGCTGCTATTTTGCCTGGGGCTCGCGCGCGTAACAGGCTTCGGCTTGTGTCGTGAGGGCCACTTGAACGTACTGTGCATTGTACGTCAACGTCCATATAATTATTATTGAAATGTGAACAAACCTTCTGGAATCAAGAACATTTTGTACTTACATTAAGATGGAAAATTCAAGAAGAACGCCTTCTTAGTTCAATTACGACAGATTGAGTAAAAAATTGACTTATAATGCTAGCTCCAAAAAGAGTGCAACGGAAAATTCGAATTATTTTTAAGCGAGTCTGTTCTTAAAATTCCCAACTGGCTCTAACTCTTTTGTTAAGGAGTGATGGTAAATTTCTACCAAAGAGGTTAATTCATGGCCCTTGGATATTTCCAGCCTTTATATTTTGTATTTATTTTAAGACCAACGGAGCAGCAGCACTCTAAATCTTTAAAATCAATTGCTTTCAATAATTTTGTTGCTCTGTGTAGCAAACATGCGTCTAACTTAACTTCCTCTTATTCTTTTTTTGATTCGCTCTCTTTTACTTTCAATATCCATCTGTTTTATTTCACAATCGGGGACGCGGCGTATATTTACAATTAGCAGCTAAGGGAGGGATATTCAGTTATAAATATAAGTTAAATTTTATGCCGCTTTTACCTCGTCGCCAATTAACAAGACCTGACTGTTGTAACTTAAGGCTATGTATCCATGATGCGGATACAGTAACTTTTCCGATCCATTCGTCTATCAAACACATCGCCCAAGTCCAAGAAAAGCTGGTATCGTGCACATTGTATGCTCACACCCAAAAGCTACCGCAGTGCGGCTCCCGAGGTATCAGCATGTTCTCATTGGACTTCAACTGAAGCGGCTTGCCCCACACTTTTAGCGACATCTCAGTTTGCGACTGCCACAGATTAGGCTGGAAGTTACCACGACGACCGAGTGCCATTTCCTGCACATACAACTGGACGATTGGTCCGCCCAGAAATGGAGGCAAGTATTCGTCTTCAGCAGCCATGGTTGGAAAGTAGGATCTTTTTTGATTGGTAAATATCAGATGAACGAAAGTCAAGTTATAAACAAAAGAGAGTTCGCAGCGGCATTGATAACACTGACAACAGGACAATGAAGCTCCTGGCAGACAAAGTCAAATTGTTCTTTGTGCTTATCTTTAACGCGGCTCTGAGACTAAGAGTGTGCAATAAGTTTTCATGGCAGGCATAAAGATATTAGGTTTTTTTCAATTTTTTAACCCTTTTTATCCACTTTCCAAATTCCAAGGCAACTTTTGACTCTCAGATGATATCGTCATGAAAATTGATGTTGTAAACAGGGATGCAAACGGGATTTGAACAGAACCGAACCAAACCGTCCCGAACCGCTAATTTGTGCTTGGAGCCCTATCCGCGGTTCGGTTTATTTTATGGGCAAGTTGGATGATGTTTAGATGGGATATACTTAGGCTACCTCAGCCAGACCACACTAAGGTCTAATATCATTAAACCAGCGATGTCCAAAATTTGAAAAGGCAGCCACGCGTGGTTGGCAAGTTTGGTGATTGTGTGTGAGTTTGGACACCACTGCATTAAACTAACTCTGATAATTATATTTAACTAGCTGAATACCCGGCGTCGCCCGGGTTCTTATGATTCTTAAGACAGCGATTATATTCAATCTAGTGCAGGCTGCATGTCGGTATAAACATTTTGGACCGTGCGATCTTTTTCTCTATATACACGTCTTCATGATAATCTAAAATCGTGACTTTTTTTCAAATTGTGACTTTTTTGACCGTTTGATTAAAAACCTCCTGTTTACCCGTCTGCAATTGCCGTCTATCAAATCTTCACAATAATCCAGGCTCAAGTCAAAAATTTGCAAGTTACGCAACAGCTTCCATTTACCAACGCCGGCATTGTAATATAAGCACTTAGCGCTTTCATAAAATCTCATACAATTTTGCAAATTTTGCGTTTTTTAGACCTTAGAAACCTTCGCGGGCAAGCGTTGCCCAAAGTTTTATGGCAATCCGATGAACGGTATAGTTTTTTAAATTTCGTGGTTTTTTGACCATTTTCGGCCCATTTCTTCATTTAAGATACCTTTGCGGGCAAGCGTACAACCATTCCTCAAAGCTTCATCAAAATCAAACATTTTGACAATTTAGCGGTTCTTGGACCATTTTCCGCCCATATCTTCCACTTTGAAAACTTTCCGGGCAAGCGTCGAATAATTCCTCAATGTTAACTGCAAATTTTGAAATTTTCTCGGTTTTTTGACCATTTTCTGAAAATTTCTTCAACTTAGAAACCGTTCAATTCATTCCCAAAGTTTAATTGCAATCGGATGAACGGTATAATTTTGGGAATTTTGCCATTTTTGGACCTTTGAAACCTTCGCGGACAAGGGTCTAACCATTGACCAAAATTTCAGTTTTTGAATTATCGCGGTTCTTGGACTATTTCCCACCCATTTCTTCAAATCAGAATCCTTCACATGCAGCGTCCAATCAATCTCCAAAGTTTTATAACAAACGAACATTTGGCAAATTTTCGCAGTTTCTTCTACTTGAAATTAAGCTTTACCGAAACCATAAATTTTGCAATTTTCGCGGTTTTTTGACAATTTTCCACAAATTTCTTCCACTTAGAAACCTTCCTGCTAAATTATTGGTTAGTTTTCTTTTTTGGGCGTGACAACGTCTTATAATTCGATAGAGCCGGCTGCACGCCCGAAAAACATGACTCATGCGTCGTTACCTCGCTTTGAGGCGTTCCATATACTAAAACATACACACACTTCACACATATAGCTCAGCAGACCAACGCATTGTTGTTGTTTCAACAGGCCAATACTCTCTGTGAGCTGTGCTTAGTTGTAATTTGACATTTGTAAACAGAGAGAGTGGCTCTCAGTACGCTCTCCCTGTGAAGAGACGATCAACGGGAAAAAAGCTTCTACGCATATTTTGTTTTGGTTATAAGCAGATTTAAAGTTTCTGGTCTAACGGAAATCGAATTGACAAGAAATTTTTTGCGAGGCAAGTGCTGCTAATAAAATTAATTTCGGAGCGTAAACAATAATTAATATTGTTTAAAAATTTGTTATATTGCTAATCCTATTGATATGTTCGTCTTCCTTTTTAGCATAGTAATGTTGAAAGGAGTATTAAGGGCGAAAAAAATTGAATTGCTAATATTTATTGTTTTATAGCGAATAAAAGATACGGTGACATGCAGATGGCATAGAATTCCATTTAACCAAAAAAAATTAGTGCAAAAATCGTCAGTATTTGTCGGGAAAATCGATCAGATACAGGAAAGGTACATTATAAGAAACATATAAACAATTCAATGGGAAATTCACTAATCAAATTTAAAAATACACCGATCACAATTGGAGACTGTGCTGTGATTTTGAGATTGAGTATTGAATCGGAAATACATCTGAATATATGGATTTATTGCCTGTGTAGGGTTATTGCCCTGTCAGGGTAAATCTAACTTGATCAATTTCATTGTGATTTCCAATTAACTCCTTCTCTATATACATACAAATCTATTAAACAAATGAAATTAAAATTTTCTTTGAAAAATGCTACCATTTCATCAGTATTTTCTTAAGACGTTGTCACCTTCAACTATCGTCAGTAAACCGACTTTACAGACAACCAATTTTTTTAAACAGGATGTGGGTGGCACTTTGTGTCGCACTGTTGCACTGCTCTTCGCTTTTGAGGGACTGAGTGGGCGGGCGCGGGTGCTCTTGTGTCTGCTTGGCGGCCACCAATTGGGGTTGAATCTGCAGGCCAGAGAACAGTTCACGATTCAGCGGCAAAAAGGTGCTCCTTGGCTCGGATGCCACTGAGACGATATTTGGCACAGCTGTCATTATACGTCAATTACATAGCTGTCATTTGCGTTTTGTTATTCCAAGTCTGATTCTTTTTGTTTTTTATAATGACTGATCGGTTTCATGTCAAGTCGGTACACGTGAAATCTTTATTTGAATCGATAGTACGGTCCATATAATTTAATGTTTGCAGATTATTTCATGTAAATGTTGACCGTGACTGCGCCTCAAATGGTCCATCCGCTTAGTCCAATTTTGGCATACTCTTTCCCACATTTCGGCCGGTATCTCACGAATAAATGCTTCAATGTTGTCTTCCAATGCGTCAATTGAAGCGGGCTTGTCTGTATAGACATGAGCTTTAACATAGCCCCACAAAAAATAGTCTAAAGGCGTTAAATCGCACGATCTAGGCGGCCAATTGACCGGTCCCGAACGTGAAATAAAATGTTCACCGAACTCGCCTCTCAATAAGTCCATTGTTGCGCGTGCTGTGTGGCATGTGCCACCGTCTTGTTGAAACCACATGTCATGCAAGTCAAGCTCTTGCATTTTGGGCAAAAAAAGTTGGATATCATCTCACGGTAGCGCTCACCATTCACAGTTACGTTACGATTCGCATCATCTTTGAAGAAGTACGGTCCAATGATGCCACCAGCCCATAAACCGCACCAAACTGTGACTTTTTCTGGATGCATTGGTAGCTCTTGCAATGCTTCTGGCTGATACTCACTCCAAAATCGACAATTCTGCTTATTTACGTACCCATTAAATCAAGATAGCCAAAAAAAAAAATGGAAGAAGCGCGCGATGAACTTTCATAGCAGAGCACGCATTTTGATAAAAAAAATTCAATAATTTGCAGGCGTTGTTCGTTTGTAAGACGATTCATGGTTAAATTATAGACCAAACTGAAGATGTTTGACAGTGAAACAAAACACGAAACGTGCGTGAGCTGTTTAAGCCAGTGTTGCCAAAAAGATAATAGCTAAAAAATCACCCTTTATAAGGGAATACCCACATAGACATAAAAAGGCGATACAGAGTGCTAAAGGCCTCTTGTGATTTTCAGCAAAAGGAAACCAAAAGTTTCCTGGCTCCAAAGTGGTTAGCGTAGGCCGTACATCAGATTAAGTTCCAGTTGATAATATCCATCCCGCAGTGGTAATCAAAATCCTACCTCATATTCTTAAAACTATAGGGAGCACTCCGCAGTGTCATGCACTCTGTTAGTCTTGAATAGCATTAGCAATTAAGACCGTAAGTGTGGCTACCAATTTCAAAATTCCGGGCTGGAAAAGTTTCGTTTGGGTCCCGATCGAACAACATTTGATGGACGCGCCCACGAGTTAAAGAAATGAACTACACACCAGCCGAGTCTTAACGATCTGTTATTGTGGTCCGTAACCATCTAGTCCAGGGAATATGCCCCACTTCCAGTCTATGAAGCTGGCAATGGCTACGACTATGATCTCTGGGTTAATGTGCATCCCTGCTAGCTCTAATCTCCCGTTGCATTTATTGTGGGTCTCGCTACAAAAAAATTCTCAGCATCTGAGTGCTGAGACTTTAAAATAAAATATGCATTTTCGTGAGACCAGTTTATGGAGAGAGCTTTCATTACTGAAATAAACTTTAGGAAAAATCTACAGGAGGTCTTTCTCCTTTATTAAACAAACTTACAACAAACATAATAAATCATGAAATCACCACTTTTGGTAAATTTCCCAGGATCTTTCAAGAGTTTTTATCGCATCATGTGGCGCCCGTTCGAATAAAGTTGTTCGTATCTTAAAAATCGCTCTTCATTAATTTCCCTGCCGATTTGAAGACATTTGCATATGCAGCCAATCAAGTCAACACCCAATTTTATCAAAAAACAAATTTCACCTCACTTTCAAGGGAGCCGCTGCTGGGTCGCTGGCGAATATTTCAATATTTAAACAAAAATGTTTCGCGCCATAAATTTGACAGTAAATTTGCGCAAAGAGTGAAAAGTTTTTAAATTAAACACAAATTTATGGCCAAACGAAGTCTTTAGGCTGTGGGGCAAAGCCAAACGGCAGCAGCGGCAGTGCAGGCTCCAAGTTAGCACCTGTAAACCGGTCCGAACAGGTAGGCTCCCTCTCTGCCAAAACAGATGTCCTGCTGCTCCAAATTGAAAGCACAACATACATCATCCCTACCCAACAGGCCAACAGCCAAAATCGAAGGGCGCCTTGGAGTTGGGAACGGGCAACAGCCAACAGCCAAAAGAAATTGGGGTCATGTACTCCACACGCACGCGGCGGCGATCTGCCAGCCGTCTGCCGCGCAGACAGGAACAGGCAGCCGCATCTTTCACTTTGCAGCCTCTTCGTACTCTGCGGTACTTTATGCATATTCGGTTGCTTTTTTTTTCGATAATTTTCATTGTGGCTTTTGCCTTGCCCGGTGGGTTTTTTTTTTTTGAGTTGAAAAACTTGAAAATTAGGCGCGTGTCTTGTGACACTCGTTGTTAAGAGGGGAGGCCCGGAGGGGCGTGGCTTGGTCATGGATATCGAGCAATCGCGCGTGTTTCGCTCATGAACTGTTTTTATTATGGGTTAAAATATACAATGTAAGGGTCAAACTGTTGTTTATACTTGCAACAATGTGATCTACATCGAACTACACAGATTCTTATGAAATTTCAATTCCTACAAACAATGCTAATCGGTCAAACTATTCTACATTATAAATCAAAAAAGAAAGAATGAGCCTCACTCAACGAGGGAAAATCCAATTTGAGATTACAATATCTGCAAAAGAATATAAAGTAAGTACATAGTTTGGTTTTTGTATGGTTACATCCGCATGAACTTAACTTTAAATGTAATTTACAATTTTCATTGTAAAAGTAAGAGCATAAGAGAGAAACTTCACTTTATTCATGCACCGATACACACGCAGTACTGTGGACAAAACATCGATAGTAGTCACCATCCACAGGAACTGAAATTGTTGCTGAAATTCCCCTTTTGACCATTTATTGACATTTTTTGTATGCATTTAACATTGGTTTCTGAGCTACTAAGAAATCACCGTTTCAAAACTATTTCCTAGCTTTAAAATTTATGTTCCTAAATGTTATGTTCCGGATTTTTTTAAGAGCAGAATTTATAAAATTAAGTAATGGATTGATGGCAAAGTCTTCACATTCTTCCGAAGCATTTAAGGTGTTGGCATTTGGGCGGGACTATTCCCACTCCTGTGGTCATTTAGTGACGCCTGCACATTTTCATTGTACTACAATACTTTTTGGCGGAACTCGTCCCTTTTAAAACTCGATCACAATAAAGTCGCGGTTTTGGTCACCGTTCTAGTCACTGTTTGGCCACTGTTTTGGTCACTGTATGTATTGGTTCTTTATTTTCTTTAACATAAAGATGTATGAAGGGAAATAAGAGGTGAAAGGAAGGGGTAGTCACCACCACCCGTAAAAGGGAAAAGGAAAAGTGTCCAAAAGTTTAAGAAGCAACAACAAAACAGATGGAAAAAAATTATAACATTTAAGATGCCTTGGGGTTTGTTTCAAAATCAGTCGTAAATGTGAAAAAGTGTAATGTTTTAGAAGAAAAATTTTCCAAAGAATCTGTTAAAAATACTTAGGATCGAGCCATTTTGAGATTTTTGTCTTAAAAATAGGGGAAGTTAACTTCGGCTAGGCCGAATTTTTGCATATAGCGTTCATCCCTTGGAGCTTCAATTGAAACCTAAAAAGATTTTAAGCCCTTGCAGAGGAGTATAAAAATTGTGCTGATGTTGAGAACACATAGAAGGAGTATCTCCCACCACACAAAATATATATAAAATATATACCAAATCAACAAACTAAATTAATTTCACCTCGCCTGGCCGGTTTCTCCCTCCTTTTTTTTTCTACTAAAAAAAATTTCACAATAAAATTTTTTCTACAACATGCTTCAAAATTTTGGGGAACCGTTCAATTTATAAGGATCGGATGACTATAGCATATAGCTGCCATAGGAACGATCGGTTTTAAAATTAGTTCTAGTGAAAAATCTTTTTGCTTATAATGAAAACTGCATTGGCACAGATATTTCATATATCTTTACAAAATTCTACAAAGTTTTGTCGAAATCAGATGACTATAGTATATATACCATAAATATAATAGGTGTACAATTTTTTTTAAGTATTGATTAAAATCGAAATAAACATAACATATAATAAGGAAGCTATACTTTTTTAATGTGGTCACACTATTTCGGTACGAATTGGGTGAGTTCCCGGAAATAATTAGCTTTTGGGAAAATGTGGATTGTTTTATTGACAGCATACTCGGCTGGTCAACATTAACCTGTAGTTTAAAAAATACAATTGGTTGCAGAAGTTAAGTCATTAGGAAAATATAACTAAATGGGAACTTAATAATCATTCAAATTGTATTAGATGGGCCGTGGGTCGTCACTGCAGTGCGGAGGAGAGAAGGCTCATTCCACGACACCGAGATGAAAAACAAACTTATAAATCCATTGCTATGTTAATAAAACGTTCTTAAAACTTAGCCAATGCCTTAAACCAGAAAAAATAGGTGAAACTCGGGAGCACCTAGAAAATTATCATCTAAGGCCGACGATCGCATGGTTCAGTTGGTTAAACGTGACCCGTTAAAGTCTTCCAGGACGATTGCCAATGAAATTGGTAACATTGTGTCATTCCGACCGTTCGGCGACGATGAGCAATAGCAAACCTACCAGGAAGGATTGCCTTAGGGTTCCTTTGCTTCGGTCAGCAAATTTACAAATGAGGAGCCAATTAGTATTAGATCGTAGAACCTAGTGCGGACCGGAGGGTGAGAAATAATGGGAGCAATATCCTCTGGAGTGATGAAACCAAAAAAATTTGAAAAGATGCCAAAAGGAATGTTCGTTGTCCGAAAGCCAAAGAATTTGATCTCAAGTACACATTTAAAACTGTGAAACATGGAGGTGGTCGCCTAATAGTATTGGGCTGCTTTTCATGGTATGGTGGTTGGTCCGATTCATCGTATTGACGAAATAATGTACAGATTCGTATACAAAGATCTATTGAAGTCGGTGATGCTACCATATGCCGAGGATAATATGCCACTTTTATGGAAGTTCCAGCAGATAATGACCCGATGCACGCCTCTCGGGTATTAAAGGATTGGTTCCGAGAGCAAAATGTGGATGTTCTTGAGTAGCCAATCAACCTTGACCTCAATCCCATCGAGAATCTCTGGGGTGAACTCAAAAAAGGTCGGAAAGACTTTTGTCAAAGTAAAAATCAACTTTGGGATATTGTCCAAAGAGCATGGTACAACATTCCAATTGGAACTTTTCGCAAGTAAGTATCCTCCATGCTAAGACGAATGCAGAAAGTCTTGCAAAATATAGACCAGCCACCAGCTACTAAATTTTAAAAAAACAAGACAAAAAAAAAAAATTATTTAAATATTTTAACACCTATTTTGTGTCCAGACAAAATTGGCGGACTTAAGAAAATATTAAATTTAGTTGTATATTAAAGGGTTTTTAAAACTGTTTTTACTTTTTTGATTATAAATATTTTATAATTTTTAAATTTGTCTTTATTAGAATAAATATATATTTATTATAAAAGTTATTAAAACGAAAAAAACCCAACTATTTTTTTTTTCATTGGTTTTGCTTCCATTCCCCCAAAATAAAGTATGTACTAGAATATATTTTTTAGAAGGATGGTCCGAAATACTAACTTTAGTTTTATTAATTACTTCTTTAGGGGTTTTTATGGTTGGTCTTTTTTTTACATGGGTTTTTTGTGTTTTTTACTAACATAACTCAAAATATACAAAATATAGGCAATAATATTTTTAGCTTATTGGCCTATTTTTAATCACTCAAATTCCTTAAACTTTTTTACCTGAAATTTAAAGATTTAGCTTTTTTAAATTTTTTGTATTATTGCTAAAAAAAAATTTTAGGTATAAAAAAAATTCCTAAAATTTTAAGAATCTCTTTATCTCAGTGTAGGAATGATCGGTGAAAAACTAGTTCTCGTCAGAATTTTTGTTAATGAACGTCTTTTCAGGCATTTCTAATTTATATACTTTTCATTTCTAAAAGTTTTATCAAAATCGGATGACTATGCATATAAAGAAAACGTACTTTAGTAAAAAATTTTAAATGGGATCGCCTCCAAATTTCGTTATTAACAGTGTATTATGCTTTTCCATGATTTCACCAAGTTTGGTCGAAATCAGACATCTATATAGTATAGATCCTATAGAAAAGTAAGGTCAAAAAGTAGTCTTATTAGAAAAACTTTTTAGTTTTCAATGGAAGCTGCAAGGGTATACAAAACTTCGGCCGAGCCGAAGTTCACTTTCTCCTATTTTTCAGTATCTGACTTTGAAGAGATCTGAGTATTTTGATCAACAAATATTTGACCTTCATTTCCTTTCTTCAGTTTACTTCTCAAATATATCCTTATCACACAATCATTCACATACAACCAACCCCTTCAAGGATCTACTTCCCACGCTAAATCACTTCCGTTTGTCTAAGATTCCTTCCCTGCCGAAATCACACTCAATCAACAAAATTCCCACATATACAAGACACAGATTATGCAACGCACCTGATACACCCTCGCATTTTCGTTCGTTATTTTTCTGCAAATAAGTAGGGTGCCCCTGTCCGAAGGATGCCTTCATTTCCGTTCTCAGGCCACGAAAGGCAGATTTCAGCTGATAAATTTGAATTCAATAACAAAACAACGGCTGTTGCCAATTAAACGAAGAAGGTTCTAACAAATGGAAAGGATTAACTAGAAACGTGTCCAGTGCAACGGGACAGCTGTTGATCCTTGCGAAATTCACACGGAAGTAAATCTCGAAATCACAAGTAGAAGCAGCTGGTTCTCCCACACCGAGTTGAGCTGCCTGGGAAGTATCCAAACTAGGCAAGAAATGTACCTGCTGCCGCTGCTGCTGCTGGTGGTGTGGGAAGCACACATGTCCTCGTCTTCGGGCTCAGCCTCATCTTTACCCTGATGAGAGTTTCTTTACTGATTTTGGGTTTTTGTGTTTTGCATGAAATCAAATTTGATTTCTGTGTCTGTTTTTTCTTTGGTTTCGTGTTTTGTTACATTTGCATCCTGTGGGAAATGTTCTGGAGTTTTACCATGAGAACACTTGCGGGGAAACACCTGCTAGAGGGAAGAGGAAACTAATTTTCTGGTGGGTGTTTTTGAAACTGCTAGAAATGTCTTTGCAAAGTTTCGCCCGAAATTATTGCTCTATTTGAATTTTATTATTGGAATAAAGAACATTCGTTGCCAACAGTAAGGTCAGATTCAAATACTTCAGCCAAGAAAACATTTTATATTTCGAGTATTTTCTGTCAATTTGGAAATAACTTAATTAAGACTGCTTCCAGAAAACCGATATAGGAATGAATCATAATCGGTTACAATAAGGTGCTAATTTTGTTGCACTTTGATAAGATTTGAACTGGCTTTAAATGGTTTTAAACTTGTTTGGAATCGTTCTTGAACCAGTAACATGTGTAGTATTATCAACCTACATTCCAAATTTCAAGTTCTTCGAAAACTTTTAACCACTCTTCAACCGGTTCCGTTTTAGGATCAAGCAAATTAACAAATTTCAAACTTATAACTTCTTAGATAATGTTCGGAGCAACACAGCTAATTTGATGTACAAAGCTTAAGTAGTTTCTGAAATATGTCTCCGCGTCACTTTTGAACCGGATCATAATCCAGTAAACTTTCTAACTCTAAGTTTCAACTCAACTCTAACTTAAATTTCAAGACAATAGCTCATACAATTTCTAAGATATTGCTATTTCTATATGCTTTAGAATCGGCTTTAATCTGGGAAAATATTAAACTCCATATTAAACAAATATTAGCAAATTTTCGGTTTTCAGCTTTAATAGTTTCTTATTAAACGCTCTGAACCACCTCTTACCACTTTCGAACAGATTCACTGATTCGGGTCATAGTCTATGTCTTTTTCCTGAATCGATCGTGAAGATCGGTTTAACATTATAGACGTCTACATTTTTACATGCTCTACCGACATTTGAACTCAGGTCTTGTAAACTTTCAGTCTCAGGCAGTAACTGCCACCCAATTGTCTCTAAGATAGAGATGAAAGCTAAATGTGTTTTATATAGCCCTTTTTGAAGTGTTTACCAATATTCAATATCCGCTGGTGATGGGTGCTTTATTTTCGGTAGTACATTTTGCTGTTGGGAGTTCAATTTTTAAACAGATAAATTGATAACCAGAGTCGATCAGGTCCTGAGAAATGTGTTATGTTTCATATACAAAATTTATAAAATTCCAATACTGGTTCATGCTGGTTCGAAGCCAGTTTTGAAACAGAAATAATATCTTACACCAAATTTTGTAGGACAAAGCTTAAGTTATTTCTGAACCACTTTTAAGCCGGTTCACTATAGTTCAGAATCGGATGATAAGTAAACTAGAAATTTTAGCTTTTGCATAACTTAAAACAGGGACACACAACACCAAAAAGGAGGCTGGTTGACTGTACAGCTATTTCAAGACCCAGCAGCCTTTTGTCCTACTGTCAGTTCAGCAGCCGTCTTTCCATGCCAGCATCGTCATAGCTGCTTGGGAATTCCAAAGCAGTAAGAGCGCAAAGACTGATAATTGAAAGACAACGTCAAAGCAGACATAAGCCCTTGAGTGTGTGTGATCCCAATTGGCCATACCCCCTGATTTCTATTAAACTTGATGAAATCATGGAAAAGCATAATACACTGTTAATTGGAAGCATTGGAGGCGGTGACCAAAGTTTTTCGATGTTCCTATGGCAGCTATAGGCTATAGCTAGCCGATTTCGCCAATCTACTTTGTAGAATTGTGTCCCAAAAAATAAAATTAAGTGTATGCCAATGATTTGCACCTTTAAAAAAAAAAAGTTTTTCCTCAGAAGAACTATTTTGTCGACCCATCCTTTTGGGGGCTATAAATTATATAGTCATCCGATTTCGACCAAACTTTGTAGAATTGTGTCAAAGCATATAGATATAAGTTAATGCCAATAATAAGGACGTTGTCATTATAAACAAAAAAGTTTTTCTCACTAGAACTAGTTTTTCGACCGATCGTTCCTATGGGAGCTTATATGCTATAGTCATCCGATTTCTTGTAGAATTGTGTAAAAGTATACAAAATGAGTGTATGCCAATGATGAGGACGTTTTCATTAAAAACAAACAAGTTTTTCTTACTAGAACTAGTTTTTTGACCGATCGTTCCTATGACAGCTATATGCTATAGTCATCCGATTTCGACCAAACTTAGTGAAATCATGGGAAGGGAAAGTAAACTAAGAAATACGGACTTTGGGGTATTCCATTAAAAAAACAAAAAGTTTTTCTCTTTAAGATTCTTTTCCAACCGATCGTTCCCATGACAGCTATATGCTATAGTCATCCGATCCGGCCGGTTCTGACAAATGTGCAGCGTTTTTGTACCAAAAGTTTGGCAAAGTTTGGTGAGGATAGCTTTAAAACTGACGGAGAAGCATAGAAACAGACGGACAGACGGACAGGGCTAAATCAACCAGCTCGTCGTGCTGATCAAGAATATATATACTTTATGTGGTCGGAGATGCTTCCTTCTATGCGTTACAAATCCGGACAATTTTATAATACCCTCTGCAAGGGTATAAAAACACCTTAGTTTTGAATATGAAACAAGGATGTAATGAAGGATGAGATGAAATCGGGCGATTTTTTTGTAAACAATTTTCATTATTTCTTAATGTTATAAATAGTTTTATTCTTAACAAACTATAATTTTTTTGCAATTTTGTTTTAGGTGTTCCCGGTATTTTTATATTAAAAAATGGAATAATGATTATGAAATAACTCTCCAAATTTGGGGCCTTATTTCATTTTTTGTTTGGGGTCGTATTTCGCAGAGCCGTTTGAGTGTACATAATCAGGAAATAACATTCAATTTTAAAAAAATCATAACTTTTGAACGGTGCACTATGGTTAGAGTGCCCAAACAAGCGAACAAAATCAAAATTTTAAGATATAGGATTGAAATATGGCACAGATATTGCGTAGACTAAATCTAAATTTTCAGAAAAATCGCGGACGGACTCAGCTTGTCATGGTGATCAAGAATATATCTACTTTATGTGGTCGGAGATGATTCCTTCTATGCTTTCCAAACTTCTCGGCAAAATTATATAACACTTTTCAAGTGTATAATAATGTCAATATCAATTTGATATTTTGTCAAACAATATTATTTTCAGCACTTTTTTAAGGTATAACATGTCATTTTGACTATAAAGCAAAAGGGCGTATAGATATTGTAAAGCAGGAAAGACACAAATAGTGTTACATTTCGAAAATGCAAGCAACCTAATTTCATTGAGCTCTGCGGGCATGAGAGCACACGAGTGCAATTCTGTGTTATATGCAAAGGGTCCTGAGTTCAATCCCCAGTCAAGGCGGGTAAGGTAAACAAATATAATAAAGTAGTGGGTTTTCTGTTTCTATAAAATCATAAATAATACTAAGCAAAGAATACAGTGGGTACACCAAAAAAATGATGGGCAAATTGTGAGCAAAAAAAAATTATTTGATCCCAGCAACGGGATTAAAATTTTATGTACGAGTAGTATTGACCCGAGTCGGGATTGTCTCCTCTTATAATATGACTAGCAAATAACACGGATTGCTTCGCTACGCCGCCGTCAGTCAAGCTATTTTAACCGATATGGGTATCAGTTTTCTTTCCGACTTGGGGTGGATTTCACAAATTGGAAAATATTTGACCGTATTTACATACGACGGCTCAAAGCAGAGATTAACTCTTATGCCCCACCGCGGTTAAGAATAACTCTCCAGACATTTCCGATCTTGATGGTGGACTTTTAAAATATAAAGCTTGGAGACCCAATTTGTTAAAGATCGGCCCAAAAATAAGGATTGGCCTTGAACACACATTTTGGGACATTTTTCACCAATTCTCCAACCATTCCTCAAAGTTGCATTGCAATCGGATGAACGCTTTAATTTTTCACATTTCTTCAACTTAGAAACCTTTCCGGGCAAGCGTCCACCTTTCCACTAAGTTTCACTGAAATCTAAAATTTCACAAATATCGCGGTTTGTGCACCATTTTTCCCGGCCATTTTTTTCAACTTAGAAACCTTCCCGGGCAAGCGTCTAACCAATCCCCAAAGTTTTACCTAGATTAAGACCATTTCCACCTCCAGGTCCTCCATGGACACCTCCATCCATCAACCTTCATGGCCATCTCCACGCCCGATATGCATATCGAATTTCCCGAGAATTTTCCTTGTGGGCGGATTTTTCGAAATCGGGAAAATACGTGTTCAATTATTTCGCATGTTATGCTTACAAACCGAATTTCAAGTCTTTCCCGACGCTTTTCCGGGTGGAATTTTCCAAACCCCGTCTTTGTACGCCACCTTCACCACCTAAGAAAACTCCCTGTCCAAATTTCAGCCCCCCTGCTCTTATCGTTTAGGCTGTGCGACGGTCACCAGTCAGTCAGTCAGGTTGAACAGTTTGGACGGAGCGAAAGCATCCGGAGGTGTGGTGCAGTTGGTGAGCGGCGGTGTCAGTGAGTGCTTTCGAGGTACCCAGTTTGAGTCCCAGTCAGGGTAACTAAAAACTAAATTAAAATAATACAAATTTCCAAAAACCAATTCCCTTAATCAACTTGTTGATTCCCTGACGGGTTTAATTTACGCCATTTCGGGATCAACCCATTATTAATCGCGGTTTCAATTGAGTTGATCCCGAATGGATCAATTTTTTTGGTCAGTGCACACTGGCCGGAAGAACCAAAGTTTTGGCGTAAATTTGACGAACACCTGTACCGCCCATACAACTCTGTCCGTAAAAACGCACGGATCTCTGCAATAGTAAGAGCTAGAGGTTTGAAGTGTATGAAACGAATGCTCCTTATACTTGTAGGCAGCTAATGTCTGTAGGCCACCCCCCCCAATTTTATAAAAATCTCATATCCCACAGTTTTGTACTTTTTACTTTCTAGACAAATATAGTGATCTAGACTATTTATCGATCAGCCAAAAGATTGGTTAAGATCGGATGAACGATATTTAAGTTATGATCAAAAGAAGCTAAATATATACTGAGCATACACATTTGCAGGTACAGAGTATATTATAGTGAGGCTTGACCGATTTTCTCACTTATTTTTTTCTGAAATTACCCAAAAATGACAAAATTCGAAGTTTTTTTTCAAATGCAATCTGCAACATTAACCAAAATCTCGAGTTTGAGCAAAAATGAGCAAAATCTATTAGTTACGCCGAATTGTATGCAATTAAATGAATATAACTGCATTTTTAGTCGAGCTAATAAACATTCAGTTGCATTAGGTTAGGTTTGCCTAAAAAACAACACATGAAAACAAAGACAAAACACAAAGAGCTCAAAATTTTTTTTGTCTAGCGGAATTTACATACCTTGTGCTAAATTTTCCATTTCACAAACAATACTTGTTCAATAAATAATTAGCTGCTATTATTGTTGGCGCTGTGAAATAACACCCCAATGCAGCGCCCAAAAAAAAAAGAAAAAGTAAGGCCCCAAAATTAACATAGTACACAACAACAACAATTTTCAAAAATGTGGGGTGTTATTTCCTTTTGGGGCTTAATTTCCCAAAAAATATTTTTTTTTTTATGAAATAAGACCCTAAATCAGAAATGAAATAGAGCAAACCCTTTTTTTAGTTTTGGGGTGAAATAAACCCCAAAACTATTTTTTTAGTTTTGGGGTGTTATTCACGATTGGGTGTAAGGTTTAGCTTACACAGCTCCTTGTTAGTAACATTCAATGGTGACGAGGTAGTTAAAATTTTATATATAAATTGTGACAATTTAGCGCCGGCTGGATGAAAATATGTATAAAAAAAATCGCGAACTTTTATACAAATTTTCATTATTTTTAACGTTATATTTTACTACGTTTATTTTACCCCTAAAGATCTAAATTTCAAAACTTTTGACAATTTGTTTGTTTAAATAAAATCCATTTCCATATGCATTAAAATAGTCAGAACATTTTTAAAAAGGCAATAATTTGAACAAACAACAAACTTTAACATAAAAAAAAAAAAAAATTAAGGTGTTATTTCATTTTTGAAATAGGGGGTTATTTCATTTTGGATATAACACCCCAATATTTGGGGCCTTATTTCATTTTTCTTTTGGGGGCCCTTATTGCATTGGGGCCTTATTTCCTCCACCATTATTGTTACAAACAGCACGTGTTTCGGCGGCAACAGAGCTATGAAAATTTGGTGAAAAAGTTTGCTTCCATGGCAAAATTCAAGGGATGGAAAATTTGCGCCTGTAGTTAGGGCTCGTGGATATATATTCTATTATAGCTATTACGCTTTTTGTTTTAGCATTTTTTTTTTGACTTTATGCCAAAATTTAGGCTTTTCCGACCAGTGTGTAGTGGAGTTATCTGACATTTCCTAAATTTTTTTATGAGGTCAAAATGATATAAAATATCAAAATAATCTTAAAATATTGATTACATATGTTCAAAATATCAACTTTATATTTTCGCAAGGTCATTTTCGACTTTATCACATCGGCTTTTAATGATATGAAAAATATCCCATTGAGCCCCAGATAATTCCCTTTTGATACTCTTTATTATCAAATTGTCTGAATGTTTGTAACGCATAAAAGGAAGCATCTCCGACCATATAAAGTATATGGGTGATTCCGTGAAAAATGTATCATCTAAAATTTTATTTTGGAGAAAATAATTTTTTCGTATTCTCTATAGTAAGTCTCTATCGTCGAACCTCTATCTCTTACCATCTCTGAGATCTGCGCGTTCATATGGACAGATAGACGGACAGGGCTAAATCGAGGGGTCTGGGAAGTAATACAAATACATTATAGGTTTGGAGGGGGGGATATCCTTGCTTCCGTCGGGATATTACTTTGGTAAACACTAAATAAACTTTGTGTCTCTGGCCAAAGTTAAAAAATTTAATTTTAAGGAAGGGGCAAACCAAAAGAAAAATATTTTATAAATAATACAAATAAGAGAGATATGTGGTTTGTTCCACATGTAATAAAACTGTTTTTGTCTTTACAAGTATGGGGTGTGTTTGTCCCATAGATTTTAAAATTTATCTCTTACCATCAACCAATTTTTGAACAGTTTTTGTAATACTTTTCACCCTTTTCGACATTTGATTTTATATGGCAGTTTCAGGCTGTTTCCTATGCCTTATGTTTGATTTAATTTCTGTCTATATGTATACTAATTCGTAACTTCAATACTTGTACTAGTGCAGCATTCTTCCATTGCCCTATTTAGGCACATCCTGTTTGACCGCCTAAATCCAGCTGAATTCAGTCCTTAAAGCCCATACCCGATCGATCGATGGAAAAAACATCCGGCCGCGGGACACTTGTTGTTTTATCGTTTGTTTTTTTAGAGATACTGCGAGTAGTCCAAAGCCGTGTCCTGCAGGCGACATCCTTATTTGCATGGCGTGGGCAAAAACAGTGCAGGAAATGTACATAACAACAACAACAACAACAAGGATGCGAGGCAGCTCAGCAACAACAGCAACAACTACCTGCTGCCGCTTGGCCGCGTTGCCTCGTTGTCCTTCGCTCAAAAACCGGAAGTAGTCAAGGCTCAAGGTGCAAAACAGGCAACAGGCAGCCATGTGGATGATGGCTGAAAGATGCTGCGTAATTTGATTCGCGCTCATAGACATCCACACACACACACACACACTCAGCCATAAGGATCTGTGAATCTCCATACACCCGCTCTGCTGTGGCGGAAGGAAGTGGCCCGCGAAATTCCCACGAACTCGGGACTTGGTCTTAGGCTTCCGGTTTTGGCCCCCTCTCTCTTTCTCTCTCTCTGGCTGTTTACGCGAATTTTTACGCATTGAATGAATATGAATGAAACGGGTTGTGCTGTTTCATAACAGGATGTTTACTGGACCTCAAAAGTCCAGCTGATATGAAGGCTGAAGGACATGTTCAGACTTTTGCTTTCCAGGAATCATTTGAATAGCCAAGATAAGTGGAAGAGTTGCCGAATTCCTGGAAACAAAGCTGCAAGAAAAAAAAAAACCAGGCAAGGTTTTGCAAGAAACCACGTAAACTACTTTCTTTATTTCTGTGAGCTACTTAACCATAAGTAGAAATCACTTCCCACTCAAGTGCCATATGCCACAATGCTTACTTCAAGTATTCAAATATCTTATCTTCATGTCTGGCCTGTGTCCAACACATGTTCAACTACTCGCAACTGTACCTCCCCTCGCTCGCATTGCACGGCATTTCCACACCAAACATCATCTAGAAAATCTAGCCCAGGAAAAAAAACCCAACACATGCCCGAAAAAGGACACGTAGCTGCTGCAGCCTTCAAAAACTGTGCCGCCTAGAGACCTGCTGAGTCTCTCAAAGGCCAAATTTACCGTCAGATTTCCAAATTTCCGCTCAGTCATTTTAGATAATTTTTTTTTTGAACTTGTAATTTGTGCAATTTTGGTTTGGGCGTTGTTAAGCAACTCCCTCAGCAGCTACTATGGTGATTAATCGCCCAGGTTAGTTAGTTGCAGGTGCAACTCAACCAAAAAAACAAAATTCAAAGTCAACTTAATGTGACTTTCGATACTTATGACCTGCCCTGTCTAGACATTTGCTCGTCCGCTAATGTTGTTTACTTTAGTCCTTTGCTCCTTGTTAAATGAATTTCATTTTCGTGCATAACGTTTAGCATTTCTGGCAATTAGCTGTAATAACAATTAACGGAACAAGTTTGTGTTTTTTAATTGCTTGGGGCAACTGAAATGGGATAAGAGATATGAGGGGCAGTAAGAAGAAATGAGAAAGAGGGGAAAATCGCGATAAGCATAATTATTTAAATGCAAAAAAGTAACTAAAACCAGAAGACGAAGCTAAGGAAGATCTCCTTGAGAGTGCTTGGACTAATTGATCTTTCATTCTTATGTAATAATGGTCGGGCAAGCGCACTGAGAGAAAAATGTAGGAATTTCGTTCACCCAAAATAAAAGTAGTCATCAAAATGACACTATTAAGTCATCAATTTGAAATTATTGAGTATCAAATTCTCTTTAATACTTCAAGTATCAAGTTGATATTTTCGGAAAATATCCTTTTGATATTTTGACTGTCGAACTTGTGGTATCTTTTTGATATTAGCATTTCTCAATTTATCAATTTTTCTTATCAAGTTTAGGTACCAATTCAGTTATCAGCAAACTGCCAATAAAAGTTAAACATAAACATTTAGAAACTGATTTATTTTATTCTGTTTTATTCTGCAAGTATAGGAAACATTGTACTCTAATATTACAGCACGGATGTTATTCAAATACAGAAATCACAGTAAGGAAGTGCATCAGTCCTTATCGACATAACAAATTATGATGTCATGATCATCCCAGTTCGAGATTTTTCTTTAGTAATGGTTCTGAAACCAAAGCGTAAGTGAACAACGCCTCAACTGGAGCTGACGTTGATTCTCTCATCTTGGATAGCGCAGACACATGGTGGAGTATGTCCTCTCTAAAAAGTTGTATTTGTTATTTACAAGTGTGTGCCTTGAACAATGTATATATGTTTTGCTGCACACATTGTAAGTATAGAGCATCTGCACCATATTGAAATACATTAATTTTGTCTTTAACACGTCGTCTGGGGGATTGTTTTACATAGCTTTTACTTTAAGCAAATCACCGATGTGTCTGCACTAAAATCAAAACAGTTAATGTCAATAATCGTCAAACGCTTACTGATCTGCCAGTTCAGCTGGCTTCGTTTCACATACGAGTATGACACTTCGAATTTTCGAACTTTCATAAAAATGTGATTGTTAACCAAAAGATAATTTTGATACTCTCTAGGATCATATTGATACTCAAAAACGATACTGCACTCAGAAAAAAGTTCGCCATGAGTTTTAGAAAATCGCCCTATTTTAAAATTTGCCCTGGTAGTTAGAAAAATTTTCTAATAAACAGAAAAAGTTTTCTGAAACTAAGAAAAATATGCCATAAAAAATTTTTTTTAGAAAAAACTTTTCTAAAAACAAGAAAAGAACAGATTTTTCTGATAATTAGGGCGCATTTTTCTAAAGTCTTTTTCTTAAAAATAGGGCAAAATTAACATTTAATTTTAGCGAATAGTAGCCCATAAAGAGAATACTGTAATTTCTTAAAAACAGGAAAATTTTCTGGAACTAATTTTCTTAAAAATATGGCGATAGTAGCCATTGCTTTTAGAAAAAAAGATTTCAGGAATTTTTGCTCCACTGCAAAAATATAAGTAGCCCATTCAGACTTGCCACTACAACGCTGTGAAATAGCCTAGCCGTCTAAGCGGCCGCCGTCGTTGCGCGCGACAAAGGTCTTGGGTTCTAATCCAAGTCAGTCCCTGAAAATTTTTATTTATTTAATTAAAAATTAATCAAAGCAGCTGGGGTGTTGTTTAAGCGAAGCGGACCTGGAGCTGGACCGGTGGTGGTGGGTGGACTTGGACCTGGACTGGTGGTGGACTTTTGGACCTGAACAGGTGGTGGACGTGGACCATGAGGTGGACCTCTGGAGGTGACCATTGAGGAGGACCTGAACCGGTGATGGGCCTGGACCGGTGGTGGACCTGAACCCGGTGATCTTAAACAATTTTTTCTGCTTTTAAGAAAATTCCTTTCTCTTATTAAGAAAAATTTGTCTCTATATTAGAAAAAAATTTCTTATTTTAAGAAAATTGTTTTCTATGATTCAGAAAGAGATTCTAATTCTAAGAAAAGAAGCCCTTTGGTTAAGAAAAGCTTTCCATAATATTAAGAAACTATTTTTCTAAATTTTAGGGTGAGTCGCCTTAGGACGGACTTCAAAGGATTCTAATTTCTAATTTTAAGGGCTAATTTGGGACTATTTTTATGAGTGTGGTTTTAGTTTCAATTTGAGACAACGTGTATCAAATTGATATTGATACCAATTTTTTTGTGTGTACTTGAATTGAGAATTTTCGGTGTCAAAAAATAAACGACCATTGTTCTTGATTCAAGTTCTTTTCTAAAAACGAAATTTCTGATTTCGGGAACACTTCTTAGGATGATTAAGGACGAACAAATCTTGCATTAATAAATAAGAAAGTCGGCCAAGCCCGAGTGTAACATACTCGCTACCAGAGAAAGTAAATGCTGAGTAGACAGAAAAAAATATGTAAAAGTAGGTGAAAGTTAACTTCGGCTCGACCGAAGTTTTGTATACACTTGCAGTTTGTTTTTCTTAATAAGACTACTTTTCGGACCCTTAATTTGTATTGGTGCTATACTATATAGATGTCCGATTTCGACCAAACTTAGTGCAATCATGAAAGAGCATAACAAACTGTTAATTACAAAATTTGGATCCCAATAAAAACCAAAAATTTTTCTCACTAGAACTTCCTTTTCGACTGATCATTCATACTGCAGCTATATGCTGTAGTCGTCTGATTTTGACAAAACTTTGTAGAATTGTGAAATCACTGTGAAACGTGTGGAAAAACTACATTTTCGTGTAGTTTTTATACCTTGCACAGGGTATTATAAAATTATCCGGATGTTTGTAACGCATTGAAGGAAGTATCTCCGACCACATAATGTTTGTCGGGACCGGTCGGATCGGATGACTATAGCATATAGCTGTCGTAGGAACGATCGGTCGAGAAAAACTTTTTTTGTTTTTAATGGAAACGCCTCCCAACTTAGTATTTCTTAGTTTGCTATGCTTTTCCATGATTCCATCAATTTTAGTCGAAATCGGACATCTATACAGTAAAGCTGTCATAGAGTCATTGAGCTGTAGAGTCTGAAAAGTAGTCTTATTTAGAAAAACTTTTTTGTTCTCCATGGAAATGACCTAAAAATCGGTAATTAATTATTAGGAATGCTTTCACATAATTCTAAAAATTCCGGTCAAAATCAGATGACTAAAACCTAAAGCTTCCTTTGGAACGATCGGGCGAAAAACTAGTTCTAGTGAGGAAACTTTTTTGTTTTCAATGGAAACGTCCTTATTATCATTGGCATATGCTTATTTTTTCACTGTCAATCCTCTTCAGTTTGGTCTATAATTTAACCATGAATCGTCTTACGAACGAACAACGCTTGCAAATTATTGAATTTTATTATCAAAATGCGTGCTCTGTTAAGAAAGTTCATCGCGCGCTTCTTCCATTTTATGGTCAGTTTAATCGATCCAATGAAGCGGCTATTCGGGCTTTTGTGACTAAATTTCGCACCAAATTTACATTGTTGGACATTAAACCACCAACACGCTTACGTAGAGTGCGAACTGAAGAAAATATCGCAGCTGTATCGACCAGTGTTAATGATGACCATCAATTATCGATTCGTCGCCGTTCGCAGCACTTGGAACTCTGTTACTCAACAACGTGGAAAATTTTACGGAAGGATTTAGGTGTGAAGCCTTTCAAAATACAGCTAGTGCTAGAATTGAAGCCGAACGACCTACCGCAACGTAGAATTTTTGGTGAATGGGCTCTTGGAAAGTTGGCCGAAGATCCACTTTTTTACCGAAAAATTGTGTTCAGCGACGAAGCTCATTTTTGGCTCAATGGGTACGCAAATAAGCAGAATATCAGCCAGAAGCATTGCAAGAGCTACCAATGCATCCAGAGAAAGTCACAGTTTGGAGCGGTTTATGGGCTGGTGGCATCATTGGACCGTACTTCTTCAAAGATGATGCGAATCGTAACGTAACTGTGAATGGTGAGCGCTACCGTGAGATGATATCCAACTTTTTTTTGCCCAAAATGCAAGAGCTTGACTTGCATGACATGTGGTTTCAACAAGACGGTGCCACATGCCACACAGCACGCGCAACAATGGACTTATTGAGAGGCGAGTTCGGTGAACATTTTATTTCACGTTCGGGACCGGTCAATTGGCCGCCTAGATCGTGCGATTTAACGCCTTTAGACTATTTTTGTGGGGCTATGTTAAAGCTCATGTCTATACAGACAAGCCCGCTCCAATTGACGCATTGGAAGACAACATTGAAGCATTTATTCGTGAGATACCGGCCGAAATGTTGGAAAGAGTATGCCAACATTTGCATGAAATAATCTTAAAACATTAAATTATATGGACCGTACTATCGATTCAAATAAAGATTTCATGCATTTTTCTGAATTGTATGTGTTTTTTTTTTTTAAAAACTTTCCTATAGCTCTTTAAAAATCACCCTTTAGTTTGCGACGACGAAAGTCTCGCCAAACTATCATTAGCGGGCTTAAAAACGAGTGATATGCGGAAGAAACATCTGAGCCGGCAATAGCCGACCATTTTTCCGATTTTGTCTCTCTCTGCAGTGCGATTTGCAGCAGGCAAAATGACAAAACTTTTCGGTAAATGCGATTTGTTGCTGCACGCGGTGCGTTTATCAGAAAAGGCCCGTAAAAGATATCGCGTAACTCTCCTTTGCAATATCGTGTACGAGGTTTTGGTCCACTGGGTGACGTGTACGAGGCTTACTAATAATTCTCTTTAACACACGCGTACGTGCTTACCTTGCAAAAATCGCACACACACATTTGGATTGCACTGATCGTGTGAGCAAGAGTTAGCTTTTTTGGCGTTGCCAGTCTGAATTTTCGAATGTGTTTTAGGAAAATGCAATTTAGTCAATAAAATTATCGAAAAAATGATAATCAACTAATTATAATCCCAACTAAATACATTGAATGGCACAAAAAACATAAAATAATTATTCTTCTCTGATTAACAAATATAAATTGTTTAACAATCCCAGTAAATGCATGAAAATGTCTGTCTGTAAATCCTTTGGAATATCATTTTATGTTCAATTCAATGTAATTTTTTACCAAACCAAAGAAGTTGTAAAAAAATTTAATAATTTTTAAAATTTTCAAAAAGTGTACCCAAACTTTTTTCATTACAATTTCCCATTTAAGGCCCACTTTCGCTTAGCAACAATGTTGCAGCAACATTTTCTTAGTCCAGCAACATGTTTACTCAAAAATGCACTAAATATGACCACTAAACGCGTTTCCCACCCCCTACCAATGAACAAAACGACAGAGAAAGAGAGAGAGAGCGCGCACGATTACCACCACTCTCAGCACCACCACACGGCAAGAGAGAGAGCCAGAGCGCAGCCGGCGACGCAAACGGCAACGCCAACGTTGGCTCAGGCGGCTTCTTGTCGTTCCTTGCTTCAGATTCGTTTTGTTGCTTACGTCGTGCACTTCGTTCGCGCGGCCCGCGGAAGAGCAAAAAAGTATTTTTATAAAAAATGCACAAGTCGCGTGCGTAACACAAAAAATAAATACAAAAAAAAATTTACAAAATATTGTAAATGTGCTGAAAAAGTTGAAAATAGTGTACCACACAGTCAACTGCCGTTTGATAACAACACCAAATTGTGGGGCAGTTTTTCAAAAAATAAAGAAAATCCTAATGAAAATACAACACATGAGTTTTGTGTGGAAAGTGTAAAATTTTGTAATCAGAGAGCAAGTTGAAACCCCGTTTCTTTTTTTTGTTTCAATTACGGGAAATTCTGTGTCTCCTCGCTGCACGTGTAGAAAACTACAACAACAACTTCGGCAAAATGCTCATGGCAGCAACAACAACAACAGCCACAACATGTTTCACAGTTAAACATCACAAATAAAACAATAAACAATATTACATCTCTCTATCTCTCTCTCTCGGTCATCACAAGGATTATTACACGCCAAACCAACAACAACACACACAATCATAATTTTTTTTTGCATTATTTATTACCAACCGACCAACAACAACAACTATAATAAACATGCATTGGATTAAATGTTTATTAACGGCATTCATTTGCTTCACAGTCATCGTGCAGGTGAGTTAAGCTAAAATTTGTTTTTTTTTCGGGACTCTATTTTACTAGAATTCCCTTTTACACATGCGTGCGTGCTTACGGCATTTGCATTGCACTGAGCGTGTACGTATGTGTGTGTGTGAGCAAAAGAGCAAGCGTTGGCTTTTTTTTTTGGTGTTGCCAACCTGATGAATGAGGCATTTTGTAGACTTTTTGAATGAAGTTGGCATTTCACTTGGGTGGGTGGGAAATTTGATTAGGGAAGTTTAAATTGATATTTTATTTTTAAAGTTTTGTAACGAGATGTAAATTAATGAAAATTTAAGTACAATTTTCATACAAATTTCTATTTTCATTTTTGTATGAAAATTTTACTTTACCTTCTCAGTAATTCACATCTGAAAAGAGTACTTATCTGAAAGTTTTTGTTTCATTATGATTTTTTTGTAGACAAATCTTAAGTAAATTATATTTTTAAGGGTAGACATTTTTAAAATCCTAAAGAACTGCCTGCTGATATTGTGATAATTTTGCATTTTCAAATATACTTCTTTAGAACAAAAACAAAATTACTTCAAAGTTCTGTATTCAGATGTGAGTTAACAAGAAGTAAAGTAAAATTTCATACAAATTTTAAAGCAAAGTAGAACCATTCTTAACGCAAAAATTTAATATTTTCGTTGGAATGTTTCTTCTGGGGAAAAAATGTTTTTTAAAATGCATCTAAAAAATGGTTAATTGTCGTTAATAGATTTTTTATTGGCCTAGTTTCAATTTGATTTGTAAATTTACCAAAGTTTTATGTTTGAAAATTTGAAGTTAATGTTCTTAAACAAAGGTTTTTTACGAACCTTTCAGTAGTTTAAGGTTTGAGAAACCCAATTTAGGTGCGTAAAATTGTCTAATTTTTTTTATTTTTCAAACACTATTCTGAGCGGCAAAGGCAAATGCAGAGCCTAAACACTATCCAAGCTTAAAAGTATAACCAAATATTCGCTTACATCTTGTTCAATTTTCAATTAGAGGATCTTAAAAAATCATTATAATGTTGGTATAGAATTTTATATAAGATTTTTAATACATCTCTTAAGAATCAAATACAATTTAAGGTACGTCTTGCAGTAAAATTAATGTGTGATTTCCCGGTAGGAACTACAAAATCATTTGAAGAAGAAAGACCAATATAAAATTTACAAAATTCCTCAGCATATGCTAGGAACTACAAAAATTGAAGTTACAAATGTGTTTACCAGGCTATCCTTTAAGGGGGAAGCCTGCTTTAGAAGCTTCAAAAAATCGATTTTTCCGAGGACTTTTTTGGGAAGGAAAGAAATATTCGATTGAAACGAAACTTTCAGGTTTTATTGTTATATATTTCAACAGTCTTCTCAAATTAAATTCTCAAATTAAAATATATGTCATATTATGCCTGGTACAAGCATTTCGCCGAGGCGCTTCGAGTGTGCATGTGTCGTGCGGCGGGAAAGATGCAGGTCGCAATTTCCATCTGAAACAAAAAAACCCAAGAAATTGTCCATTTTCAATAGTATAGCTTCTAGTTAAACCAAGAAAATTGATCAAAAAGTGAGAAATTCAAACATTTTTCGCAAATTAAAAAAAATCATATTTTTGGAAAAAAAAAATTCACTTCAGATTGTTTAAAAAGTGGGTTAATCATAACTTTCTTACGGTTTTTTAGGTACAACTAGAAGAGAATTTAATCCCGAATTCAATAAATTTTGTCTCGTTTCGATAGGACGTTTAATTTTTTCCCTATCTTTCCCGCCAATTAGGAAAAATCATAAAAATTAAAAACCGAGAAATCGCCGTTAAATTCCGGCCGCTCGAATACCTGCTTGCTCACTATTTCTCCTGTAACTTTAAAAATATTTTGAATTTGCTTCTGAAATTTTAGGGACACATTCTAGATAGTTTGGGTAGACATTAATGCAAAAAAAAATAAGATTTTTTGAAGCCTCTAAAGCAGGCTCCCCCCTTAAAAGTTAAAGATTCGTGTTTTTAAGTAGTTTCTTTATAAAATCAAAAAAAAAATCATTTTTTCTCATAATCTGAAAATATCAATGAAAAATCGGCAGCCGCCTTGTTTTCTTATATTTACGAGCACGTTATGCTAGTGGCTGTTTTTTTATTTGCCTTTCTTTTTTTGGAGCGTTTTGCTTGTGCCTTTTAGAGTATCATTGCAACATTCTATTCAGAAGTCAAACCCGACTATTTTGCAGGGACAAATTCCGGTGGCTCACAACACCACATACATCAGAACAACCCAAAATAAAATTATTTTCCATAAATGATATTTCAAAGATATTTCTGTCATATTTACTTTTTGGATTCCGAAAATATTTAGAGCAATATTCACAAGTCAAAAAAAAAAAAAAAATTACTTCAATATTTGAAAAAAAAAATCGAATTCTGGTTCACCAACTTAAAACACGTGTTGATTGATCAGTTGCTGGTCAAGAGGTAGGTAATAAAAAGAGAGAAACCTGACATTAACAAAAAGCTGTAATGGATTTTTGCTTGGGGCCAATATTCGGGCCCAGAACACCCCATCTTCTCCTATACATTTGACTTTTTCCAATTGCATGAAAAAGAAATCATTTTAATAAGAACTTATACATATGTAAATGTAAAGTATTATGATATTTTTCCATACTTTTAATAAGATTGTTTTAAAAAGCAAATACTAAGAAGCTTATTAACAATGCGGCGCTTAAGGAAAACCGAAATTTTTTATAAAATATTTTTAATCCTTTTTTTTTAATTTATTTGTTTTATTTTTGTGATCTTACATGCTTGTAAGTCACAAGCTTCTATTCTCCGCTTTGCTTGGCATAAAGAGGTAGTTGCTTATGGCTGTTGGTTTGGCAGCGTTTAAAGATTCACTGACGAGATCGCAGGAATGTGGTCGAAACAGTCTGTCTGAGTTACCTTAAACTGCTGTATCCATATGTTTTAAATCTTTGTTGATTTATGTTGATTATTGAATTATAATCAATTCTGGACCTTAAGACGGCTAACCACCACTTTGATTAATACTAAAAACCCTTTATCAAAAGCAAACTGTGGTCATGAAAATTGAAAAAGTGTTAAAAAAGAAAATATTTTAATACTTTTAGGAATATAATCCTCATAGAGATTTAAATTGGCATAAAAGCAAAGAGAACACACGAAGTACATCATGATTTTGGAAAAGGCGGGCTCGTCAACAAAATGTTATGATTTTTATACATTTAGAACGGATTTTTTTCTCTGTGCGCGTTATTGGTTTTTACTTGCTGCATAATTTGGAAAATTTTTAAAGTTTTACCGCACTCTCGATGATAAAAATATGTGGAAGACAAAAATTTAACTTGAGATAAATCTAACTATTCGAGTATTGCTTTCAAGGTAACACAACAATTGTCTTAAAGCAGGCAATGAACATTTCAGCTGCCCATGTTTCTGGATGTTAAAAAATTTAGAAAAAAAATTCTACAACTTTTAACGTTAACAGCAGCTCGAATACCCACCCAACATTTGGAAGATCGTTTTTACAAAAATCACCTTAATGAGTCTTTTTCGAGCCCCTTTAATGATTAAAAAGAGACTCATACCGTACGATTAAAAGAAGACTCGAAAATTACTTTTGAATATGCTCCAAATGTGATTTATTGAATTATGACTCAAAAAATGCCCGCAAAATGATTTTAAAATGAGTCGAAACTGATCAGAAAAAAGGATTAAAAGCGACTCTTCAAGAAGGTACCATTTTCTCCCAACAAAAGTATCATCTATGATCAGAAATCGAGCGCATTTATCACTATTTTGATCAGACCGAGGACTCGAAAACGACTCAAATGTGATCAAAAATTTCATAAAATGTTTGCTGGGTAGCTGCCATATTTCTGTTAATAAAGATTGATGTATTTTTGATGTATTCCCAAAACTCAAGTATTTAACTTGAACTGAAAGAATCGTTCATATACTGCACCTAAAAGCAGGCAATGTAAATTTATTGCTTGGCAACAGAACCATTTAAATTTTCAATATTTTTATCAAAGTAAACCCCTAAACATTTATTCATGTTTTGTATAACTCTCTCGTCTCTCTCTTTTGGTATTGTTTCTTCCCTTTTGTTGTCTCTCAACTAAAAATTTTCAAACATTTGTTTGCTTACTAAGCGTAATATGATAACCTCAGCAACTCCTGTCGTCCAGCTAGCAGCTGAGCACTTTTTTTTTTGGGAGGGTTGAAAATGTTGAACACCCTTTAGATTTTAGATAACAAAAAAAAAAACTAGTTTTGACTGCGCAAGGCAAACAGGTCCATCCCAAAAAAAACAGCAGCCGCCACCGCCTTGAAACCAAAATTTACCACCAACGGCGCATGCCGCAAACGAAACCTACTCGATTTCAATATACAACAAGTAAAAGGCAACTTTGGTGCACAAAATACGCTGATGATGATGGAGCCTGGGCAACATCTGCCGAGTTGTATTTTTTTTTTGCCAACTTTGCGTAGGTCAACCTCGAGTCGACGACACATGCGCAAAGTTCTTGGGTTTTTTTATACTTTGGCAGCTTGCCTTTCATTGATCTTTCACGCCAGCATCCCCCGTCAACATCTTGATGGTCTGGGTCTGTGCGTGTTGCGTGCTTTACTTTAGTATTTTGCTAATTTTAACAGAAGGAAGAAAAAAATAACCGAGTGTTGCACCTCCTGCGGCTGAAAAATGTTGGAAATTTCCATTTATCCATATGAAAGCAGCTGTTGTTTAAGTGGTGAGATATAGAAGAAGGTCTTGAATTTGGTGAATAATTGTTAAAGTATAAATTAATAGTTAGTATTTTAGGATATTGGATAAAGCTTCTGGGAGCAACGGGAGCAAGGGCTTGCCCACCGCTGGAGACCACAAATCTTCCAGAAAGGACTAGTTTCATAGATGTTACCTTTACCTATTAGATGAAAACTAACTGCAAAGCAATAAATTCTTTAGTAAAATGATTTTTTCAGAGGTAGAAATCGAAGAAAGTAGCAAAAATTTAACTATATTTATAAAAAATTTAGTCGTCTCTTGATCTTTCCTCCCAAAATCATCCAAAAATCTAAAATTTACACTCGATCGTCTATTCTATGATCATTAAAATTGACAAATTGTACAATTCCATGCACTCTTTTTCTATAATTCCGCATTATTTCTCATACTTCCCCTCCCGCTGCGTTTTAATTTCATTTAACTATCAAATAACCGTACTTGAGTGTCTTGTCTCTTCTTTGGGCTTATCACATCTCTTGCACTCAGCATGTCATCTTCATGTTTTATTTTTTGCATTTATGCAATTTTCGTATTAACAAGGAGAGGAATGAATGAATGAAGCGGTCTCTCGCCGTTGTCGTCGTCTCCCCTTTCGTCTGTCTGTTCATAACATAATTAATTGCAATTTAGAAACTCAGGAGAGGAGACACTCCCACACACACAACACACACTCACTCTTCCCAAGACCGTTTGTTAACGGTTGATTATGTTGATGAATTTAAATGATTAATAAAACAACATTTTGCCAGTGCCTCCAAAGGGCACCCACCACATTCTGTCTAACCAGAAGCAGCAGCAAACACAAAAGCAAAACAAACACCTGTTGGAAAGCTGAAAAATTATAATAAAAATGCGTGCGTTTTCATACATTTTTTAATGTCTTCTTTGTGTACAACATTCAAACTGTCTGTCAGTCAGTCAGTCAGTCGTCAACGTAAGTTGACGTGGAAGACACAACAACTAAACAGAGAAAATGGCAAAAAAAAAAAAAGTAATAATAAAGAGTGGAGCTAAAGCCCTAACTAGTTGCTTCAGGCTTGAGTGATCTCCGCACAAACTGAGTCAAGCAAAAGGTAAACAATGCAACGCACTATTTTCTAACACTTTAACAAGTGTCTGTCAGTCCCGGGGGCTTGGGATAGCTGGCTTTCCACGTTCTCCCTGCTGTATGGTGTGCCCGAAAGGTCTTCAAGCGTAATAAAGTTCAGAGTTGAAGGCAAAGACAAAAAGGAACAACAAGTGTAGGAAATTTATACAATTTCCATGCTTAAGCAATGGCCATAACATCAGACGATTTCATCAACAAAGGAGAGCAGGTTAGCTGTATCTAAATGTTTGAAATAATAAGAAAAAGAAGGTAGACATTGCAAGATATTTCATTTAAAAAGGTTTAAAAATTTGTATTTTATTATAAAAACCGAAATATCGACATACAATACGAAATATTTCAGTGATATTTTCCGGCGATATTTTAGTTTCAGCTTTTGGAATGCTTCCCTTTAGTCCCTTTAGGCACTACCAGGTCTAACGACCTGATGCATCACTGAGAGTTAGTCGCGTCGTTAACGGCAGGTAATGCATCACAGCGCTAGTCTAGTACTTGAACTATAGTGTGCACTCATCACCACACTAACTACTGATAATGCAGGGTCATACCGATCGGTACGTTTTCTGAACATTCCCATACAAAAATCGTTAGGCAAACACTTGGCTGGTGGTTGTTCTGGTAGCAAGTGCTCACTACGAAGAGTTAGGGGATTCGTTAATGTTGCACATGTGCAGCTGAACTACAGGCTTTATACTGAAATTTGCTGAACTTTCAGCTAATCACTTCTCTATGTAGACAAAACTGAGCTACGATTGATGTTCAGCGAGTCATCAGTCCAATTCATGAAAATTTATTAAAAATTGTAGCCTCACGTTTTATACATAAAGATGAGCTTTCTTCTTAAAATCAGCATGTTCCCTCAATATAAATTTACAAAAAAGTTCCCACAACTTCTCTCCAAAGTTGGTAAAGATCCGGTCCCCCGGACCCCAGGTTAACCCGTTATAAAGTGTCTGGTTCCTGTGCTTATTCGAACCTGAGGTTTTGGTTCGAATCTGGGTTCAAAGACTGCTAGATAGTTGACAGATTTTTGCGTCTTCAGGGAAAATTAAGAAATATTTAAGATCAAAAGAACGCGTCCAGTTGACAGATCGTCAATTAGTATTCGAATGAATCTAATTCCTTGTGGTTATCATTCATTAGATACTCGGCTTCCAAAAGTGCCCTAGTCCTTGAACTTTGAAAGGTAGCCTCATTTGCTTTCTCCTTTCTTGATTTGACCTCTTATAAATTTAAGCGATTCTTTAGTTATTTTTAAAATTTTGTGTTTCTGCTCATAATATGTAAAAAGAGAGATCCGAAAAAGCCGAACCGAATCGGTAAAACACAGATCTTTTGGTTAACTTTTAATCATAGCTCGCAAAAACAGTTAACACTTTTCTCATTGAAAAACAGAAACAAACGCAGCACAAGCGGTCTCTCACTGAGCGGAACACTTTTTCTCGCACCTCATGTGTTTTCTGTTACGTGTTTTCGGTTGAGCAAAACACACGAGTCGGTCATTCGACAACCTCCGACATCCACTGTTTTGAGCGAGCGCCCACTAAACAAATGTCTGCCAATGAGCAGAACACAATACTTATTGTCTGCGAAAATTTTGTTTTTTGTCTTGTGCGTTTGGTAGGCTGTTTGTATGTGTGACGCTCGTTATACAAAGACACACAGTCACGCATACATACGCAAAAAAAACAGTTTGGAAGTTTGCTCTCGGCAAAAGTGTCAGTAAAAGACAGGAGAGAAACAGGAACGAAAAAAAGATCTTTGCTCTGAGAGCAACAGAATTGAGCAAAAACAGAACTGAAGCTGTCTTTCGCTCCCTGTTTTCGTTGTGTCCGTAACCAAACTGTTGAAAGTGTTGAGAGTTTTTGGCGAGCTCTGCTTTTAATAAATATTTTGTATTGTTTTAAAGCGTTTATCTCTAGATTTTTATTGCATTTAGAAAGTAGTTTTTAAAACGAGTCAAATGACATCTTAGTTACCTTACAGTAATTCACAGAGTTTTTGAACCGCAGGTTCGGTTTAGTACATGGTTTTTAAATCCAACTGAACTGTGGTTTCGATTCGCTTTATATTTGTTTCGGTTTATATTATTGATTTGGCAGAAATTCTGTAAAGCATGACTTAGCGTATAACAATTCGATTCTTTTATGAATCTGCTCGAAAAGTAAATTTTTGGACATTTGATGCGAGAATCTCATTTCTGTTCTAGAATCTCAAACCCTAAAGCACGTAGTTGAGAATAACGTCTCGAATTTCGCTCTAGTCTGTTCGGAAAGTTTTTAATTTCACCCTATCTCAACTCTTTAATGCATTCCTTGAATATATCCTCGCGACTTAACCTTAAGTCTGCTTTTGAAGTGGCGGCAAATCCGAAATGATGTCAAAAATTTCAAATCTTAATTCCAGCATCAAGACGATTTGGAAGTTTTATGCAGATGTTTATGAAGTTCGGTAGGAATCCAAATAAATGGGAACATAAAATTCGGAAAAGCTTTTTGAAGATAGTAAGAAGTCACGGCGTGTTCAACTATTTATTTACAGTTTTCGAAGTCAAATCAGCTGTTTATTGGTGATGACACTTTGCTAGGTTTGAGTTTTATGGAAATCACCAAATTTACTCAAAGCTTTTAAGTCAAAAGCAGGCTCATCAGTAAGTCTGAATCCCTTTTTTGGTAATATAGTCAAAGACCCTAACTGTTTATTCTTCACTCTTGTCTGTACAGCCATAATTTCTATAATATTTCAAAAAGCTGGTGAGAAATTATAAAATTTCAAAAACAAAAAAGCTTTTAGTTCATTTTTCCCACCAAAAATGTTTTGGTGTGTTATGCAAATTGTGTGTGTGTGTGTGTGCGTGTTTGTGTGTACATATTTTGACAACTAGCTGCTACGCCTTTGTTTAAGTTTGTTTGTTTGTTTGTTGCAGGTGAAAAAAAAACACAAAAAAACAAAAAAAGTTGCTTTCCTCAGTTTCTATTTTTTGCCTTCTTTAACCTTCCTTCCGCTTAATGCTTTTTCTAACATTTTTTTGTGTTGTTGTCTTTCATTTTATTAATTCAGACGCATCGTTTCAGTTGATCGTCTATTAATTCTTTTTTTTTTTTGCGCATATTTTTATGCTCTTCTTCAAAAAGCGCCGTTGAAAACAAGTTTTTGCTCTTCTGCTGCTGCAGCTGGCCGCCCGGAGAGCACCACACTGCAGCAGCAGCAGCCAAACTCCAATTCACTTTTAAGTCACGTTTTGCTCTTTGGGAGCTCCACCAGCTGACAACAACAACAACAACAAGTGGGGCTCTCTGCTCTGCTGTGTGCCAGTGTGTGCGTGTGTTTGTGTTAAACTGTTATAGCTTGGGGGCTTTTGCTCTCTCTCTCTCTCTCTGTCTCTACCTCTCTCTGAGGCCGTTTCAATATGGCTGCAGCGGCTGCTTCTTCACCTGGCGTTGGTTGACCGGCAAAATCGTATGCCGTGGGAAACAATTCGGTTTTACTTGTACGTTTTTTTTTTGTTCAACATTTTTCTTCTTCTTCGTTTTTTGCTTTAGCCTGTTGCCTACGTCGCGCCGCTGCTGCCGTCTTATGTTTTTTTTCTCTTTTTTTTTGTGCATTTACTTGGAGTGTGCGCCTGAGTTTGTTGCCTAAGTCTTTCGTTTGGTGCTAGTATTTTCCAACACTTGTCATTTTATTGCTCTATTTTACAATTATACCCACAGCCTTTGGGCAATGTTAGCGCCATTTAATCATGGTCTAAGCCGGCTTACTACACCTGTGCCCTGTCCAAAGGGGAGCACACAGCATCACCGCATCTCATCTCATCTCACTTGCCGCACTTCTACATAATTGAGCAATTAAACACCCATGTTCAGATATAAAAAAAAACTACTTCCCAAAGCCCCAGCCACATGTGGAGCAGTTCAGCGCGGCTCTCATGTCTCGTGAACAATTAAATTGTCATTTTAACAAGCTTCACTTGTGGTTGTTGTTGGTTTTTGAAAATGTTAATTGCCGCACAGTTATAGAAAACGGAGTAATAACTCTACTGCCGCCTATTTTTGGGCATTGGCTTGAATTGGAGTACATGCAGAGGCCATTTATGGCCAACAGGTGGTGAAGTCATAATTAAAATTTGTGACTTTGGAGAATCTAGAAACAAAAAAAAACACTCTAATTTCCTTTCATATTTAACCTTGAAAGAAGTTGATCTGATCACATCTTTAATGGAAAGACTTAGAGGCTTATGCCGTTGCTTCAAATAGTAGCTTAATATTACCACGGTTTAATATTGAAATGTTCTTTGAGAAACCTTAAGCTGATATCTCTAGAAGAGTACCTCATCCTCTCCTCTTAATTTTATTTTTATGCATGTTTGGAATTTGCTTTAGTTATGTACATTTTTTAGCCAATATCTGAAGAATCTCCAAGAATAACTTTTTTAAACTTAGTTTGGTGTATTTTAATCGATAGTATAGTTCACATCTCTTAAGCTAAGTTCACACAGGCAAATAATTTGCACAAATTTCGATGAAAATTTGGCTCTATAGCCAAGATAACAGATTTTAGCGGACTTAAAACTAAAGCTAAGGCTCCATTCGCAGATAATTTGCTCAAATATGACCGAAAAGTTCCTTATTCAGGCCTATTTATCCAAATTTGTATCAAAAACTGTCCAAATTATTTGCCTGTGTGAGCTTAGGCTTTGGCAACTGTGGTCAACCTTTTATGAGACTGTTTTACCATCCTGTATGCTAAGTAAAACTGCAGTTTTCAGCCAGTCGGTCAGTTCTCTCTGTTTCTAGGCGGTCTTTCGAGTTTTGCGCGCAAGCTGCTTTGGAATTCCCAAACAGTTATTGCATCGCCGGCATGGAGAGATGCCTGTTTGATGATCAGAAGTAGGCAAATGACTGCTGATGATTGAGGGAGGTTCCTAATAAAACCGCTTTACGATCATCCAGCCTCCTTTGTGGCATAAAAAAAAATTACAAAATTTTTCAAATTTGCTTAAAATACCAAAACTTAGTTTTAGCATTCTAAAAATTGTTTAAAGCTTCTCTCGAGGAGTGAAATTTGTACTTCCCAAACTGGAATTTTCAGTTAGGAGAACTTCAAATTGCATAAATAAATCTTTATTTAACTACTTTGACACACTTGGCATATGTTTGGCTCACACCACAAAATTAATGAAGAAATTTATGACTAGAGATTGGCTATCAAACAAATTTGCAAAAACCACAAAAAAATACATATGCAAATCGGTTTCGCTTCGTCGGCAGCGGCGGCGGCGGCGCTTCAAAACGAAAGTCGCTCAGGTTTAACGTAACTTGGAAACCAAAGCAAAACGAAGCTGAATTTATTACAAAAGCCAAACGACCGCTTGCTGTGCATTTGTCATGTGGATTCCCTTTGGACTCTTAATATTTCATAAGCCTGTTTTTGTTGTCCTTTGCATGGGGCTGGTGTTGCTGCTGCTGCTGCTCGATGTTCGCTGCTGCAAATTCCTCAAAATAAAAAAACACAAAATACCAAATGTTGAAATGTTGAAAGATTTATGGTCTGGCAGGAGACTGCATTCTTACTCTCTTCTGTTTCTTATAAACGCAGCACATACTTAATTCGTTTTTCTGTTTATTTCCCTATTTTCCAGGTTCACAGTTCCGGCAATTTCGAATTGCGCCTGAAATACTTTAGCAATGAGCACGGTCGCGATAACGAGGGCCATTGCTGTAGCGGTGAATCGGATGCGGCGACGGGCAAGTGCCTGGGCACATGCAAAACGCGGTTTCGTGTCTGTTTAAAGCATTATCAAGCGAAAATTGATACCACCTCGCAGTGTACGTATGGTGATGTGGTAACGCCGGTGCTAGGTGAAAATTCGGTTAATCTAACGGATGCGCAAAGTTATCACAACAAAAGTTTTACAAATCCGATACAATTTGGATTCACCTTCTCTTGGCCGGTAAGTGTGTGCATTATATATGTATGTTATATGTAGTAGAATTAGAAATACACCTCTCTATTGCTGCTGAGCTGCTGTTGACTCTTTTAAAAAAACTAAGAAATTAATAAACTGCATGGGGAACAGCCACTGCTTTGAAAATTATATAAACTTCCTCATATCCTTGCACTTTAGGCCCTTTAATCCTTTACCTGACAAGCAGGGGGAAGCATTATGATACTAAATCAGTGGTATTACCGATGCTTGAGTTCACAAGCCGGACTCTCACACTCCATATATTTGTTTTTGCAAACGTCTCTGTCGAGTGCCCCGATACGCAATAGATTTGTTGTTGTTTTCGCATTCTGTCTGATTGTTTGCGCCAATTTTTTATGCGTCTGCGTGGCGCCAGTTGCCGTAGAATAACTCTCGGGAGCAATGGGAGCAAGGGCTTGCCCACCGCTGTACTAAATACTAGCAGCTTATAATGAATGACTTCTGACTTGTTTTAAAATTTAAGTTTAAAATAGCTTATTTCAACTTTTAACCATCAATTAGCGAAGCTCTAGCGTCTATCGATATCGAGATAGCGAAACACAGTAAAGATCTGCCGCTATTAAGCAGACTACACGTTTCGCTGTTTTCATCTTAACCATATTTGGCTTCTAAGGTCCGATTTCTGACATAATTCATAACTGCTATGTGTCAAATAAACTAAGAATTTACTGTGTTATTTATTAGTTTCATTTAGATAATGATTAACCAGCCTTATGGCAGTAAAAGAACTTGTAAAATATGTTCAAAATATTTCGTCCTTTGTTTGTGCTCTAATAAAATATGATAAATTTAGATCATCTACATTTCAAAGCGCTTAATGTGAAGTTTTTTTCGTTACACGAACATGCACGACTCAATCTTATGTGTTCGTGCTAGCTCGTGAGAGTTTTTAAAACACAAACACGATGAATTTTCTAAACATTTTCTAATTCTGGTGGTTTTCACTTTGAAAACTACATTTTATAGTGCAGCTAAGTGCTTGATGTAAAGTTTTTTTCGTAACACGAACGAGCACGACTTAATCCAAAGTTTTTATGGTGCCACATCAGATTTTGTGCTATCTGGTGGGAGGATTTTAAGTCACAAACATTTGTGTTTGAACATTTTTTAATGCTAGTCGTCCACATTTACGCTCGAAGGGAAGTTTTTTTCGTGACACGAACATGCACGATCTAATCCAAAGTGTTTGTGGTGCCACACAGGACTTTGTGCTAGCTTGTGGGGAGTTTTTAAGTCACAAACACAAACTTTTATCTCAATTGTTCGTGACACGAACACCGTGTTAAAACAAAGTGTTTGGTGCAGGGCTTTGTGCTAGCTTGTGGGGAGTTTTTAAGTCACAAAAACCAACTTTATAATTCTCTTCGTCTACATTTACGCTTGAAGTTATGTAATCTTCGTGACACGAACATGCACGACTTAATCCAAAGTGTTTGTGGTGCCACATCAAACTTCATGCTAGCTCGTGGGGAGTTTTTATAACAAAATCACTAAGCAAAACGATTCATTTTCTTAACATTTTCTAAAATTTCGTTTAATTTTCATATCATTAATTGAAGTTTGTGGTACTCTAAGGCAAATGATCCTGGGGCTTTTTGTTCTTAATTGATTAACAAAGTTTTATTTTGAAATAATAGTTAATAATCTTGAAATACCTGCAAAACTGTAAGTAGAAGTTATCTTAAGCAACCCATATGTGCACATGCATGGCATATAATCCAAAAATAAATGGAGTCTCTCGTACTTGAATATCGCGTGCAGTCGGGCTGTATATCAACGTCAATATCATCAGTTCCATAGGGTGAAGTGCATGCCAAATGCAAAGGGCGCAAGAGTAGGAGTGGTAGCCACGTAGCAACGGAGACAGCGACAAGACAAGAGAAGACGACACCCGCAGACGACGACGACGACGACGACTACGTACAGAAGTAACAAAGTTCAATACGGCAACAGGCAACAGACGACGCCTGGCCCGCCTGCCCTGCCTGTATTCTCGGTTGACTATTTTTAGGCACCGAGAGGGCGATGGCAGACAACCCCTCCTGCTTCTCCTCCCCAACATCTTTTGGCATGCGTGAGTCGTCGTCTCCTCCACCCAGTAGGTTGTTTTAATTAAGTGCAACATTAAATTAGTTGGTTGCGGCGGCGGCTGCTGCTGCTGGCTTAGAGTTTCTATAATTAAATTTATAGCTTGACCTAGAAATATTTGAAGTTGAAAGTGCGAGAGCTCCAACTTATTATCTTTTTGGCGCGTGCCTAATTTATGCACCTTAAATGCTAAAAATGTGCATGTACAATTCAAACATTTCGCGTGCCGTCCCTCATGTATGTAAAAGTATGGTACATACTTTGCCTTTAGCCCTCCAGCGTTTGGTCTAGCATGACTTTGCCACTTTAACCAAATGATAATCATAGTGACGCTGCACATGCGCACCACAATTAGGAAGTAAAGTGTCTATGTATAAAGCGAAAGAGAGCGGGAGAGTGATATACAGGGGGGGAAGAAAACAACTACAAAAAAACACCCCTTAAGTAAGCCGCACACGCTGCGGGCGCGCACCGGCAATCTAGCAGCAAAAATACGTTACAAACTGTTGAAGCTTGAGTAACTTTTGTTGGACTCTCTGCCAGTGTAATAATAATTAAGAAATGCAAGACAGGCGCATGCTACCACCATATCGTATATGTTTCTTAGTCACTCAAGCATAACACCTCACAAAAAACCCAAGAATTTTCAAGTATTTCAAAACTTAAACTTTACCAAATAAATCCGACAAGGTGGCTTCTCCCCGCTCAGAGAGAAAAAGAGAGCGAAAAAGTAACGACAATTCCCATTCAGAAGGGGGTTGATTCTTTTTAACCCGCTTCAGCGATCTGGAAATTGTCGCTCATGGCGCACGCGTTTCCAGCGCATTTTTAATAGCTGACAGATGTTTGCCAGCGCGCCTGCTGCCAACAACCCTCAACAAGGACGACGCCAAATGCAGCAGCGCCAGCGGATATATACCACATAGGGCACACGAGCCACGGGTCTATAAAAAGCCCAAACAAATTAGCAGCAAAAGATGCCGCGCGTAAAAAATTAAAGTGAAAAATTTTGCATTCAACTTAAGAAGACAGCGCTCGGAAATGCGCTGTTTTATTGACTAAAGAGTCGTCGTTGTCGTTGTCGCTGTCATCTCCCTCAAATGTAATAGGGCGATCTAAATTTAGACGCATTGATGGAAACATGTTCTGTAAATTTACTTGAGGAAACCGGGCTACGTCCAGTTGTGGTCTCCAAAAGGTAAATTTTTGGCCAGAGTCAGATTTTTAATCTTCTTTGGATTAATTAACCAAAGTTTTTGAAATCTTTCCCGACTTTAACAAATTATTCAAACTTATTCTAGACTTTATTACCCAGATTGCCAAACGGTACTGAGCCAACTGCCTTAAAACCGTTTCGGTTTGGGTTTTATGGAACATGAACCGAACCTTTTAAACTTAAGACTTACCGAAGCTGAACCTGAACCCAAATTGAACCTTATCTGTCTAGAAAAGGGTTTGATTCCAAAAAATAACCTAATTTCGGTGCATTATTTAGCCAAGATGTGTACTTAAGTTCATATCTTAGTTCGGTTTATTACAAGACAGAAAAGGAAAGTAAAGTAAGAAGGGCAAGCCTTTACTCCCATTGCTCCCAAGAGCTATTTTACGGCAATTGGCGCCACGCAGACGCACTAAGAATTGCCTCACTTCTTGCCGCCGGAGACAAAACGACAAGTTCAATTGCCTCGATTCGAAGCAAAAACATCAACAAATCTATTGCGTATCGGGGCATGGCGCCAGACGTATTCTCGGCAGAGACGTCTGCAGAATCAAATATGTGAAGCATCGGTACGGGTTTGGAGTTGGGCTCGTGAGTTTAAGCACGCTCAGGTAAAAGAAGTGTATGGGGGACCTTAGGTGGTCCAAGTCGGTGTTTAGTTCTTCATATTAAAGATTTAGAAGATATTCACAAAATTTGGTAAACGGTCGGAAATAAAGCGTAACGGGTCCAGGTGTACGGGGATTCGAATAAATCGAAAATAATCTTGAAAACACGAGAGGACGAAAAAAGGAGGGGAGCAGGTGGTAAGACTAAGACATTTAGTATCACTAAGAGTGGGGCAATTAAAGGGGCAAAACGAGAGTGCGCATAAGAACATAAAAAAACAGGCTAGGCCTTGGGCCAGTTCATAGGAGTGAATGTAGACATTGCTCTAAAAGAGTTAGACGATATTCGGTAAAGTACATAAAGGTATGTAGTGATAAAAGGGAGTGCCAAGAGTGGGACACTAGAGAAGGGATAGGTTCGAAAGTGAGCTGGACGTGAAAATTTTGAAAGGATTCAGCAAGGCAACTTCAAGAACAAAGAGCTCAGGAGATATATAGTTTAACTATGGAAAGACTTTTAGGATACGATAAATCGTACAAGACGTGAAGAACAAGTAAACAACGATAAAGATATTTCTCAAGATAGTTAGTATGATTCGTGTGTTATAAATAGTGACGAGTGACAAGTTATGTTGTAGTACTATTATGTTCGATGTTCCATCAAAGGGTTTTTTGAATGGTAATCGTAAGCCATCCCATGTCCAAACGATCGGATCTGGTTTTGTCTAAATTTGAAATAGCTTGTATTTCTATTTATTTACTCTTGTACATAGATTTCATGTTTAGACTTAACTTAATTAAAATTTTACTTCTACCACTAATAGAACTTGTTTTCTCTGTTGTTTTTGTTGGACTAATCCCAAAATCAAGTTTCGTGCCCACCGCTGCTCCACACTAAAACGAGGCAAAAGCAGCTCAGCATCATTTGTCATTGGCATTTTGTAAGCTGCACTCTTTTGCTATACAAAATGAGAGAGCTTTTGTCAAAACGAAAGCTCTCTCTCTCTATTTCTTACAAAGCATGCTGCTGAGCTACTGCAGCCTCCATTCCATTAAAAAGCCATCAAAAATGATTCCTTTTTTTCATTTCAAGTCAGTTCTAAGGGAACACTTGGTTAAATACGCCCTTGACTGGCACGTAGGGCCCTTTAAACCTTTAATTTTAGTGCAGCGCTTGAGTTCATTTTATACGTTTGTTATTGTGAGTGTTATTACCTTTTCGGCTCATTTGCCCATTGTTAACTGTTGGCTGATCATCTATGTCTGATTGGTTTCCTGTCGTGCCCATAAAAAACGACAAAATGGCAAATACAAAATGCACAATTTCAATGTCTGGTATTGAGCAATCAAATGATAGGGGGCGGGCGGGGACTGTCTTATCAACTAAATGAATTCTACATCTCTTCGTCCACCCACACACACACAACACTTACGCACAAACGAAAGTTAGTCGAAATGCGCAATTCAAAATACGCCCCAGCCCAAAAAGCCAACCAGTCAGTCAGTCAGCCACCTCTGCAAAGTAGTGGCCAGATTGCATGGTGGATTTTGTGTCATCTCTGCCGGTTTTTCCAGCAGCAGCCGCCGCAACAAAGTGTGAATTGAGGGCGCGCTGCCTTGTGTTGTTTGTGGGATTTGCATTATGGCTGTCGATTGCATTAGTTTGAGAGCAACTTGTGTGGGCGTGGAAAAACAGGTACTACCACTCCGAAGAGTCTGTCATAATCTGTTTCTAATGAGTTGGATTTTATTTATAGTATTTCGCCCCTCATTGATTTAAATTAACTCTCAAACTTTCTTTTTCATTTACAGGGCACCTTCACACTGATCGTAGAGGCCTGGCATGATAAGACCAACAATAGTGCCAATTCACCTGCAAACAGTAAGTAAATTTTCAATAACTTACATCCTATATCCTGCTTCCTGTGTGATCGAAAGCTGTCAAAAAACTTAACTCATTTCTGCCTGGCGGCCTGGTTACCTGATACTTTTCTTTTTGCCAAAGTTCTAACCCAAAGCACTTGGTGTGTGTGTGTGTATAAGATTTCCGGCACATTGAGTGGTTTTAAATTCCCTTCTTTTTTCAGGGATAAACCCAACCCAACCCAGTCAGACTTTGTCGCCTTTTGTTGTCTGGGCGGAAGTGTGGCTACAATTAAATTTTTCAATATCACGAACTACAATTTTTTGCCAAGGAATTTTAGCTGATGATCGTGTACTTGTAAATCCATCTGAAAACAATGCCACAGGTGATCTGTACAGAGATAAAAAGCAACACAAGGGACCACACACGGGAGACGGACGACTGGCTACAAGGACGCATTCTATGCCATTAACTTTCTCTCAATCCCTTTGTGTGCCTATTTATAGTTTGGCCTATTCCTGGCAAGAATTTTAATTGTTTTTTCATAGGCCCCTCCCGCTGAGCAAAAAGGTTCAATTGGCAATTTCATAGATTTTTTTGTAGTTGGACCTGTCAAGGATTAATTTCATTATTTAACAACGATCTCCCGCATACTTTTACGCAGCAAGTTTACGCCTGTCCAACCAACAAGTTTAACATAAATTAACTGAAAGGAAGAAGCAGCAGACTGCGTCGACCTTTTACCAGGCAGTCAGGCGGCAGGCAGGCAGGTTTGGTGAAGCCTTTAAGCCATGCAACCACACAGCCACCAGGCTGGCCGGGAGACTTGAGTCTTGACCGTCGCGTCGTCGTGCCAGGTGATTCTTTGCCTTGAAAAATCTTTCAACTCATGGGCCTCTTTTTGAGGTTTATTTTTTGTTTTCACCTATCCCTACCTACCAATTAATCTCTGCCAATGCCAAAGTTGTTAGTTGCACGTTGTGTGTGTTGGTCTTGGTGGTGGACCCTGGGCCCGATGGTGGGGCAATGTTGTTAAAATGCTTATCTTTTAATTTTAACTCATTGGATCAAGCGGCAGCAGCAGCAGCAGAAACAGCATCGTTCGTCGTCGTCGACGTCGTTTTATGCCACAAAACTCGTTGTCGTCGTGTGTCTTGATAAAATGGTAGTTTTTTTGAACAAATTCCTAAAGACCAAGTCAGTGTTGCCGCTAAAGACAGAGAGAGAGAGAGATGTGGAGAGAGACAGAGTCAAGTTGGAAATTCTTGTGGCAAATTTGTTACACACAAATTTCACCCAAATCGATGACTAAGAAAACTGCAAATACCCATCAGCATATATAATTATGCAATAGGAATTTATTTTCTCAAGTTTGAACTTAAATTTGCAACTGCTTAAGCTCAAATTTGCCCCATTTATTTATTCTGCAATCTCTTAATATTATAGCCGTTTCTTGCACTTGCAAAGATAGTGGAAAATATAATTTAGTCCCAGCATCTCTGTCCGAGCTTTCAAAATATTTGATCCGGATCGTTGTATTGTAGGAATTTGCAAATGGCTTGATGGTGTGACTGCATTTGAAGCTTACTGATGAGACTTTGCCGGTAGGCGGTTGAAACAGTTCTGTTTATGTAAATTTTTGAACTATAATCACTCCTTGATTTTGAGCCGGCCAACAGCCCCTTTGACTAAAATCAAAATAGGTCGCTAAAAACCATATTAAAATATTTGAAATAGTTCTGCAATTGTATCGGTCTTGCTCTTCTTTAAGTTGTCTTTTAGTTGGCTATAGGTGTTGTGAGTTTTACCTTTTAAAGCAGAGACTTTAAGGCTATTTCGAGCTCCAAGTATCGTAGACCTTTCCATGTGTTTTTCCCTCCAAAAGTGGTTTTAAAATTTTATTTATGTAGCAAAAATGTATTCCTAGAGGAAAGTCAGGGCTACAAACTGGTTATAAACCGAACCGTTTTGATCCAGGAACTCGGACTATATTTAAACTGTTAACCGATCAAAAGTTCCGTATCAAAAGTTTTGAACATTCTGAAGTCTTGCAAAATTTTGTGGCTATCAGTTTAAAAATGTACGTCAAAGACTCCAAATCGTCACGAAAGTATAATAAAATCGCCACCCCACCGTCGTTTTTGGATCCTTGATTCCACGTTCAGAATATGACCAAAGTAATCTGCTTGACTTTGATGCATACCAAAGTATTTATATCATTATCGCCTTCGATGGTATGAAAAAGAATCGGTTAATGTCTTATCAGTAACATCGATTGAAACCTTAGTTGATAGATCCATCGAAACTTATCTTGTCTCATCAAAAGTAAAGAAATTCTGAACCTACAGCCTTGTTCTCAATTCCACTTCTCGGCAAGAAACCGGTTTGAAATCTGATTATTTTGCTATTCTATTAAAATAGGGTAAAGACATGGAACCAAGGTTCGAACCAAAAAATTCTCCCAAAAACTTCAAATCTAAAATATCCAAACCTTAACTATTAGTCAATTTGGGTTAGAACCCGCAAATCGGAGCTCCGAAAAAGCCAATTGGGTTTGCAGTAGAGCTGGACTTGAATTGAATTTGTAGAGTCTGTGACTTTAATTTCCCCGTGTTCCGGTGCGTCACGTCGTAAAACTTTCGAGTCGACACTCGCGCGCGAATTCGAAAGCGAATGTTCGCCTGCCACAAACTGAGCGACACAATTATCACAATTATTGTTCGTTTTTTATTCGCTTTGAGTTTCGCCTGCGAACTTTTGGACGGGTGAAAAGACACAGACGGTGGATGGTGGCAGTATGAACAAGAGTTTCATTTTATCACCATTTTCTCATCGTTCCGCTGAGATGGACTGTAGCGTGAATAGGCTACAAGGAGATTTTTATTTCGTGAATCGTTCGTTCCGTGAGAGGAAATTCGCTCACGCGCCCTCCTCTTGTTTGCTGCCCTGCATGGGATGAAACAGATCCAGTAAGATTCATTTGGACTAGATACTTTGTAGTACATTTTTTTTGTGACATAATACCCTTTTTCATATCCTTTTAATGATTTTCATCTCCGCTGGATAAAAATCTAAGACATATTAATTAGCATCCAGTCCAAATGAAAACTAATATCATCCAATCTATCAAGAACTATCCATTTTTTGATTGAGGGGTAAAAATATTTTTGGAATTCCTGTCTCTAGATCAGCGATGTTCTACCATAGCCCCTAGGGGCCGAACGCAATCGGCTATTTACACGCACACAAGCCGACCGCATGCCGAAATCGGGCGTAAGCACAGCTCTCTTTGCCTTCATTCGCTGCCCAGCCGTCGTTGAGGGCAGTTCAAAGCTGGGCTGCGTCGCTTTGATATCGCACACCAATACACTCACTTTTTGGCCTCGCTCTTCTTGAACATCGCTGTTCTAGATCAGAGGCCGGCGTATCTCTATCTACAGGGCATATACAAACGCTCAAAAGCAGCGCAGTCGACACACAAGTATAAGCTCGTCGTATTGCTTCGGCGCCTTGTTTAGCTGCGTCGTTGCTACTGCTGCCGAGCAAATTGAATCAGTATTTGTGCTGCTCTCAACTTCGTGTCGGTTGCTGCGCACCAATGACAAAATGTGATTGTGTTTTTTGCCGGCCCTTGCTCTAGACAGATAAAACACTTTATTTTAGTTAAATACCTTCATAGTTTTTCGACGTCTTCGCATTTGGCATATAACACATAATTGCCTTGGAATTTGCCGTAAACATCCCTTCTTTCAAACTCAAGTTTATGTTAGTTTTGCTGTTTTCGAGTCTCTGAGCTTTTGTTCTAGGTGCTTGGTAAAATATATATTAGAAGTAAATGTTATTCCTAGATACTTGTAATCTTTAATCACCTCCAAGGGTGTCCATCTAAACATCACTCTTCCATTGTCGCTAGAGGTGCTTTGCCTGCTCGAACTACCATTACTTTTGACTTCGTTGAATTGAGCTAAGATAGATCTTTTGACTCTATCGGCAAAAATATAAAATAAAGAATATTAACTAATATTTTGTCCAAGAGAATCTTAGTGTGACTGTTTTTTCAGAGTTCTGTTTGATCTAGAAATATTTCCTTAAAATTTCCGTATTACTTCCGCCTTTTTTTCTAAACCAAGCGAAAGTTGTCACCAACTACTTTTCACTTTCCCATGTTTTTCCTTCATAATTATAAAAGATTTCCAAAATATTTTTTTTATTAAATTTATTTTATTTATATTTTAAACCTCTACAAAAAAAAATCCACTAACTGGTCAAACTGCGCTGGCCAAGCCACAAAAATTGTGCGTTTTACGGCTTTAGCCGGCTTGTGTCTTTCCGTCTGTCTGTCTAATAACCCGTCAGGCCACAAATCCTATGTGTGTTGCACAAATGTAAATAAAACCACACAAAATACAATTCAATATTGGGGAATGTTGTTGCCCAGCGCGCGATTTTTGCATTTGAGCGGTTTTCCATGTTGTACAGTTGGCTAAGCTGGCTGGCTGCCTGGCGCACAGGTGAAGCACACGACTTTGCCAAATATGTGCAACTGGTCGGTCACTAAGGCAACAGCCTTAGAATTTTTGCATGGTTTTTTGTGCTTGCATATTTTTGGTAATTAATTAGCAAATATTTTGGGTGATTTTTTGGTTTATTGACCAACTGGTTGGTGGGTTGATTTGGTGATAATTCTGGGGCAGTTTCAAGTTATATGAAAATCTGACTTGATCTGTTGAAATTGAAACCTAATCTTCTTTCCTAACTGCCACTTTCACTTCTTCCTGTTTCCCTCTCTCTCCCTCTTTACACTCTTCAAACTTTTGCTTTTGCTACTTGCATTCCATTTTGTGCCACTTTAGAAAACCAGCAGATTTTCACTGTATTCGTGTTCTTTAACTTGGAGATTTGTATATGGTCGGCCGCTTTGGCATTGCGGGAGATTTATGTTGGACTTTTTCAACTTAACAAAACTCTTAAGCCTCTGCTGCTGCTCTCTCGTCTCCTCTCGTTCGACTCGCTGGCTGACTGCATGCAATTCGAATAGTCATGCACCTGCAATTTACTTTATAGACCATGGCATAATGTGGCTATATACACACACACACACACAGCCAAAAGTAAAGACCGGTCCGCTGGCTCAGCGAACAGCTGAAAAATGCTTTGCCAAGAGAGCTGGATGTCGTCGTCGTTGTCGTCGCTGGCTTGGCATCAGGCAGACCGCCAGCCAAGCCCCGCAAAAAAAAAAAAAAATCCTACCCTACCCGACTGCATACCTTAACACGGCACTTGACTTCCAGCTCACTGTGACAGTCAATTGCATTTGAAGATTTTCCACTTTTCGTTAGTCTTTTCAAATTCCAAACTCTTACCTCTGCCACTGCCGCCTGCATCTTTCTTTAACCCAATTAATCTTCATTAGTCTGCTCCTCGTATCTACACACAAACTTGTTCTCACACACTTATCATCTCGTTATCTTCTCTTTGCTTACAGATTTACTCATCCAGCGCATGTCGGTGCAACAGGTATTGGAGGTGTCATCGGAGTGGAAGACCAACAAGTCAGAATCGCAATACACTTGGTTGGAATATGATTTTCGTGTCACCTGCGAACCGCATTACTATGGTGCGGGTTGTGTCAAGTTCTGTCGTCCCTACGATGCAGATCCATTTGGACATTACACCTGCTCGGAGACGGGTGAAAAGATATGCCTAACCGGCTGGCAGGGAGACTACTGTGAAAAACGTAAGTAGAAGAGTATCCCAACTGATCAATGCAGCTGGTTCATTCAAAAAACTTCAACAACAACAGCAAACTTAGTCAAAATAGCTTATTTCCTTGAAATTAGGCTCCAGCGTTCGTTCATTCATACGCAGGAGCACCAGAAGTAGACCTTTTTTTTGGGGGCCAATTTAAAACGCACAGGCAAAACTTCCACATGAGCACGTCTTGGCTTTTTATTTTGCGGCTGCTGCTGGAAAATAATTTTCGCACATATGTGTCTGTGTGTGTGTGCCTTAATTTAAGCTCATTTTTGCGCATTTAAGTTGAAGCAGGAGCAGCAGCAGCAGCAGCAGCTGCCTCTTCCGTTGAGCTCAAACTTGCTTAACCGGCAGCAGCAGCAGGACACAAAAATTATCTGGCCGAAAAAACAAAAAACAAAATACGAACACAAAAAAGAGAGACAGACTACGACATTTAAGGTGTAATCAGCCGTTGCCAACCCTAAAGGAAGTTCTTGGTCCTCAGCAATGTATGGCATGCAGACGATCGAAGAAGACGACGACGACGATGATGATGATCTTCAAACTGCCGCTGCTGGTTGTGTGTGTGTTTGGGTCTGCGTAAGGTCCACACACAACCACACCTTTTGGTCCAAAAACTCTGGGGCCCTTGCACTTGGCGTGGGAAGATTTTTGTGTTGCTGCTGCCGTTGAGTTTTGTCTGTGCTCTGATTCACAGCTACTACAAAGGGCTAACCGAATTGTTGTTTCGCTTTCGGCAAACTCAGTTCGTTAGACGTTTTGTTCTCTTGTCAATGACAAATGACTTTTCCACTTTGGAAACTACGAGTATTTATTGTTCATTGATTTTTAAATATTTTTCAGTCTGTTTTTTATTCAAATTTTTTTTTTGATATTTTCATCGATTTTTCGTCAACTCATCGCAGCCGATCTCTACGCATTCAAAATAATTACACTTTAATTCGTTAGGATTTTGGATTGGAATGGATTGTTGGGATTGGATATGGTGTGTGTCTCTCCACTCACTCTTTTGTGTACAATCATCTCATTTGATTTGACAAGCAAGTGATTTTCAATAATAATGAGTTGCCGCCAGTGAGGGCAAAAATTTTTAAAGTATCGAACGAGCCGACCGACCCACTTGACAAAAAAAAAAAAATAAAACAGCCAGCAGAAGCAACAACAAACAAGCCAAGTGCCTGAAGCATTAAGAATCTGGTGTGGTATGAGCAAGTGTGGAGGGAGAAGCTAACCTGCGATACATGGTACAATGAGAAGACAGTTGCAAATTAAAGTATGGCAAATGTCTGAGCTAGAATACTTATTAGTCTAAAAATATTTAAATTTCCCATCAAATGGAAATTTGCCTTCATTACAAATATTCTTAATAGATAATCCATTTCAAGTTACATTTTTACTTATGATAAACGTTTATCTTAGTGCTGAAAACATTATCGAAATGGAAGTATATCTTTTCCAATCAAATTACATCCAAAAATACATTTGCTCATGTGGAAGTTTTGCCTGCACTAACATCTCAAGATTAGAACAATATAAAAAGTACCTCCCAAAGTTTGTGTTAAGGTGTGTGAAGTGCTGCGACCGGTGCTGCCATTCATAATGGTTTGTTTTCCTTATAACTCGACTATCGTTCATCCAACCTCTACCACTCCTTTGGCGTATTGATAAAGAATCCCGATTACTAAGTTTTTCCAGAAGGTACGAACCTTCTATCTGAAAAACTGCCGAAGATATGACGTTTTTTCCTAAATTGCGGGGGCGACAGGTGGCGTGGCAAAAATTGAAAAAAAAAAACTTGATCTGCCTGCAAAAATAATAAGCTTATGTTCCATACATGTCGAACCTATATGTCTCACCATCTCTGAGATCTGTGACAGAAGGACATGGCTAAATCGACTCGGCTGTTGATGTTGATCAAGTTTAAGTATACTTTATAGGGTCGGAGCTGCTTACTTCTGGCTGTTACATACTTTTCCACATATTTTTGTGAGTGGGTGTTACAATATACTCGATACTCAGTACTCGATTCTCAAACTTCGGTACTTAATACTAAGAACTCGATGCGAATTATTCGATACTCAATACTTTATACTCATTACTCGATACTTAATACTCATAGTTAAGTACTCGTTAATAAGTACGTGATACTCAGTACTTGATACTCACTACTCGATTATAAGTACTCGATATTAAGTACTCGATACCCAGTATTCGATGCTCAGTACTCGACCCTAGGTACTCGGAACTAAATACTTGATACTAAGCCCTCGATAATAAGTACTCGATACTTAGCTTTCGATAGCTAGTACTCGATACTAAGTACTCGATACTTGGTATTCCATGTCAATACTCCGTTATAAGTCAAAATCGATACATCGATTCTAGAATCGATTTATTTGACATCTCTATTTTCACGGTAGTCGAGTTCTGGGCATCGCGTACTTGGCATAAAGTACCTTGTAAATCGAATACTGTTTATCGAGTACCTAGTATAGAGTTTTTTGTATTGAGATTTGAGTATCAAGTACCCTTTAGTTCAGCTGTTGTCAAGGCACTACCAGGCCTAACGACCTGATGCATCACTGGTGTCAGTCGCGTCGTTAACGACAGGTAATGCATCACAGCGCTAGTCTAGTACGTGAACTATAGTGCGCACCCATCACCAAACTAACGACTCCTAATGCAGGGTCGTACCGATCGTTAGGCAAATACTTGGCTGGTGGTTGGTCTGGTGGCGAGTGCTCACTACGAAGAGTTAAAGAATTCGTTAATACCGCACCGGTGCAACTGAACTACAGGGTACTTAGTATCGAGTATCAAATTCCTAGAATCAAGTACAGAATAATTTGTATTGAGTACTGAGTTGTAAGTATCGAGTACTTAGTTTCGAGTTTTTAGTATTGAGATCTAAGTATCAAGTACTTAGTATCTAGTACTAAGTATTTAAATCTTGGAATCGTGTACTGAGTATCGTGCATTGATAAGCGATTACCAACCATTTTTTAACCAAAGATATTTAAGTATCTAAGAGATACATTTTATACATTTTTGTGAAATTCATAGAACTTCTTTAGAAAAATCTAAAAAAATATCCCTTTTTATGTTTCGAAAGCCAATTTTCCAGTAGATTTAAAATCTATTAGAATCATTGGCTTAAATACTTGAAATATCATTTCAAGCTTAAGAATATCCAATACTTTTTTCCAATTGATCACAAATATATGTAAATCACAGATTTCCCACATTAGTTGAAATAATCAAACTAATAAGTAACCCCACAAGATACTTGTACACTTACCAGAAAAATAATCATAAAAAGTGACCAAATAATTCTCCATAAATTCAAGCCAATTGAAATTCCCCAGTGAAAGTACATTTCCTAATCAAATATTTCATCATCCATAATCATTATCATCAACCAAAGCCTTCCAACAATTTTCCTATCAAGCGGCTGCTGCTGCTGGCTGACGGGCGGGCGTGTGAACCCAGAACCAGAACCAAAGCCTCCTGGCTTTTCTGGCTACTAACCATAAACAACAACAACAACCCAAAACTCACTTTCAGCCGAGATCGCCCGCTCGTGAAAAACTGTTGTAGTCTCCTTTTGGCTCTGCTCTGGGGGCTATGTAATAAAAATCATTGGCAATTGCCAATATTACGCTTTTATATATTATCTGCGTGCGGGGGGAATTAAAAGAGTTGCCCCACCAACAAAACACGTTTTTGTGATTTTCTAGCAATTTTCCTGGCAGTGTCTGGCTGGCTGCTGTTTGCTGAATGAAACTTTAGTTTTAAAGAAGAGCGAGCGAGCGAGCACTGCTGCCCATTTTTAGTGCTGTTCACGATTTTTCTTCTAGGCCCTTGTGTGTGTGTGTGCCCGCCCCTACTTCCTGTGCCGCCTGCCTTTCAAACCAAACCAAACCAAAAAAAAAAGAAACATGTTTGCCACATTCTTCTTTCAATACCATCGAAGTTTTCGTCGAACCTTTTGAGAGCTTGGGAATCTGCTTTGGAGCCTACTCCTCTTCCATGGCCATGGGATTATTTCATTTTGTGTGTTTCCTTTTTGGCCTTAGAAACAAGTTATTCCTGCTTGCACAGTTTGAAAGGCATTGGCCATGATCCCCCCTAAAACACAACAACAACAAAAAAACATAAAACCAAAATAAACGATTTTCTTCTATTGTTGACGCGCTTTTGTTTTATAGATGCCTTTTTTCATGGCCAGACGCGTGAAAAAGAAAGTTTTTTTTTTTAGTTTTTGAAAATTGCCTCAATTTAATGGGTTTTCAAATAGAAATGTGGGCTGTGCTGTGTGCGTGAGTGGGTGTCTTTAGTTTAGGGAACAGGTGCTGGGCGATTTTGGCATTTACATTTTAATTAACTTGATTAATTTGGTTTTCTCTCTCTCTTATTTCTATTTCTAGCCAAATGCAAAGGCTGCGAGCATGGTCATTGTGAAAAGCCCAATCAATGCGTGTAAGTATTTTATTTAAAGTGTTTAATTGTAGAGGTCAAATTAATGATATTCGAGGGAAACCCAGCTTTTATATTTTTTTGACTTGCGAACCGAAAAGCTTCAACAGCGACTCCTTTTGTTTTTGTGTCAATCAGTCGACAGCTACGCGCTCAGATATAACTGGCTGTGTTGTAGATCAATCGGGATAGAATTTGTACCGTTTTGTATGTTTTGTTCTGGGAAGTACTTTAATTAAGTACGAAACATTCTAAAATAAAAAAAAACAATCTTTTTAGAGTATTCAAATGGACCAACCTTCTTGAACTTAGAATTACAAAATAGACTTACAATGCCAGACCCAAAACGCAAGGAAAATGCGATTTAATTTTAAGCGAAGCTGTTCTTAAAAGTCCCAACTGTTTCTAGCACATGGAATGATAGAAGATCTCTGACCTACAGTAATATCATCTTGATCTTTGATTAATTCATGACCCAAGGACCTTTCCAGCCTTTTGTGTGATTCATTATAAGAACTTCATTTCATGAACAAATTGGAAATTTCTTTAGATTTTTAAGGGCTTAAACCAAAAACATTTTGTACTTGTTATATTTGGGTTGACTTTAGAATTTCTTAGACTTCAAAAAAGTATATTTTGTTTTTATTCTGTGAGTAAACCGGGCTTTACTTATGTCTATTACAACCTAAAAGTATGATAAAAATATATTAAATTAGTACAAAAAGTATTGATTAAAAAAATCTTACTTGAAGCTAGAATTTTGTTCTTAAATAAAGTATTTTCCTACTTAGCGTTCTATTGACACCGTTTGTACTTAATTCTAATACAAAGTTCTTGATTTTTTTCTGATTGAAACATTTTATCTTGGGTAAAGTGTCTAAAAATGTCCCAATTTCCGAATAAATTTTACTACGAATCTTTTTGGCTTTGAATAGAAAGAGGCCTCTATTTGCTTTGAAATGCTTTGTTCACGAACATTTCTTGTTGCATTTGGATTTGATATTTCGAGTTAAAGTTTTATGCTTAGGAAAGCTTAAGAAAGTTTTATTTCAGGGTATGTCATATAACGATCATGATATTGTGGCAACAGTTTTGAAGTTAAAGTAGGGCTATCGACGCTTTCTAGCATTGACAGTCCACATTTGTCAATGTTAAGTGCAGATCTATGTCATTTAGTCTGAGTGTGCTTATTAATTTTGGATGTTATTCCCTCTTAAGTCTGAGATATGGAAAAGTCTCGTTTGAGTAGTTTACTAAAGCTTAAAACTTAGCCATAACATCAATTTTCATAAGCCTCTATCCACATTTGTCAATGTTAATGGTCAGATTTTTGTCATAAGGTCGAAATTTGTCTATCGATTTAGGATGGTACTCCCTCTTAAGTCTGGGAAATAGTACCTAACTTTCTAATTTTTAAAAGTCTGTTTTTAAAAGTATTATGTACAGGTTAAAACTAAACCATAACACCCATTTTCATCAACCTATAACCATAATTGCCCATGTTAAGGGCAGTTTTAGACCACATAGTCGAAATTTGATTATCGATTTTGGATGGTAAGGTTTTTAAATGGTACCTAGCTTCCCAATTTCCGGATAGAATATTTTGGGATGTGTCTTCTTCTTCTTTTAGTTACGATCCCTTGTGGGACATAGGGCATCAACCACTCCTCTCCTCTAGCGAACTCTGTTGTTGGCCGTCGCTTTCATTTCAGTTGGGATGTATAATACAGGTCAAAACTAGTACATAACGTTCATTTTCATCAAACTATGTTCACATTTGTCAATGTTTAGGCAGATTTAAGTCATATACATATAGGCACTTATTCTCAATTCTCTTCTTCTTCTAGTCAGTTACACTTTTTATAACCCAAGAACAGTTGGACGGATTTACATGATCTTTGATTTGTTGAATTTGTTTCCGGACCGCCTATAAGAATATCTATTAAACTATATTTAAATGGTCAAAAAAAAATCCGTGAAATTTTCAAGAGTTTTTATTGTTAAGAATATGTGATAGATGGCAATAGAAGACGGGTAAATAGGATGTGAAGTGCAATCGGACCAAAAAATGGCAAACATTTGATTTAAATTTAACCTGAAGATTAAATAGTTGTCAATTGTCGACGGGTTAATAGGATGTGTAGACCAACCGGTTAAAAAAATTGCGAAATATGCAAAACAGACTGACCGATAAACCTTCAAACTTTTAAACAACCGACATGAAACATGGCGAATTATTTTTCTACGCCCTGTGGCCGTATTAGTTTATAGTACGTTTTAGGGATGTAGTTTCAGCATACAAATGGCGCTCAAACGCACATTGGATGACTCGATGACACACTGAGCAATGACTCGAAATGTTTTGTAGGCGCAATGATTTTACTGTTTAGCGTCTAGAAATAAAGGATTTCCTCATACCATCTAATCTATGGCGCTATGTGAAGAAACTTCAGCTGGCAGCAAACATGAGAAAAAGAGATAGAACGATCCATCTACTCAAAATATCTTCAAGCAGTTGCTGTCTATCGATAATGGCCGTTCATAAGAATTTTTGCAATTTTGTCTAATCGAAAGGCGAGCTCATCAACAAAGTAATCCCAAATATTATTATTAACCACGAGAATACCGCATACAACAAGATATCAGTAAAGCACTGAAGATAATCCACTCAAGTGTAACCCATGCAGCTAAATATATAGCTTCATCAAAGCAAATGTCTTTCCTGATCTATTGAAGTTAATAATTTTTGAGCATTATAAATTCGGTTCTTTAGGGTGTGTACTGAGAACGTTCGAATTTTCCTTTAGCTGGCGAATTCCATATAAAAAAATTACTAAAAGATATTTTTCCTTGCCTGATTTTGTTGTTTGAAACTCAGAAACAAAGCAATACACAAAAGTATTTTGCAAATTGTCACCAGAGCTGGCTCGGCTGTTGTGGGTGGTGTGCATTCTGTTCTTTTGAGCCTCCTTCACGCGAAAAAGTAAGATCTAGCAAATTTCTTGAAGGAAAATTCAAACGTTCTCAGTACTCACCTTTAATTAAGTTTAACTAAAAGGAATCACTTCATTCATTGACTGTTGTTCGTTACGAATTTCGTCGAGCCATCTAGTTTTGCGAAGAAAAAAACGGGTTTGGAACTAGATCACAAAAGTTTTGCGGAAGTGGAAGTGAGAACAAGTCCAATAGTACGAATTTGCTTCTGGACTGTCGAAGGTACTACCACTTAAGGCTGGGAAATGGTAACCAACTCATTACTTGAAAATTTTACCGTTTCCATTTTGTTGACATTCACAACGAAACGTGGACAAAAACAGCTGATGCTCTGATTTTGTTGATTTCAATTTGGCTGAATTTGTAATAACATGCCTGTGGTTCTGCTGGGGGACTCATTATACAAATTTTCGACATTTATTTTTGGTTATTAATGACACTTGTGAGAGTGTTGAAAAAAATACCAAATCCACTCGGGGCGAATGGCATAATTTTTAAGAAATGACAAGAAATAAAAGTCAAAATGCAATGGAAAAACGTATGGCAGAAATGATATCTTCTTCTTCTTCTTCTTTGGCCATTTGATGGTAATAAAATCATCACAACCGTTTTACGGTCTCGGCCGCCGCCACTAATGCCCGCCACTCGCCTCTGTCCCGAGCGCCCCCATAAACACAGGAAAGTTCCTGTCTTCCGAAGAAGCCCAGAAATGATATCATTTCCTTTATTTCTTGTCATTTCAAGAAAATGATAGAAATGATGCCAGTGGAAAGGGGCTTTTTGAGGTACCGCGCAATAAATTTTTCAATACACCAAACTTCTGACTAAGTTTGTCTTAAAAACCCGCAAACTTTCTAATAAAAGTGTTATAATCAAATCTGTTCACCTGTTTTGCATTACTTAGAACTTATTGATGTAATCTCTTCTCTTTCACTCCATATAAACCACAACGAACCAGCACCAAACCCCAAAGACACTCCCTCCCCCAGTTTTAGTGGGGTCTATCACCTCTTTGTTTATGTTTCTCTTCTTGGCAAAAGGGCAAAACACTTTTGGTTACTGTTGTTGTTATTTTTTTGTTCGTTCAAATCGTTTAGTGCACGTTTTGTTCAACCGCAAAAAAATTCTTTTGGTCTGTCATTTGATTTACTCGAGGTTTTGCATTACAATTTTTGTATTTTTATTTTCCGACTGAAAATCAAAATAATAAAAAAAAAGGGAGGCCAAGCCAAATTGAATTACAAAGTTTTCCCACATTTTTTGTCCATAAGGTGTAAGCGTACACTTTTGACGACGCTGGCAAATATCTTATGCATACAATTTCAAGACCGACCCCGAAACTTCACGTTCAGCAGCTAATTGCGGCTCTGCTTAGATTTACTGAAATTGATTTTGAACAGCACAGGATGTAGCTCATTATTTATGCATTGTGTTGATATTGACGGAAATCAAAGATTTTTGTGGTCTCTCTCTCTGTGATAATTGTGCCAAAAAGTAAATTCCACACATCACCATCATCATCGTCGTCGTCATGATCATGAGCTGTTTGTTTTAGCTGGAAACCGCACCAAACCAAGCGCATGCGTAAATGGTGGGAATATTTTAATAATTCTGAAAGCATAGCAAACACATGTTTACTTAAGCCAAGTTAGCTGACTGACTGACTGGCTGGCTGGCTGGCTGTTGCATATCAATTACCCCACACTTGCTGGCTGTCTTGCTGTCCTTCTGCCTGCTTTGAATTTATTACCATTTTGTGGGTGAAGGTTTTCTTTTTTTTTGCTGCGTGTGCCACATGGTTTAAGAGGAAGCTATGTACTCGTATGTATGTGCCTTCGATCGTGAGAAATGCCAAATAAAAATAAAACATATATAGCGAGCGGATATGCCGACTTGAGTACAGACATTCGCTTTATTTCAATTGTTTGACAAGACGACATTTCGCTGCAATTGTAAAAGTGAAGCGGCGGCGGCGGCTGTCTTTGCCCTTATATTGTTTATATTTTTTTGCGCGCATCTCCAGTCAAGCGTAGCGGCTAGGGAGAGAGAGCATCAATTACTCATCACAGGTGCTGCTTTCAATAACCAGGTCCCTGTCTAAGATGATGTGTTGTGTCCGCTTTCCATTTGGATTTCTGGTTTCTGGCTTTTGTAGGTCGCTCAGTTCACATAAGAAAAAGTCTTGGGTTGTCCTCTAATTTCTAACTATTTCATTTAAACTTAACACTCATCCCATTTTCCCTTCTTCTCTTCCCTTTTACAGTTGCCAATCGGGCTGGAAAGGACCCCTGTGCAACGAATGTGAACCCTTTCCCGGCTGCATTCATGGCAGTTGCACCAAACCCTGGAACTGCATCTGTAGCGAAGGCTGGGGCGGTTTCTTTTGCAATCAGGATCTCAACTACTGTACCAATCATCGTCCCTGCAAAAACGGCGGCACCTGCTTCAATACGGGCGAACGTCTCTACACCTGCAAGTGTGCACCCGGTTTTACTGGCAACGATTGCCAAAATGAGATCAACTCATGCGATGCTGAGTTCACACCCTGCCAGAATGGTGGCGTTTGTATTAATGAGCAAACGAAACGTGGCTACAAGTGTGTCTGTCCCACCGGCTGGAAGGGACGCATGTGCGAGGAGAAGGTACTGACATGTGCGGATAAACCCTGCCATCAGGGCACCTGCCGCAACGTGACCAGCAGCCATCATAACACCAACAAGGGGGGGTTTCAGTGCGAGTGTCCCAGTGGCTACAGTGGACTGACCTGTGAGCTGCATTTGGATAACTGCATACCCAATCCCTGCCAGAATGGTGGCAGCTGTCAGACCAGTGGACAATGCTCGTGCCCCAACGGTTTCACCGGCCCCAAATGTGAGCTCAACATTGATGATTGCCAGGGTCACAAGTGTCAGAATGGTGGCACCTGCATTGATATGGTCAATCAATATCGCTGTCAATGCGTGGCCGGTTTCTATGGACCGCGCTGCAGCAACAAGGTGGATCTGTGTCTGACCAAACCCTGTGCCAATGGTGGCAGCTGCACGAATTTGAATAACGATTACCAGTGCACGTGCCGAGCGGGATTTACGGGCAAGGATTGCTCCATTGATATAGATGAATGCGGCAGTTTGCCCTGTCACAATGGAGGCACCTGCATGAATCGCGTGAACAGCTTTGAATGTGTGTGCGCCAATGGTTATCGTGGCAAGCAATGTGATGAGGAGTCCTACGATTCGGTGACCTTTGATGCGCATCAGTATGGAGCCACCACGCAGGCGCGTGCTGATGGTCTTACCAATGCTCAGGTGGTTTTGATAGCCATTTTTTCGGTGGCCATGCCACTGGTGGCTGTGATTGCTGCCTGTGTGGTGTTCTGCATGAAGCGCAAACGCAAGCGTGCCCAGGAGAAAGACGATGCGGAGGCAAGGAAACAGAATGAACAGAATGCGGTGGCCACTTTGCATCACAATGGCAGTGCTGTGGGTGTGGTGGGACTGGGACTCTCGGCTGGCACTTTGGGTGGCAAACGCGGCAGCAATAGCGGTTTGACGTTCGATAATAGCAATCCGAATATCATTAAGAACACCTGGGACAAGTCGGTGAATAATATATGTGCCTCGGCAGCGGCAGCCGCGGCGGCGGCGGCAGCAGCCGATGAATGCCTCATGTACGGCGGCGCATTGTCAAATTATGCGGCTGCAGCGGACAATAATGCCAACTCGGAGTTCTGTGGCGTGGGACAGATAGCTCCACTGCAAAGGGCCAAGTCACAGAAGCAGCTCAATACAGATCCCACGCTGATGCGTTCGGCGGCGGCGGCAACCAAAGACTATAGCAGTGGCTCCAATGGAGCAGCAGCAGCAGCTAATGGAGCTGCGGCAGCAGCGGCTGAGGGCAAGCGCATTTCGGTGCTGGGTGAGGGCTCCTACTGCAGTCAGCGTTGGCCCTCACTGGCCGCGGCGGGTGTGGCCGGTGCCTGTTCCTCACAAATGATGGCCGCCGCCTCGGCCACCGGCAGCGGAGCGGGGACCACGCAACGCTCCGTGGTTTGTGGTACACCGCATATGTAGAAAGTAAAAACAAACATATAAACCAATCTAAAGACTGTGTGTGTAGGAGAGACGCCAAAAGTGAGCCATAATCCTTGGCCTTGTTGTTGATTGATTGAAGCAGCTTATCTACTGTCCCTACTCCCCTCCTCCTCTCTGTGTAACTACTTCTTAAGGACTGACGTAAGCCTCAAAGTTATAAAACTCCTCCCCCCCTCCAAAAATGCTAGCCAGCGGCTACCAAATCAAAACCAAAACCAAACCCCAGACAAAGCCCTAGCAGCCTCTCTCTCTCTCTCTAATTCTCCACTGGACTTTTTGCATGTTAGTGACAAAAATCTGCTTCAATTGAATTGATTTCCGTTTAGTTTGCTTAAAATTACATTGTAAATATTAACATTTAAAAGCAAGAATTCCTCATTGACGCTGCTTAGGTATTAGGCTACTCGATCTAAGCCATGTTGTACATACTAATTCATAGGTAAACACTCGGATATACGACACATAAAACAAAAACAAAACAAAAAAACAAAACTTATAATTGACTATCTCGACTAGTTTTTTAGTTTCGAAACTCTAAACTTAATCTCTAGCTTAAATATTAACTTAAACAAACAAACAAACGGGAAGACAAACAAAAACTTTAGTGATTCTATGATAAGTCTTTAAAATTTACTCTAACAAAAAAGTAACAAAATTATTTTTACAATTTTAACTCTTATGTGAGCCAGCGAAGGAGTGGAAGGTACTTGGATTTCTTAGTCTGCATTTAGTTTGCTGTTCAATTTTAAGCAAGTTTTGCATGCAAAGGGAACAAATTTTCTAAGCACTCAAACATATCTTCAAATTTACCATAAATAGTTTATTTTTACTACAAATTTTACAAGTGATCCTTGTGTTCGACCCTCACCCATCGCTGCTCACCTAAAGGTTAATAACTTAATTTTTGATTTTGGCCTTTTTTTTATTAAATTGGAGCAACTTTAAGACAAATATTTATAACGACAAATGTATTGAATTTATAAATTTTAAGCCAGGTATAACAAATTGGATTCAAAATTGAATGAACAAAAAAAAACACAAATATATATTTACATATATATATAAAAAAAAAAGTCTCCAAAAGGAAAATAGTCTTATTATTATTTTTTACATTTAATTTTGATCTCAAACCCCACAAACAAACAAATAAAACAGAGACAAACGCAACGAACAAAACTGTTTGCGAAATTCCGAAATATCAAAATTAAATCTTCTACAAAAACACAAAAAAAAAAACTAAAAACTAAACATACATCAATTGCAAATGGTTCCTCGTTAGTGTAAAAGACGACTAGTTGTACAAGTGCTGCTACAAAAAAAAAACATAAACAAAAACATTTATCCACTCCAATTTTGTACATAAATCTCTTACTCTCTACTCTCCCTATATACATATTTATATATAGTACGTATATAGTTAGTTATATACCTACAATATATTTTTTATAAATATTTAATTTTTTTTAAAATAGTCGTTTTTAATAATTTATATTTTTATTGCAACCGAAAAACTAAAAACCCAAAAAAAAAAAAAACACTCACACGAAACAAAATTGTAAAAATTTGATAAGACCCCCCCTCCCCCTGGATACATACACACATATTTATACACGCAAAACAACAACAAAAAACACCCGGAAAAAACCATAAAAAATAGTAGTTACTTGCATACAATTGTAATTTAGTGTTGTACTTACAATTTAGTCTAAACAATTTTATGAAATTTTTTAGTATTTAAACAAACAAAAAACAAATGAATTGAAAAACCACAAGCGAAAAGAAAACAAGCAACAAAAAAAAAACGAACAAACAAAAATGCAAAAGAAAAAAATATGAAAAAAAAAACAATAAAAAATTTTTATGAATGAATTATAAATACAAAGGTTTTGTTATTTCACACAAAAAGAGGATAATGTGGGCGGCTTTTTAGCAGTACTTTGGTTTAAATTTCAGGTGTTACCACTATTAGATGATCATACATATGTGCCGGATATTTCAGGTTTTTTTCAGCATCTTCCCATTCTCGACCTTTCAGCTTAAACAATTTTGGGTGCAGGTTTAATTCAAATCAAGTCTTAAAACAAAACACTTTTACATGGAAAATGTTTAGAGAATAAGAATCGACGAAAATTCAACTTATCGAATTCGTTAAAAAAATCACAAAATACAGCAATGTGTATTTTTTCCAGTCCATTTATATTTTTATTATAAAACTTTTATATTGTGAGAAAATGATTTTAGGAATTATTTAAAACAAAAAAATATATTTTTTTTTTGTTTTTTTTTATAAAAAAAAAGGGAAAAAAAAAAAAAGAAGCAAAATACGCTATAAAATTAAAAAAAAAAGAAAAAAAAAAAAAAAAAAAATTAAAAAGGAAAAAAAAAAAAAATATCAAACAATTAGGAGCTGCAGTCGAGTGCCCCGACTAAAAAATACCCTGTTCCCTTGATTTCGTGTGTTTTTTCTTTACATACACACACACTCACACATACACACACTCCAACATACACACAAACGCATGGCATGCGGCCGCGCGCGATAACTGACAATGCAAGACCCCCCTCTCTCCCACAAGCAAAATTGATTCGTATATAACTTCGGTGTTTATTGACCGATGTTAGTGATCTTTTCAGAATAGACAGATATTGGGCCTTACTTGATATATGTAAAGTTTGGAAGGGCTATCTTAAAAATTGTGACAGTTTTTTGCGCTTAAAGGGGGGAGGGGGAGGAATTTTCCATATCTGAAAGAAACTCGTTTTGAATCGGGTATACACCTATCTACATGCAAAAATTTGTGGTTCTAGCTCTTATAGTCTCTGAGAAACACGTGTTCATACGGACAGACAGACTGATAGACAGACAGACAGACGGACAGACAGACGGACAGGGCTAAATCGACTCGGCTGTTGATGCTGATCAAGAATATATATACTTTATAGGGTCGCAAATGTTTCCTTCTACCTGTTACATACTTTTGCACAACTTCATGATCCCCCTTTTCCCATTTTCAATGGGAACAGGGTATAAAAATAGAAGAAAGTTAACTTCGGGTCTACCGAAGTTTTGAATACCCTTGTAACTTCCATTGAAATCAAAAAAAGTTTTTCTAACTAAGACTATTTTCTGGACCTTACTTTTCTATGGGATCTATACTATATAGATGACAGATTTCGACCAAACTTGGAGAAATCATGGAAAAGCATTATACACTGTTAATTACGAAATTTGGAGGTGATCCAATTTAAAACCAAAAAGATTTTCTCACTAGAAATTCTTTTTTCACTAGAAATTCTTTTTCGACCGATCATTCATACGCTTTAGTCATCCGTCAATATGCCATCCGATTTTGATAAAACTTTTTAGAAATGTTTTAAAGATTATAAGATAAGAATATGCCAATAAAAAGGACGTTTTCATTAAAAACAAATAAAGTTTTTCTCACTCGAACTAGTTTTTCGACCGATCGTTCCTATGGGAGCTATATGCTATAGTCATCCGATTTCGACCAAACCTTGTAGGAATCAGTAAAAGTATATAAAATTAGTGTATGCCAATGATAAGGACGTTTTCATTAAAAACAAAAAAGGTTTCCTCTTTCGAACTAGTTTTCGACCGATCGTTCCTATGGGAGCTATATGCTATAGTTATCGGATAAGGACGTTTTCATTAAAAACAAAAAAGTTTTTCTCACTAGAACTAGTTTTTCGACCGATTGCTTCTAAGGCAGCTATATGCTATAGTTATCCGATTTCGATCAAACTTAGTGAAATCATGGGAAAGGATAGTAAACTAAGAAATACGTACTTCGGAGGCGTTTCCATTAAAAACAAAAAAGTTTTTCTCACTAAGACTAGTTTTTCGACCGATCGTTCCTATGACAGCTATATGCTATAGTCTTCCGATCCGGCCGGTTCCGACAAATGTGCAACCTATTCAAACCAAAAGACTTCGTGCGAATTTTGGTGAGGATAGCTTTAAAACTGACGGAGGAGATAGCATAGAAACAGACGGACGAACAGACGGACAGGGCTAAATCAACTCAGCTCGTCATGCTGATCAAAAATATATATTTTTTATGTGGTCGGAGATGCTTCCTTCTATGCGTTACAAACATCCGGACAATTTTTTAATACCCTCTGCAAGGGTATAAAAACTTAATCAACGGGCCCGTGTGTGGTGGAGTATAAACTAACTTTCTGACAATTTCTGACAAAAAATAAATATTTAGAGTTTGACCTTAAAGTGTATTACTCATCGTGTTATTAGTGGATTTTGCGGCTATTTTGCACACATTCTCTTTGCGCACATTCTCTTGATATTTGCAGGTGAGTTTGAGTTCAGCCATGCAACACTGTTTAATGTATGGAATGAAAACAACCGAAATGCCCGTGCAATTTCAAACTGGATTTTGGAGCAGCTTAAGGACCATGCAGTGAGCACGGAGAAGAGAAATAAAATTATCACAATAATTAATTACTTTGAGATTTATTCGATAAATGTTCGAACGCTTAAAATGTTCGAACATTAAAGGCAAAAAACTGTTTTTTTCATGATTCTGCTTCCGGCCTTAAAGGCATTCGTCTTCTTTGCTTTCTGATAAAAGTGACTCCCGAAAAGCTGCTAAACATCTATTCACCTTTATTTAGAAGACCCCATTTTGGAGGCCGAGAACTTTTTAAACAGCCCTCACATTGACATGTTTTTAATTTTGTATTTTTGTTAAATTTTTTGTTAAACCAAATACAAAAACAATATTAAAATTAATTTCCCGATTTCTTTTCATAAGGGTGGGCGTGGTCGGATTGTTGTACAACTTTGCCTAATTAGTATACTCTTAAGGGGGGAAGTCCATGTAAACGCTTCCAAATTGGTCATTTTTTAATTTTCTTTTAGCACTGATAAAATAATTTGATTGTTTTTAAGTTTTAACACAACTTTATTTAATATTTTAAGAATACAACAAAAATTTTTTTTTGTAATTTTTCAATAAAAAATGGCGGTTTAGTACGAGTTCTTATAGGCAGTCTCCGACGCGAGGTCCCAAACTGCTCCAGTTGTCACCTATTAACCGTTCATCTGAATCACAAAAATCAAAGTTTATTTTTTTAGGACATGTAAACGGAAAGGATGAACCTATAAAACAAAAAAAGGTATAGAATTCAATATAAAATAAGCCTTTAAAAAACAATTCATAATTTGGGGCTATTTTTGACATTTTTGACCGCAAAAAAGTATTTTATCAACCTGAAATATATGAAATTTAGGTTCATCCTTCCGATATTAATGTAAAAAAATAGGGGAAAGTTAACTTTTTTTGTATACCCTTGCAGCTTCCATTGGAAACAAAAAAGTTTTTCAAACTACAAACAACATCGGAAACAACATCGGATGACTTCTTTTGACCAACCCTGTAGATGTCTGATTTCGACCAAACTTGGTGAAATCATGGAAAAGCGTAATACACTGTTAATTACGAAATTTGGAGGCGATCCCATTTAAAACAAAAAGTTTTATAAGTGTATGTCAATGATAAGGACGTTTTCATTAAAAACAAAAAAAAATTTTCTCAATAGAACTAGTTTTTCGACCGATCGTTCCTATGGCAGCTATATGCTATAGTCATCCGATTTCGACCAAACTTAGTGAAATCATGGGAAGGGATTGTAAACTAAGAAATACGTACTTTGGAGGCGTTTCCATTAAAAACAAAAAGTTTTTCTCACTAAGACTAGTTTTTGACCGATCGTTCCTATGACAGCTATATGCTACAGTCATCCGATCCGGCCGGTTCCGACAAATGTTCTGCGTACTTGTACCAAAAGACTTCGTGCAAAGTTTGGTGAGGATAGCTTTAAAACTGAAGAAGGAGATAGCATAGAAACAGACTGGCGGACAGACGGACGTACGGACAGACGGACAAGGCTAAATGAACTTAGCTCGTCATGCTGATCAAGAATACATATACTTTATGTGGCTGGAGATGCTTCGCGTTTAAAGTTGAAGTACAGGAAAATGATCAGTTTTAATAACTTATTAATTACTTTCCGACTAATCTGCATTTCCAGGTCCATATAAAAGTCCTTCTGCCTCCTCGAAAAGCTGATTTTCTTCCATATGATGTTGCCTGCGAGCTGTACGAGCATCTTTGGCCTCTGAAAGACTTTTACGATTCTGTCGGGTTATTCGCTCCTCGTCTGTATTATGCGCAAATACCTTAGCATAAGTGCCAATAGTTAGATTCAGAAGATTCATTATACCCTTTCAAAGGGTATTCTAAAATTGTGCGGATGTTTGAAGGAAGCATCTCCGACCACATAAAATATATATATTCTTGATCAGCATGACGAGCTGAGTTGATTAAGCCTTGTCCGTCTGTCCGTCCGTCCGTCTGTCTGCTTCTATGCGCTCTCCTCCGTCAGTTTTAAAGCTATCCTTTGCACGAAGTCTTTTGGTACATATAGGCTGCACATTTGTCGGAACCGGCTGGATCGGATGACTATAGCATGTAGCTGCCATAGGAACGATCGGTCGAAAAACTAGTTCGAGTGAGGAAAACTTTTTTGTTTTTAATGAAAAGTCCTTTTTATTGGCATTTACACATTTCTACAAAGTTATATCGAAAACTGATGACTAAAGCTGCAGTATGATTGATCGGTCGAAAAAGAAGTTCTAGTGAGAAAATTTTTTTGTTTTAAATGGGATCGGCTCCAAATTTCGTAATTATGCTTTTCCATGATTTTACCAAGTTTGGTCGAAATCAGACATCTATATAGTATAGATCCCATAGAAAAGTAAGGTCCAAAAAGTAGTCTTAGTTTGAAAAACTTTTTTGTCTTCAATGGAAGCTGCAAGGGTATACACAACTTCGGCCATGCCGAAGTTAACTTTCCCCTATTTTTTTTTTTAATAATTTGCTCCAATAGGGAAATAATGCTCTATGCACTACTGTGGATTATCCGCTCGACTGTTTGGGTCACGCCACCTCGTTGTTTTGTACATTTTCATTCATAAGAACGGCGTAGGAAAGTCCAAGTCCGACCATTAAGAAGTTTTGCATAGCCCACAATTGTATGGAATTACTTAGTGCTGGGCCCAAGTTCTCCATCATCAGCCATTTCGTACAAGGAACTATAAGTTCAGTAAAATAGAATATACACCTCCTTTGGTTCGAACAGTCTGGCAATAACGACTTGCATGGGGATCTGATACGAAAACAACTGAAGTTGGATCAATTGATATTTTGCTATACTTTAATATCGTCAATGTTATTACTTAAACTTAGTCTAAGAGACTGCTTAAATACAATATAGCATTCCGAAACACTAGACTACTGAGGAAACTCTTTTATGACACCCACTCACCTACATATAGTACAATAAACCTAAATAACTTTGCGATTCGCTGTAAAAATTGTTCTATTATCACTCAATCAGCAAGTTTAATGTTTACTTTTGTAATTGAAAAGCGTTTTAAGCCATGGAAAATAATCAAGGCAATAAGGAAGTGCCGCAGAGCAATGTGACGAACATCGACATTTACGACTCAACAGGTGCCAGCCGCAACAACAACAGCAACAAATCGAATACCCAGACACATTCGTCTTAACATCGAAATGAAATTTTAATTACAATTTCATACCGCAAAAATGCAACAAAATAGACAGCAGCAACAAGACAGAAGAAAGCGTTAAATGCAAAAGATGCTGCTGCGACTGCGGCGAGGAAAGAAAATGAAAAAAGGCCAGAAAACATCAAAGTGGTTGGCATTCGCGATTTGCCTGCTTACATGGGATTTGTCTGGCTAGCTGAAAGATCAGCGTGTGTTGTGGAGCACTGTGGGATGAGTAAGTAGTTGTTGCAATGGAATTTAAAGTAGGCAATTTTAATGGTGCTAGGGGAGCAAATAGTTTGGCTTAAGTAAATGGTCTGAAATTTAGTTAGCTTTAACAATGTAACGACTTTATGTCCAGGATAAGAAACTGGCAAAATCGGTGGTGTCCAAGAAATCTCTTCCAACCCAAAACCAATTCTCGGTGTCCTTGAAATCTCTTTCCGTTGGTTTCAAACCTTTCGTATTTTGTTAGTAGATTTTCGAAAACCCAAGACCCGAAACAACCAAACCGACACGAAAGGTCCATCCTAGTAGCACTTGACCTGTCAAAGGCCTTTGAGATGGTCAACCATTCCATCCTGCAACAAGATTTTCAACGAAGCAGCCTTTCAAACCACATCAAGAGGTGGATGTCAATCTACCTATCTGAAAGGCAAGCTAAAGTTGATTTCCGTGGAAAGCAGTCTCAGACTAGCATAGTCAAGCAAGGAGTGACCTAAGGCGGAGTCCTTTCGCCACTGCTCTTCAACGCATGCATATCAGGGATCCCAGAACCGCCCCCTCAAGTAAAGCTGGTGACATGCTTTGACGACTTTACTGTTCTACAGGAAGAGATGTTAAGCAAATAGAGGAAAAAATCAATGCCTACCTCCCTATCCTGGCGGATTTCTTCGCTGGCAGAAATCTCAGCCTGTCGGCCACGAAATCTTCGGTAATTCTCCTCACAACCTCGACCAAAGAAGTGAGAACACATTTGGACATCCACATTGGTGGACACAGGATACCCACCATCAACCATACTTAGATCCTTGGCATCACCTTTGACTCCATGTTCAAGTTCTCCAAACACTCGAATGAGGTTATATCAGGTTGCACCAGGGGGAAGAAGGAGACGATATCGACCACCAGGGTGATCCATGCTAAACTATGCTGCCCCGATATAGTCCCCACCCTTCAGAGACACCCAATGGGGAAACTTCCAGCTAGCCCAAAACGCTGCAAAACGGAGTACATCCGGACCATCTCCAGCAGGAAACCGAGGTCCTCCCTCACCCAACAAGATCTTATCGACTGCACCATGGGACGCATGTCAAGTAGACCCAAAGCTGTACGCTACGATTTGAGAACTGAGCTCCCCAAGGAGCAAGCACTTTTGGGAAATGACATGGTGACAGCAACCACATACGCTGAGGCCAAAAAGAAGTCTCATACCGACATGGTCTCATGCACCATAGAAGTCTACCAAATAAATGTTGTCCTGGGAGGCAGGCCCCCTCCTATCGATGACTCGGAAAAGACGCTCCCGAGACATGCCAGGCCGACACTGGCTCTACTCCGCTCGGGGAAAAGCAGGCACTTGAATAACTATCTAAATGAATGCAAATGGCATGTTATGTCTGGTAAAGATGGTGCCCGTTATGTTAGCATTTGGAAACTGTCGCATTATATACTCCATTAGCAGATTAAAGAAGTCACACGATAAGCTGTCACCCTGCATAAAACCCTCTTCTGGTATCGAAAGGCTCGGTGAGGTTCTTTCCTGTTTTGACGGAGCTTTGTGTGCTTTTCAACGTCATCATGCAAAGTCGGACGTACTTGGCTGGTATACCAAAAGTAAACAGGGTTTCAATGAACGTTGACCTTATCGGCGAGTCAAATGCGTCTTTACGAGGTGTGTTCAAAAAGTATCGCGAATTTTGTGTTTTTTCAAAAATTATTTATTTATTCATGAATATCTATTTTGTCCCCTTCAAAGTAATCCCCATGAGATATTATACACTTATGCCAACGGTTTTTCCAATCTTCGAAGCACTTGAAAAAATCATTTTTTTTTATCTTGTTCAGCTTCTCCTTCGATGCCGTCTTCAGTTTAGGGAACAAGAAAAAGTCACAGGGGGCCAGATCTGGGGAATACGGTGGCTGCGGCATCATTAGTGTGTTGTTTTTGGCCAAAAAGTCGCGCACAAGCAACGATGTGTGAGCAGGGGCGTTATCGTGGTGCAAAAGCCAATTTTTGTTCTTCCACAAATCCGGGCGTTTCTGGCGGATTGCTTCGCGCAAATTGCGCATAACTTGCAGGTAATATTCCTTATTGACCGTTCTTCCCTGTGGCAAGAACTCATGATGCACCACGCCCCTGCAATCGAAGAAAACTGTCAGCAAAACTTTCACATTCGACCGAACTTGGCGCGCTTTTTTCGGTCTTGGTTCACATCTTCTCGGCCTTCTGAGAACATTTTGTACCACCGAAAAACGTTGCTTCGGTCCAAGGTAGCTTCTCCGTATGCCACAGTCAACATTCGGAATGCATCCGCGCACTTAATTTCGTTTTTCACACAAAATTTGTTACAGGTTCTTTGATCCATTTTTTTGAATAGGTAAAAATCGAAGACGATCCAAAATACTTGCAAGCAAAGCAGCTGTCAACAATTAAGTGAACATTCAAAATGGCCGAGCTTGTCGGCATAAGTGAGAGACATGAGTACCAACATAACGCCACAAAAAAATCGAAATTCGAATATACGTGACCCGCGAAAATTCATAATTCGCTATACTTTTCGAACACACCTCGTATGGTCAACAAAAAGGTGCTGGGTGTCGATCTCTCTCTCAAGGGTCTTCTCCAGGATTTGTCGGTATGCGAATATCTGGTCTATGGCGGATTTGCCAGGTCTAAGGCCACACTGATAAGGTTCAATCAGTTCGGTCATTGGCTTTAGACGGTCACATAAAATTCGTGACAGATCCTTATATGCAATGGGAAGGAGACTGATCCCTCTGTACCAGAGGTACACAGCGTATATTAAGTTTGTGCTAAAGTAAGTAACAGCCAGAAGAAAGCATCTCTGACCCTATAAAGTAGTTTCATTCTTAATCAGCATCAATAGCCGAGTCGATATAGCCATGTCTGCCTGTCTGTCTGTCCGGCTGGGTGTCCGTCCGTATGAACAAACAGATCTCCATTATGGTAAGAGATAGAGCTTCGACATGTATGGGAGAAAAACTTCTTATAAAAAGTTTCTGTGATCAAGTATATTTTCAATATTCGGCACGCACCCTCCCGCCCCCGCAATTAAAAAAAAAAGTCATAGATAGAAGGTTCGTTACTTCTGAACATATTTAGTAGTCCAGATTTTTTATCGATCCGTCAAAGGATTGGTAGAGATCGGTTGAACGATAGTCATTGTTATAAACAAAAGAAGCTTCGCTGCTGCAGCGCATAGAGCTACCTCATCGTGAAGAGCTACCTCTTGAATCTCTTGAGGATTATTACTTCGCACTCTCACTTTATATATGCTTTTAAGGGCCAATTTATTATCCTCAAGATAGTTGCTGTGTCAGATAAACTCACAATTTACTTTGCTAGTTTATGTGACAAATAGCTCTATGTAGAAGATGTGAAATCGGCTCTAAATAAACGCTGAGTTTTCACAATTGACTCGTTTGGTTGAATCGCGAGTCGTTTAGTGTTCCAGGGTAAATATCTACTTGGTATGACACTTCAAACGTAATTTGGCATCGATGTCAAAAGTTAAAAAAAAGTGGTGCAGTAGTAAGTGTACCTGCTCTTCGAAAGGCCCCGTGTTCGTTCCCACCTCGGAATATTTAATAAAGGAGGTTTACTTATAGATATCTATACACAACCGGTCACCGTCATCAGCTATTGTCGCCAGCTTTGAAGAACCCATCCATGAAAAAGCTTCTTAAACACCGCCGATCGGATTTGGGACCTTCCCTTGGCCAACAATTAAAGGCACATAAGCCCAAAATCTATGTGCACGCTTAAAAAGGGTTATGTCCAGTTTGGACCAGAGATAAATCTCAAATCTTGTTCCGGTTACAGTGCCTCCCACATTGAGTGCTTTGGATCTAATAGTGTTGGAGGAAGTGATGCTAGATGACTTTCTAGTGCTAATACTTGAAAAGTGTATTATTGTTCTGCCCAGAAGCTTGGAACGCATAGAAGGAATCATCTCTGACCACTAAAGTATATCAGGCAAGTTCTCAATTCCACTACGTTTTAAAAAGTAACCCGAAAGAAATTCCGTTTCTGTTGGATTTGCAGTTCTGAATTCCGAATGATTTTGCTTACGTTTTACTTTTGGCAAACCACGGCCCAAACGAAATCGGCACGGGAGAATCAAGCGAAACGTTGGAAAATGGACACACGCGGAAACGAGAGGGCTGACTTTTACGTTTTACTTTTCGGTTTGGCAGGCGCCTCCACTTTCTCGAGACATTTAACAAACAAAAAATTATTTTAATTTAGTTATAGACTTAAATGCAAATCAAATTACATTAACAAACTAACCTTGATGTACATATTGGAAAATTTACTTGTACAGTGGTGCGTAATTTACCAATTACTTTTCATTCCACCGAGCAGCAAGCATTCCTTTTTTATACACTTGAAAAGTGTATTATAGTTTTGCCCAGAAGTTTGTAACGCATAGAAGGAATCATATATATTCTTGATCAGCACGACGAGCTGAGTCGATTGAGCTTTGTCCGTCCGTCTGTCTGTTTCTACGCAAACTAGTCCCTCAGTTTTGATGCTATAGAGCTGAAATTTTGCACGGAGTCATCTATTAGCTGCACATACGAGGTATGTTCAAAAAGTATCACGAATTTTGAATTTTCGCGGTTAACGTATATTCGAATTTCGATTTTTTTGTGGCGTTATGTTGGTACTCATGTCCCTTACTTATGCCGACAAGCTCGGCCATTTTGAATGTTCACTTAATTGTTGACAGCTGCTTTGCTTGCACGTGTTTTGGATCGTCTTCGACTTTTACCTATTCAAAAAAAATGGATCAAAGAACCTGTATCAAATTTTGTGTGAAAAACGAAATTAAGTGCGCGGATGCATTCCGAATGTTGACTGTGGCATACGGAGAAGCTACCTTGGACCGAAGCAACGTTTTTCGGTGGTACAAAATGTTCTCAGAAGGCCGAGAAGATGTGAACGACGAAGAGCGTGCCAGACGCCCGAGCACTTCAACAACAGACGAAAAAATTAATGAAGTGGAGAAAATGGTATTGGCCAATCGTCGAATCACCGTTAGAGAAGTTCCTGAGGACCTAAACATATCGGATGGCTCGTGCCATTCGATTTTTGCACGAGACGGGTTGCCGCGAAATTCGTACCAAAATTGCTCAATTGCGACCAAAAACAGCATCGCATGAACATTGTTAATGAGATGTTAAACTCTGTCCGTGACGACCCAAATTTGCTCCAGAGGGTCATAAGTGGTGACGAATCGTGGGTTTATGTTTATGACGTGGAAACCAAAGCTCAATCATCTCAATAGAAGCTGCCGCACGAACCAAGACCGAAAAAAGCGCGCCAAGTTCATCATGAGTTCTTGCCACAGGGAAGAACGGTCAATAAGGAATATTACCTGCAAGTTCTGCGCAATTTGCGCGAAGCAATCCGCCAGAAACGCTTGGATTTGTGGAAGAACAAAAATTGACTTTTGCAAAAACCCGCAACACACCGCTTGACCCAGATCTGGCCCCCTGTGACTTTTTTCTTGTTCCCTAAACTGAAGAGGCCCATGAAAGGACGACGTTACGCTACGCTTGACGAGATAAAGACGGCATCGAAGGAGGCGCTGAACAAGATAAAAAAAAATGATTTTTTGAAGTGCTTCGAAGATTGGAAAAACCGTTGGCACAAGTGTATAATATCTCATGGGGATTACTTTGAAGGGGACAAAATAGATATTCACGAATAAATAGATAGTTTTTGAAAAAACACAAAATTCGCGATACTTTTTGAACATACCTCGTATGTCGGAACCGTGAAAATCGGATGATATTTTTTATTGAATTCATTGGTCAAGTGTTTTTTAAACTTGAAGTGTGTTTAAATTTCGGCATAGACGAAGTTAGTTTGGCTTTCTCGTTTTCCATGAAATCGTTCCAATCGATTCTACAAATTTTTAAGCCCAGATTTACCATATTTACCATTGGCGGGTGTGGAGCAGCGGTTAGTGTGTTTTCCTGCTGAGCAAGAGTTCGTGCACCCAGGCACCTTCTCCAGTTGTTGGCGCCAGCAGTGAATGAACTGGCCATGAAAAAGCTTCTCAAACTTAGCCGTTCGGATTAGGCCCATTAAACTGTAGGTTCCTTTCTCTTGTGCAAAAATTAAAAGCACACAAGCCAAGAGATTGAGAGAAGCTGTAAAGTATAGAAGTTTGAAACGCTTGGAAAGAATCATCTTTGACCAAATTAAGTATATATATTCTTGATCAGCATGACGAGCTGAGTCGATTGAGCTTTGTCCGTCCGTCCGTTTGACCGTCTGTCTGTTTCTACGCAAACTAGTCCCACGGTTTAGAAACAATCGAGTTGAAATTTAGCACATAGTCATCTTTTAGCTGCACACTGATAATCAGCCATGCTCCCATTTTCGCATTCGCAAATGTTTTGCGATTTTAATCCGGTTTTTCCACCACATTTGCTCTCCAAATCGAAAAAATTTTGCGAATGCGAAAAGGAAGAATGGCTGAATATGTCGGAATCGCGGGTGTCATAGGAATGATCTGTTTCAAGTGTATGTCAAGTATGTCATGCCAAAAGTGGTAAGTGATTTCCATAGGCTAGCGATTTCTTGATTTGGATTGTCGGTTTTAAATTGGTTGTCTTAGAACGGTTTTAGACAGAGATGCCGAAAATGCTGTTTCGTTTCTGCTGCTCCTTCACTTTGTTCCGTGTCAGCTTACTCTACCACGCAGAGAGAGAGAGGAGCTTGTTCCCAGTTCCCCCGTGTAAAGTTCTTCATCTTTCTTTCTATTAATAGATTTTGCATATCTAACCCACCGTGCTGCAACTTCTTCCTGGGCATTACAACAAATCACAACACACAGACAACCCAGAGAGCCACAAAGCCACATTAACAATAAATTCTCGCATGCCATTGTGAAATTCTCACAATAATCATAAATAATACTTTATTTCTACTTTTTAAATGGCTCTGCTGCCACTGCAGTTGGAGGCCGTTAATGAAGTTGCTTAGTCTGAGGCGGAGAGCCGTGCGTAGATCTATCTGATTTACTAACCAAAGGCGGCGGTCTCTAAAGGGGACAAAATGTGATAGCCATGTGAAGAAGGAGCCGGAGACGGAGACCTGAGCCGCTGCTGATGCTGCTGCCTAATTAAGCAACTTCAAACTTTGAATTACAAACTGGCAAGTCATTAAGACAGCAGGAGTTGGAAAGCTTGAGGATTTGTGCATATCGTTTACAAGACAATTACCACAAAAAAGGCCAAGAGGCGGTAAAGATGCATCGCCAGCATTTTGGGATACTCGAATACTTAACCATTAAAACGCACTAAGAAAATATTTTGTTAGGTTTATTTTTTGTTGGACACTTGAAGGCACAAACAGAGCATCCCCATCATCATCATCGTCATCCCATTCAAGATTTCTTTCCACTTTTGTTTGTTTATCAAGTTGGTTTACTCCACATTTTGTCATTTCATGGCCCGTGTTGGTCACTTCGCGCTCTCACCTAATTGTGTTTACGTAGGCGTCCCCCTCTCCGCTCTCGGCACCAAATTAACTCATTGAAAACGCATTTCAATTATGTTTGGACAAACAACAAAAACGGCGAAATGGGCAATGGGAATACTCGCTGACAGTATTAATGCTCCAAGTCTGTCAACGTCCACGGCGAAAAAAAAAAACCATAATAATAATATTTGAAAAATATCCCAGACCCATTCCACATTTATGCCTTTGTTTAGCTCGATTCTCATAATACCAAAAAAAGATCAACAACTGGCATTCGGTGTTCTTGTTCCCATTCTTGTTGCCTTTGCCCGTGCTTGTCTCGTATTAAAATTTTGTTTTTGGTTTTTTGAATCCATCGTGCATTCATTGTCTTGCACACTAATCGCTATAAAAGATCTCGCTTTTCATCTCTTCGTGACGCTGAACCGGGCTGCGTTGTTGATCTTGAAATATTTTTTGCTTTTGCTGTATAAAAAAGCACAACAAAAACAAAAAACAGCATCTATGATCAAATTCGAAATTCAAAATAGTAAACTGAGCAATCGGACGGCTGGGTTTTAGTTTACTGCACATGATCAAACATTTTGGAAAACTACGTTGTTTAGTTTTTTAGGTATACAAAAGTACACTTGCAAAAAGTGGAATGATGAACATTCTGAATTAAATAGAACTTTTTCAATACTTACGTTATACATTTTTAGCTAAACTTATTCGTTAGAAGCAAAGTTATAGCGCTCTGAAGGCACCTGCTTCACAAAATGGACGCTCACTTCCTCCACGAAATCAGCTGATTGGCTTATCTCAGACTAAAAAATTGCCCGCGTTTTCATCTGTCAGCTCCTTAGCTTCACGAAATGTAGTTACTACTTATTATGAAAGTGGAATTTCGAAAATTGGATTCTAGACAGACTTCAAAACAAAAAATTTTGAGTTTTTCTTTTGTCAACTTTTTGTTAAAAAAATGTAGACCATTTCTCGACCGTATAAATTTGAAGTGAATCGGCCAAACCGTTCTCAAGATATAATAGAGGAAAGTTTAAAAAACATAGTCTTGAGTAAAACGCTAGAACTTCGGTTCTAATTAATATGTCCAGCTGAAAATTTTACGTACTCCCAAAGAAATGAAGAACTAATCGGCGAGAACGAATTCTCCTTGGATTCAGTATTATTTCTTCTTGGTTGTTTAAGAAGATATATTCTTGAATCCAAGAACACAATCGTTCTCGATTTCGAGCTTGAAGACGAGGGAAGTGCGGGGCGCCAAAAAACGGAGAACGTGAGCAACAAATGGGAACAATTCTCTCTCTCACTCTCTCACACCCGAGGTGTGGTGCCGTTGGCTGAGAGGTGGTGTCAGTAAGTGCAGGCTTTCGAGGTCCCATAGTTTGAGTCCCAGAAAGGATAAGTAAAAATCAGGGACTGCAAATAATGATTATTGGTTTTTTTTTAAATCAAAAAATCATTCACTTGTAGCAACTTTAAGACAGCGAGAGATATACGAAAATTCTTGTGTAAGGATCCTTTATCCATTTTCAATATGATTAAGGATTTTTCAGGATTTATTGTTTTACTCACAAAATAATGATTAATTTTGAGTTATACTTTACAACTCAATCAATAATCATTATTTTTAAGCAAAAAAATAAAACTTATGACATAATGATTATTCTATAAGTTTTATTTTTTGCTCAAAAATAAAACTCAAATTGTTATTGCGGCCTTTTCTTAGGGAGTAAGTGAAAAGTTTTTGTATATTCCTAATCAGTAACCCAAGACCAACCAATAATTTAAATTGAAATTTGATTAAAATTGAATTTAAGATTGATCACGTCTAGCTGGGTTGATGGTTCATGCGGAAAAGAACGCTATAAGAAACAACAGTCCTTCAAAGCCTTGGTGAGCAAAAACTTGAGTTTGAAAACTGGAAAATTTGACAGTTGTAACTCGTTTAAATGGGATTCAAATAGCGTTACGTTGCAACGTATCCTATTTTCTCAGTGTCATCAAAGTAATTGTGTGTCACGGAATTTTTTTACTTTTCTTGAAGAAAGAAATATTTCTGAGTGCAAAATTTGTAAAGAAATTTTCCAAGGAAATTATGTCTGCAATCTCAAACGCCATTTGGTTGAGCAGCACAAAAAAGAATATGTGAACGAGTTGGCGGAAGAAAAGGCTGAAGTTCCAGAAAAAAAAATTAAATGTACAGTGACTATGTGCCCAAGTAATGTAAAGGATGCATGCGTTGATCTTGTGACCACTCAAAAAATGCCTTTTTCTGTATTAAATTCAGACAGCTTCAAATTCTTACATTGCAAATTTTTAATGGCCTGCAAATGCCAGTGGTGACGTCAAGAAATCTAATGAGCTGCAAAGTATGATAAAATAAAATCAGAAATCGTTGTTTCATTAACTGACAGAATGCTATACCTAAAAATGGACACAGCCACTAGACTAAATCGTGGAATCTTAGGCCGGGAAGGTTTCCAAGTAGAAGAAACCGCGAAATTTGCAAGATGTTCATGATTTTAGATTGTCATGCAGACGTGTATATAGAGGAAAAATATCGAACGGTCCAAAATGATTATACCGACATGCAGCCTTCACTAGATTGAATATAATCGCTCTCTTAAGAATCATAAGAACCCGGGCGACGCCGGTTATTCAGCTAGTTATTGAATAAAAATAAAATAATTAAATATTTTTTTCAAGAATTTTTTTTTTCCAAAAATGGACTTTAACGGTTGGTCTTGGGTTACTGATTAGGAATATACAAAAATTTTTCACTTACTCCCTAAGAAAAGGCCGCAATAACAATTTGAGTTTAATTTTTGAGCAAAAAATAAGTTTTATTTTTTTGCTTAAAAATAATGATTATTGATTGAGTTGTAAAGTATAACTCAAAATTAATCATTATTTTGTGAGTAAAAATTAAAATCAATCATTATTTATAATTTTTATTAAAAACTTATAATGATTACAGTCCCTGGTAAAAATTAAATAAAATAAAAAAGAATTTTAAATTAATCACAACAAATTGAGAGGGGTTGGGTTATTAGTATTGTGCTACCACCGCCCCGACCACCGACACTCCAAAACCAACCAAACGGCAGGGCCGACTTTAATTTACGCTCTCGTTCTTCTTGGTTCCAAGAATATACTTTAATTACTTAAAATTATTCAAAATTTCCTATAAATTGCACAACCAACAGTTCTTATCTCCAGTTTAATAAGTACTTCCATTTAACCATATAATATCAGCACGAGCCTTATAGAAATCTGTAATATAATATAATATTATATAATATAACTTATAATTTTCCTCTGATTCTTAACATCATAGTACGCAACGCCTTTAGTGAAGTCAAGCTTTATATATATGCGACTTTTACTGGGTTCTGGCTATTCATATGGTAGCTACGATCAATTTCGTTCAGTTTCATGAAGAGCCGTACGCTCAGTTCTAAGTCGCAGTGTTGTACCAGACTCTTGATATTCTATCAAAAATATATTTTTACTAATTTATTGCTTTGTCAGAATATCTGGCAGTCATAGCAAAGATTATACAATGAATAGATTGCGCATTTTACATTCTCTGGTCATAGTTAAACAAGACTGGTTGAATATATTTTAAATGTAGATCACATAAGTATGCCTCTTCTACAGCAGTTTCTAGGCATATTGTATCATTTCCTTTTTATGAAAAATCTTTGCAACATATAAGTTTCGTTAAACCATGCATAGCCCCATAATTGCGATGCATTCATTTGCATTGCTCTCGCTGTGGCTTGGAAGAAGTTCCACTTGCTACTCAGATTTATATTTACCTTATCATGGAATGAACTCCAAGTCGAATTGATGGCTCCCTTTGCTTTTCCATTTCTTTTTATACCCTTGCAGAGGGTATTATAAAATTGTGCGGATGTTTGTAACGCGTTAAAGGAAGCATCTCCGACCACATAAAGTATATATATTCTTGATCAGCATATATATTCTTGATCAGCATGAACTCAGCTCATTTAGCCTTGTCCGTCTGTCCGTTCGTCCGTCTGTCCGTTTGTCCGTCTGTCCGTTTGTCTATCCTCACCAAACTTTGCACGAAGTCTTTTGGTATAAATACGCTGCACATTTGTCGGAACCGGCCGGATCGGATGACTATAAAAAGATCGGTGTTATCCATAGGAACGTTCGGTCGAAAAACTAGTTCTAGTAAGAAAAACTTTTTTGTTTTTAATGAAAACGTCCTTATAATTGGCATACACTTATCTGATTTACTTTTACACAACTCTACAAGGTTTGGTCAAAATCGGATGACTATAGCATATAGCTCCCATAGGAACAATCGGTCGATAAACTAGTTCAAGTGAGAAAAACTTTTTTGTTTTTTAATGAAAACGTTCTTATCATTGGCATACACTTATTTTATATACTTTTACACAATTCTACAGAGTTTGGTCGAAATCAGATGACTACAGTAATAGCTCCCATAGAAACGATCGGTCGAAAAACTAGTTCGAGTGAGGAAAACTTTTTTGTTTAAAATGGAAACGTCCTTTTTATTGGCATATTCTTATTTTATATAATTTAACCTATTTCTACAAGGTTTTATCCAAGTTGGAAGACTATAGTAAATAGCTTCTGTATAAATCAACGGTCGAAAAAGAAGTTCTAGTGATTAAAACTTTTTTGTTTTAAATGGGATCGCCTCCAAATTTCGTAATTAACAGTGTATTATTCTTTTCCCTGATATCACCAAGAGTGGTCGAAATCAGACATCTATATAGTAAAGATCCCATAGAAAAGTAAGTCCTAAGAGTAGTCTCAGTTAGAAAAGCTTTTTTGTTGTCAATGGAAGCTGCAAGGGTATACAAAACTTCGGCCGAGGCGAAGTTAACTTTCCCCTAATTTTTATTTATCATTTCACTAAACATAAAGCATCATCCACACCAAGTTACAAATGCAAATGTTTTTTTCGGGGGAGTCTTGGTAATCTATAGAGATTTTGGCTTTGATTGGTCTGCAAATCGCTTGAAAATTCGAGAAATTTCATATTCTTATTCGAAAGGCAAGTTTAAAGTTTTGGGTTGGAAATTCGTAGGAAGAGATTTCTGGAACACCTCCTATTAAATCTCCGGAGATTTCCAATATCTCAGGATCTATCGTTAAAAAATTAAATTATACAAAAGAATTGCATCAATGGATTTGGTCGAAAGGACCGTTATCAACCACGGTCGTTATTTCCACTGGCGGCCTGTAAGACCTTGGGGTCGTATTTCCGGATACATAAGCGAATCCTGTTTTTCAGTTCTTTGATATTTTTGGCCTTTCAATTTTTTTTTGTAAACTGCAGCCCTCAGACTTTTAAAAAAATCTTAAATTGGACGACACTGCGGCAAGTTTGTTGGGTTCCGTTCCTTTGATACAAAAGGGATATTGGCAAAAAGGTGGTATTGGTTGCACATCCACCGACATTCAGATTTGACAATTTGTATTTGGTCAGGTGTGTAACTTGGTGCTCTTTGCTTACTTGTGGCAACAATTTTATCCTTTTTTAGCACTTTACTGATGTGATGTTGGCTGCAATTAAATTTTCTGGCTGCATTTCGTTGACTTTTGTTTTCTTTGTTGTTAAAAAGTTGGGTTAGCTTTTTGACAGCTTGGCCGGTCATAATGTTTGCTTTCCGACCACTTTCAACTTCTCTTTTTATTATTTTTCGTTGCAAAATTCTATGGGCAAAATGGTAAACACTTTACCTTTGTCAGCGTGCATTTCGTAGAATTTTACAACGCGATCACGAAGACGTTCTTGCTCGGACGGACTACTTGTCAAAAATTTTGTCAGGGGGGCATGAAAACGTGTTGAAAGGAGAACAAAGAGAAAGAAATGTCATCCCGAAAGCTTTCATGTAAAGCTCAGCTAAGGGCGCTCTCTCTCTCAAAGTTTGTGCAGATTTTTAGTTGTCTCCCGTTATATCTCGGTGAATCGAACCTTAATTTTTGAGAGAGTGGTCCAGTTCGCGCATGGGGCGCAGAAAAGAATGCAACGTTTTTGAGATTGAAGATATTGGGCCCATACACTACACTGCAAAATTGTCAGAGTTATTCAACATTTTTATTTTTGATCAGCATCAATAGCCGAGTCAATCTCCATGTTCGTCTGTTCTTCTGTCCATATGAACGCGTGGATCTCAGAGACTATAGGAGATAGAGACACAAATTTTTGCATGTAGATAGTGTATACCAGACGCAGATTAACATTGCACATTTAAAAAATGTTCAGAAATAAAGTAGTAAAATTTGTAATCAGAGATTATCGCACTGATTGAAATATTCCGATTCCAGACTAGAGAGCTGAATATTTTCTCTATTTATTGTTGGTTCCTCCGCTGCCTTTGGAAATCTCTTATGTTAACTTATTATCCTGTCATCGCAATAAGGTGTTTTTTCCAGTGCAACTTACTCATATTTCCATACCTTCGGCAGTCCATTCCCATAACCCATAAGTGCTCCATAATTTAATGAGCTTCATTCATTCATTCAGACAACGATGTTCCTCCCCGTTTGCAACTAGAGACACACAACTCTTCTTTTTTTCCTCAGACAAAAATCAAGCAAGACGAAGCCAACAAAAAAAGGTCATCTTATCATAAATAAACTGACATAAAATCAAGAATCAAATTCAAAAGCGAAGACAAGAAATCCGTGGCAACCAAAAGTACATTGTAGGGAATTACACAATAAATGAAATGCAGACCAATGGAGCGGCAGAATCGAGTCCCAGAGACAGTCAGACAGACAGACAGCGAATGATTCACTATGGAATTTTATGAGCTGAGAACATTTTTTGAAGCTGCCTTGGGATATGGAGATACAGATACTTACCGAAGTAGCTTAAGAGATATTCCCTCCTAAGCCCATGCAAATGAAATCGATAAAATATTAATGTAAATGTTTACAGATGCAACGATAGAAGACTTAGCCAAAGCTAATTGAGTGTGAAAGAGAGTTGAGTAGATTTCTGGATGGCTTTCCCAAACGGAAATCTCTTCAGGTAGCGCTGCAGCTTATTTAAAGCTAATAAATTTCATTTAAACAGTCAGAAGACAAAACGTTCGACTTTATTTTCTACTGTTATAATTTATTTCCACCCAAAACTAAAAGACAAGCTCGGTAGAGATTCTTCTTGCGCTTCGTTGTCACTGCATAATTTGTCGTCGTTTGTGCTTGGGTTTTTTTTTTTCATTTCTGTAGATACATTTGTAACTCTGTGTTTTGTATCGTTGCTTTAATTCATTTGAATTTTTTTTTTTTGGGGCTTGGAGCGCCAGAGATCGTCGTCGTCGTGTGTGTCTCTCGGAGTTTGTTATTAATGATGTGGGAACTTCTGTGCACAGGCGAAGGAGTAGCTGGATTTTGTTGTTACTGCTTTAAATTTCATTAATTATGAGCCAGCTTATCATTAATATTGCTTATATGGAGAAATTTGTTTCCTCTTTTTGTTAAATAACGTACGGCCTGAGCACCTAAACACTATTGAAGTACTCAATTAGACTGTGAACACTCCAATGGCAATTTACATCTTGTTGAGATCCAAGATAACGAGGCTGATGAGGCTTCGAGACTAATGAGATTTTATTCTACTCATGTAAGTATATGCAGTGTTGAGATTACCCAGGTTATAACGAATTCTAGCTCAGGCAAGCCGTAAAAAGATAAAAAATCTGGAACAAATCTGGCTTCAAACCATGTGTCAGAAACGAATTAAGCTTCTGAGTTCTGAGTTTTACCTTTGACTAGTTCAAGACGATTAAACCGGTACAAAACCTTATCTTCGAAACTATTTAAGCTATGGACTTAAAATTTGCTGTGTTCGTTGGTGAAATGGAGTTGGATTATTTTTGGTTCAATTTTACTTCAAGTATGGATTAAATCAAATGTGGAAAGCGATTTCCTCCCGATTCAAACTTCATTATAAACTTTCTTGAAATATTGTGATTAAAACATATCAATACAAGTATAAGAACCCAAGGGACGCCGGGTATACAGCTAGGAAACAAAAGAAATTGCAGAGATCTTTCGAATCTAATTGTTCCACCCGTTGAGGTAGGAAGGACTTAAAATACGTACGAAGTGTTGGAGATAACTTTACCTCATGGTTTCCTTAAATGCACCCACAATGGAAAAAAACTGACATATACGACTAAAATCGATCCCAAACGATGTCAGAAGTCGGTCAATCCAGGATTTTCTCAAACCAAGTGGCAGACGATTGACTTGAGTACGCATTTGTCAATCCCAGAATTTTCGTATTATTATTTATTGACGTATTGTTGTTGTATCTGACGTTTACAGTAGTGTTGGATAAAGGTTGTTTACTTATTTTCAAATTGCTTTCAGATGCTTAGTTGTTCAGTAGTTGAGTTGTTCACTTGTTTATCAACTATCCTTAGGTCATTATGACGATTAGCGATCATTCAAACTTATTTAAATCCTTCGTTGTTAGTCGCAATCCGGAATGTTGACTATTTGTAAGCCACCTCTAAAATGGTTGTGCTTTTTAAACTCTGTACCAGAGGTACACAGAGTATATTAAGTTTGTGCAAAAGTGTCCGTCTGTCCGTCCGACTGTCCGTATGAACAAACAGATCTCAGAGATGATAAGAGATAGAAGTTTGACATGTATGGAACTTGCAGGCAGATCAAGTTTATTTTCAATTTTGGCCACGCCCCCTCCCGCCCCCGCAATATCGAAAAAACGTCATATCTCCCACAGTTTTATAGATAGAAGGTTTGAACCTTCTGGACATATTAAGTATTCGGGATTCTTTATCGATCCGAAGGAATTTTAAAGATCGGATGAACGATATTCGAGTTATAAGGAAAACAAACAATTATGGGCAGCACCGGACGCAACGGTGATGGGCAGCACTTCACAGGTACAGAGTATGTTATTGTCGGACTTGACCGACTATTTTTTTGTTTTATACAGATTTTTAATGAAAAAACGGTTGGGACTGCCACACCAGCATGTTGCTTACATTGAACAAAAAGAAACAGCAAAAAACTCCTGAACCGTCACCGAATTGAGTAAACAAGTCACTGAAGAGCTAGCAGAGCAAGATAGACTGAACAAGAGCGACTGAACAACTCTCAAAATCAAGAATGAACAATTAAGGCAGGTTCTCACCGAAAAGTGCACTTGTTTTTTTTAAATTTTTTTTTGAGAAAACGGTTAACGATACAACGCTGAAAATTTTTTTCTGGATATGAACACACACTGATTTAGAGAATACAATTTTTCAAATTGAATGAATCAAAAAAGTGGGTAGGCGGGATGTGGGCGAGGAGGTGTCCCGCTACCAGAAGTGATTCCGTCAAAACCCGTGATCTGAAACACAAAACCCGAACACATTCTTAATCTGTACCGTACGAGGGCCGTCCCAGAATCGCGACAGTACAGTAGTGTTGGAAAATGTTTACAAAAAATATTAAAAAAGGGGAAGTACCGACTATTAAAAGCTTAAGTTTGAAGTTTGGTGCCTTTACCTTGCTTAGTTTTTTTTGTCGATTTTAATAGAGAACGCTTGTTATTGTTAAAAATGGACAAAATTGGTCATATAAAATCAAATTCATATAAAAGGTCTTAGTCCAACCAATATAAAAAAGAAGCTGGATTCTACCTTACGTAATTCTGCTCCCTCGTTTACAACAATAAAATATTGGGTGGCTGAGTTTAAGCGAGGTCGTTTGAGCTGCGAAGTAAATATCGTAATGGGCGTCCAAATGAGGTGACCACTTCAGAAGGGTGGCCAAAATTAAAAAATGTGTATGGAGGGACCGGCACGATTGAAAGTTCGTGAGTTAGCTGAATATGTAGGCATTTCAAAAAGTGCTGTACATCGCATATTGACCGAAAAATTGGACATTAAAAAGTTATGCGCAAGATGGGTGCCGCGTTTGCTGACTTCAGAACAAAAACGCCGGTTCACACCTCTGCCGTTTGCAATGGCTAAAATTAATGAATTCAAATTTGAATTGCTACCACACGCCCCTTATTCGCCCCATTTACCTCTGATTATTTCTTATTTCCAAACTTGAAAAAAATGGCTCGGAGGAAAAAGATTTGGCAACAATGAAGAGGTGGAGTCCGAGGTTAATGCCTATTTTGAAGAGTTTCACAGTTCTTATTATAAAAAAGGTATCGAAGCTATTGAACATCGCTGGGAAAAGTGTATCGACCTAAAAGGATCCTATGTTGCAAAAAAAAAAAAAAAAATTATGACTTTTTGTGTTTTAGTAGTTAGGTCGGCTATTTCTGGGACCGCCCTCGAATTATCTATTGAATGAACTACAATCATGAAAACAAAATCAAAATTGCAAAAGCTTATGAGGTTTTTTTGTTCACTTATTATTAAAAAAAAACAATTTTCATTATTTTTGTCTGATCGTAGTTCGTTTATTAGAAAAAAAACCTAAGGAACACTTAAAAAAAAATTAGCGACGATTGTTTCATTCCAGCGCCTTCAATCACTTCCGTTAGGTCCGAAAATGTGGTTCTCAGAAAAACGCGTTTAAAGTTTTAAGGCGTGAGTTACCGCCACAGAGTTACCGATGCACTACCAAATGCATCCTTAACCACCAAGACAGAAACAATAACTAGAAGGCTGAGGAGACACCTAACCACCCTGCAAGTCGAAGGAAAGACCTGAATTCGAGGGAGACAGCTGATAACCCTGCAAGAAATACCTCTGAGAAAGCTGTAGCCAACAGTTGATCTGTAATTTATTCCATACTACTAAATTTTATAACGATACATATATTAAAAAATATACAAAAGGTTCGGAAATAGTTCTACACACAAAATTAACGCTTCCAACTATTAACTCGCGATCGGCCGGTGCTCGAAACTGCTCTATGTAACTGCCTGTAACTTTTGTAATATTCAGATTTTGATATGAAATTTCTGGAGCACATTTTTGAAACAAATATCCACACGATAAGGCAAAAAAGATACCGTTTCCGTCTGTCCGTCCTTCTGTCCGTCTGTTTCTATGCTATCTCCTCCGTCAGTTGCACATTTGTCGGAAACGGCCGGATCGGATTACTATAGCTTATAGCTCTCATAGGAACGATCGGTCGAAAAACAAGCTTTAGTGAGAAAAACTTTTTTGTTATACCCTTGCAGAGGATATTATAAAATTGTCCGGATGTTTGTACCGCATAGAAGGAAGCATCTCCAACCACATGACCACAGCATGACGAGCTCAGTTGATTTAGCCCTATCCGTCTGTCCGTCCGTCAGTCCGTCTGTTTCTATGCTATTTCCTACGTCAGTTTTAAAGTAATCCTCACCAAACTTTGCACGAAGTCTTTTGCTGCACATTTGTCGGAACCGGACAGATCGGATGACTATTGCATATAGCTGCCTTAGGAACGATCGGTCGAAAAACTAGTTTTAGTAAAAACAACTTTTTTGTTGTCTATTGAAACGCCTCCAACCTTCGTATTTCTTAGTTTACTATGCTTTTCCATGATTCCACCAAATTTGGTCGAAATCGGTCATCTATATAGTATAGCTGTCATATAAAAGAATAGTCTGAAAAGTAGTCTTTGTTGGAAAAACTTTTTGGTTTTTAATGGAAATGTCTTCAAAATTGGCATGTATTTGTTTTTAATGCTCCCACACGATTCTACAAAGTTTGGTTTAAATCGGATGACTATAGCATATAGCTGCCATAGGAACAAACAGTCGAAAAACAAGTTCTTGTGAGAAAAACTTTTTTGTTTTTAATGGAAACGACCCTTACGTTGGCATTGATTTATTTTATATACTTTTACACAATTCTACAAAGTTTTGTCAAAATCGGATGACTATAGCATATAGCTGCAGTATGAATGATCGGTCGAAAAAGAAGTTCTAGTGAGAAAAACATTTTTGTTTTAATTGGGATCGCCTCCAAATTTCGTAATTAACAGTTTGTTTTGCTCTTCCATGATTGCACTAAGTTTGGTCGAAATCGGACATCTATATAGTATAGCTCCCATAGAAAAGTAAGGTCCGAAAACTGGTCCAATTTAGAAAAACAAACTGCAAGGGTATTCAAAACTTCGGCCGAGCCGAAGTTAACTTTTCCCTATTTTTTTTTTATTTTTTATATGTGCTAAACGTGGCATTTAGAAAAGCTACACAAACGTAGTGGGTTGAAAATCCCTGTGAAACTAAATTTTCGTGGAGTTTTTACATATTTTGTTTTCTGTGTGTAATTTAGAATATTCTATTAAAAAGTAATAACATAAGGGAAGTATTGATTACATTACAGCTCTGCTTAATAGACCAATGTGTTCCCAATTTTACTTCACTTACACCTTTTTTACAAAGTCGCGCTTTTAGATGTTTATGGGAAATCTTGAAATGTTATGGCGGCTTACTCAGCGAGGTGTCGCTTTCTGCTCAAACGAAAAAAATCTAAGAATAGAACAAACTTTTCAAGTCTTCACTTTCGTTTTTTTTTAGTATTTTTTTAAGTGCTTGTCTCATAGACGGGGTGTATTTTATTAGCGACTGTGTAAAGCAGTGCCTTTACCCTTTAGTTCAGGCTTGGCCAGGCTTTTGCCGGGCCTGCTTTAGGTTCTTTCGAATTCGGCTGTCTTTGCCTTTGGCACATTTGACTTTGCCGTGGCAACATCGTGCGGCACTGCGACTTTGATCAATGCATGAGCTCTTCGGCTTTCGAAATAGATAAAATGCTCAGATTTTTGACCGCCCGTGTACGCGGATTTACGCAGAGCCGAAATGAAAAAAAAGGTTAATTATTCGCACTTTGTAAACCGCGTATCAAAATTTCAATATATGGAAGTTTGTTAGAGCAGCTCTTGTTCTTTTGCGTCGCTGCCAACGATGTCAGCGAGTGTATTTGAATTCACTTGCGACGCGACAAAAATATTCTTCTACCTTGAGGCATTTCGTTGTACTGCGTTATGCATCTTGTAGTTTTGCCGTTTTTAGTTATACTAGCAATTGGAATTTTTTAAACCCAATAGCGACACACCAATAGATCACACCGACAAACTAATTTGTAATTTCTTTTTGGAGGGTGAATCCAAAATTGGACCTAGTTAAGGTAAAAGATGCTTAAGTGTGAAAATACCAAGGTAAGGTACTGGCAAATGTACTCCCTTACACTGCTTACAGTGCAAACATTTCGAATTAGAAATGGTTCTCACAATTTTAATTAGTGTGCACTTCTACATACATATTCATCCTCAGATCGTTAGCGCAGTCAAAACCGAATCTCGCGCGGTTTTCTCCTACTTTAGCTCTCAGCAATGTTTCTGTAGTTTTTATGGGTTTTGTTCTTTTTGTTTCTTTACAGCCTTCAAAACGGAGGGAGTGAGACTTCCACAAGCTATTGTAATATATCAATATGATTATGAGGCTTCGGGCTTCAAGTCAAGTTTCCTTTCTTATGTGGCATGTGTTGATTTATTTCAAGTTCTTTTCTTTTCCATTTGTTTGTCAAAGGTAAATAAAACGAACCGAAAACCGTTTTTGTGTAATCATTGTGAGAGTTTTTTAATTTTGTGGAATTTTCGTAAAAGTGTGAAGTTATGTTTTGGTGTCTCGGGTGTTGCCTCATCAAACTCATCAATATTTGATTTTTGTTTCTATTTGTTTGCTAAAACATTGGAAGTTGGCCAAAGTGGCCAGTATTTGGGTCACTTGAGCTGCTCAGTTAATTCTAATTGCCTTTCCCACATTTTCACATTCATGTTGCCAAGAAATTGGAACTTCAATTGACAAAATCACGATTCATCGAACAACAACTTAACTTTACACACATTTGGAGTTTGAACCAAAAGGAATCGTCAAAGACAAGCAACTGGCCTGGCCGGGACTGGCTGGGCCTAACAATTGATGTTGGCGGCAAACTTTTAGGCCTTTGGGGCGTCTTTGCGTTGGCTGATGGAGGGAAGCTGAATGGCTACCTGGCCTGGCAACTGGTTGGTTGCATTGTCAGCGATCTACAATAGTTCTAGGTACCAGAGACTCTCAGACAAAAGAACCCGAAACGGTACAATTACGGTACTCCTGTCGCATTGGCAGTTGTTGCTGTAGTTGTTGGGTTTCCTTTTGGAAAATGTCCAAACATTGTCGGAAATTTGTTAACTTTAATTTCTGTTGCCATTTGGACAGGCACCAACTAAGCCAAAGAATGAAAGTTGCGGGTGTTTTTTTTTTGCAGTGGCTGTGGCTATTCTTGTGCCATTTCCCCTGAATTGCGGTTGTTGTTGGCTAATCGAAATTATGACAATCCTGGCAATAGCTATTAACGGTTCTATGGCTGCCAAATTTGAATTGTTGTAAATTTGTATGTCAATTTGTTAGACGGCAGCTGCTGAAGTGGCTTGGAACCGAATGGGTTATTACGTAGTGAGACTTTTCATTGGCCTCGAGTACTTTTTGGTCTTTTGATAATTTCTCTGAAAATGACAGTCAATGTGGAACTCTAGAAAAAAGGTGCTTATGGTTAAATGAAATAGAATGGCTTTTTGATCCCAACTTGTGTTCTGTGAAAAAAGAGGAACTGCCTAAAGAAGCATTTATTTTGTTAAATAAAAGACTTTTTATCAATCAACCCAGAAGAACTGATATCATATTAAGCAGGGGAAGCAAGCCGGCTCTGAACCGAACTGAACCGAACCGAACCGAACCGCGCTGGTGAACCGAATAAGCTTCCTTTCAGAAATGCTGAACCGAACCGAAAACCAATATGAAAAATGGTTCCGTGCGGTTCAGATCTCTGATCAGTTTTAAAACGTGAATCCTCTAGCCAATGATACTTATCAATTTCGTTTTCCTAAGATAATTTTAGTTCTACCCCTACCAAGTGGACTACTGATAGACCGAATTGATCCCTAGGAGAGATAAGGCCTTTATGGATGACTTGGCAAAAAATGCTACAACATGTACTCCTGTAAGTCTACCGCAACTGCCCGCCGATCTCTTAATAACCTGTCACCAGTCTGCATTCTTTTCTTGAAAGTTGATAATTGATGTGTCGTCGTTTTCAGTAGTACTTTTGTCATTTTAATTTAATCTTAGCCTGGAGAGAATTTTTTCATACGGTTAATAGGGAGTGTAAGATGCATAGTACGTGTTCAGGAATCTTCCCTGAACTCCTAACGTGCCAGCCAGTCAATTTTCTGGTAGAATTAGCACCAAATTGTTAACGTTTTATTTTAATATGTGACAAAACTTTTTTTACTCTGGACTCAAGAAGGATTCGATCTCGGGGCGCTTGTGCTGAAATCGATTGAAAGGCCGTCACAACCAGTTGAACCATCTTAAACGCTAGTGGCAACGCGTCTGAGATTCTACTTGTTTTGAATTGAATATTGACAAATAGTTTTTTGCTCTTCGGATAAATCAGACCACTTGTAATTCTTAAGTTGGAATTCAGCAGCTGAATTCGCCAAAAACAACAACAAAACGCATACTCCGAAATTACGTTAGAGCTACTATTTATAAAATCAGTTTTAACCGGAAATACTGCAAAACAAACAAAAACCAAATACATGTAAAAATATTCTGCAGTAAATTCACTTTTCGGATGGGTTGATTCAACCAACAATATTAACCATAATTTTGGTCTGGGTCAATGCTGGTACTAAGCTTTTCCACAAAAGTGCGCAGGACGCGCCTTAGCTCCGCTGTGGCAGTCATCCATTTAGCGAAATCAAGAGAGTGACACGTCCTCATCCAGATGCGCCGCAATGAGCGCTTGCGTCTCACCAAAGCAACAATTTCAGGCTTTGAACTATGGACCAGGAGGATGGAGGCACACGCGAGGTGCTAACAATAGGACCAGCAACAAAATGGATTTTGTCAACAAAGCTCCATGCTACGGTATTAATCGTATCAGGTGAGTCAAGGCAATAGTGAACGTCATCAGCAGTTAACGGCGTCAACCTTGTTCTTAATCGTCTTATAACTATCTGAGCCCCGTGGTAGAAGCCTGGGCTTGCCTACACGGCGGGTACACAAAATATATACTAGCAACGGGATTTGGTCTGAGGATAAGTCTGCGCATTCGGCAATGGCATGGTGGCTGTAAGGAATTCCCAAGTAGACCGAAAAGTCCATAGCCGAAGGAAGACTGTTGGCCTTTTCCGGGAACTGAAGAACAGATCCAAAAACATGCGTCTGCAACCGTAGAATTGATGGTCGTAAGAGATGTATCGGGATAGAGAGATGAATTTTATGGATCATCTAATAGAAGGGATCTTTGACGTCGCATCAGACAACTCTGTTTAATTAATCATCTAAACTATTTTGCTGAAGAACTCGTTGCCTAAGTAAATATTTTACAATTAGATATATTCTTACAAAGAAGAAAGAAAGAAATGGTGGAGTGTCTAAAAAGGGAACCTTTTGAAACAAATGAAAATAAATTGGCAATTGACTTGCAGACCTAGATTCATTTCTGCGGAAGAAGATAGTTTTATAAAGCTATTTGTTATTTCAGACTTATATGTTTCCTTCAGAAAAAAACATTTTACCAATGCATTACAGAAAAGCAACTCGGGATTCCAGTGAGTTTCTACGAGCCCGACCTAGAGCTGTGTCAAGACTACCATAAATATCTGGCAGCGCTGAATCTAGTGAAAAACTTTAAAAACGTGAATGAAATTGGATGGGCGTTTTACAAAAGGGGGTCAGCACTTTAATGCCTCTGCTAGACCATTTAGCCTTAGAGTTTTGGATTTTCATTACCGTAACTAGTAAATACATCGAATTTTTTGAGCCAGAACATTTCATTATACAAGCTTTATTACTTAACTAGTTGAATACCCGGCGTCGCCCGGGTCCTTATGAGAGCAATTATATTCAAGCTAGTGCTGGCTGCCAATTGATATAAGCATTTCGGACCGTTTTCCCCTATTTACCCGTATCACAACTTTTTTTTCCCGCATCATAATCTAAACTCATGAATATTTTGCAAATTTCGTGACTTTTTTGACCGTTTGGCTTATACCTCCTATTTACCCGTCTACAATTGCCGTCTACCAAATATTCACAATAACTAATCCAGGCTCAAATAAAAAAATTTTGAAATGTCGCAGAATTTTATACCGTGCAATCACAGCTTCTATTTACCAAAGCCTGCATTGCAATATAAGCATTAGGCGCTTTCATAAATATTCATAGGGTAATATTGCAAATTTCGCGATTTTTGGACCTTAGAAACCTTCGCAGGCAAGCGTCCAACCACTGTCCAAAGTTTCATCGCATCTGATTGCGTATAGTTTTTGAAAATTCGCGGTTTTTTTACCATTTCCCGCCCATGTCTTCAATTTATAAGCCTTCCGGGTAAGCGTCCAACGACTCCCGAAAGTTTCATCGCAATCGAACAATTTGCAAATTTCGCGTTTTTCTGACCATTTTTGACCCATTTCTTCAATTTGGAAACCTTCTGAGCAAACAAAGAACTATTCCTAGAAGTCTTACCGAAACCATAAATTAAACAAGAAAAGTAGTCGGTCAAGCCCGACTATAACATACTCTGTACCTGTGAAGTGCTGCCCATCACCGTTGCGACCGGTGCTGCCCACAATTGTTTGTTTTCCTATAACTCGACAACCGTTCATCCGTTCTTTACCATTACTTTGGCGGATCGATAAATAATCCTGATTACTAAATATGTCCAGAAGGAACGAACCTTCTATCTATAAAACTGTGGAAGATATTACGTTTTTTCCAATTTGCGGGGGTGGGAGGGGTGTGGCAAAAATTGAAAATAAACTTGATCTGCCTGCAAGTATAAGAAGCATAAGTCCCACCCTCGGCTGTTGATGCTGATCAAGAAAATATACTTTATGGGGTCGGATGCTCTGATGTTACATACTTCTATCTTATTATACTCTATGTACCTTTGGTACAGAGTATAAAAATTTTAGCGGTTTTGGTCCATTTTCTGCAAATTTTTTCAACTTAGAAACCATTCCGGGCAAACGTTCAACCATTCCCCAAAGTTTCAGTGCTATCGGATGAACGGTATAAATTGGCAATTTTCGCTGTTCTTGTACCATTTCACAGACATGAGACATAGCCTATGACATTTTCCTTATCGACATTAACATATGAAAAATCGTAAATATCGGTTTCACTTTTATATATGAGGTGTGTTCAAAGGAAAAGGTGAATTTTGAATTTCGCGGGCTGCGTACATTGATTACACAAGGCAACAATGGAGATAGAACTTGTGTAAGAATCCAAAAATATCCTATTTATTGCTGGTGCCCCAAAGTATGCAATGCGTGGTAGAGACTCTAATATGTTTTCGTTTCTAAAAACAGTAAAGAAGGCTGGTCATTTGTAATGAACCAGCAACAAAATACTAAAAAAAAACCTCACAGATCTGTCCTTTTTTGGCCTTCGTTTATTAAATTTATTCTAATCGTCTCTCTTTAAGCATTAAAAGGAGGTTTTCTTTAGAATTTTGTTGCTGGCTTATTACAAAAGACTAGTCAATTTTACTGTTTTTAGGAAACGAGAACATATTAGAGTCTCTACCACCAATTGCAAACTTTGGGGCACCAGCAGTAAATAGGATATTTTTTGATTCTTACACAAGTGCCATTGAAAAAAATCGCAGAATTGTTTGGGATAGTTCATTTTAAAGCTAAGAAGTGGTACTTTCCGATGGTATTAAAGAGAGTCCAAACAATAGAATAGATTCCCCAAAAAACGCGTCTAAAAAGGACCAAAATAGACACTTTTAACATCTTTAAGCTCAAATTACTAAAAATCTCGACGTGATGGACAATTTCTGAAAACGCAGTCTTGCTTAGCACACGAAATCATCTAGAATCACTCAACCTACTGGACCTTGTTGCCTAGTGTTATCGATATTTTGGTTTTGTTATATTCGGACACATATGTGTATCATATGATTGCATTAGCAGACAATTTCGATTAGTAGTTTGTTGTTGGCAACTAAAAAAGTTGGTCACGTTTTTTAGTGCTCTTCGATTTTTGACTAAATTTTGAGCAAAAGCAACGTCAGGATCGCTCAGGAGTTGTTGAATGACGTCAACGACGATACGGGTTTGCTCAAACTGGTATATGGTTTATGACATCGGAACCAAGGTCCAATCATCCCAATGGAAGCGGCCAGATGAGCCAACACCGAAAAAAGCCCGCCAAGTTCGATCAAATGTGAAGGTTTTGCTCACAGTTTTCTTTGATTACAATGGTGTGGTGCATCATGAGTTGTAGGAATACTCCAAGGAAGTTATGCAACGCTTGCGTGAAGCAATACGGCTCAAACGGTCGGAATTGTGAAAAAACAAATCATGGATTCTGCATCACGATAATGCACCTGCTCACACATCAATGCTTGTTCGTGATTTTTTGGCCAAAAACAACCCCGTAATCATGCCTCAACCACCGTGTTCAACAGATTTGGCTCCCTGCGACTTTTTCCTATTCCAAAAACTGAAGAGACCAATGAAAGGAAAGGGTTTTGCTACAATTAATGAGATCAAGTCAGAATCGAGGAACGAGTTGATGGCCATACCGAAAAGCGCATTTCAGAAGTGCTTTGAGGATAGGAAAATTCGTTGGCACAAAGGTTTTATATCCGAGGGCGATTACTTTGAAGGGGACAAAATGGATTCTTTGAACACACCTTGTATAAGTATTAATTTAGATGTATAGATTAGACATATTATGCTAACTTCAATTAATTGATTTTTCTTGTCGTTTAAGAATGCATTTAAGTAATGAATTTACTCTCAAGTCTCTTGATAAACCTAGATAAAACATTTAAGAACTGTTCCCACACTACATTCTCTGCCATAGTACTTCAAAAAATTCTTTACAACTCTCTTATGACAGTGATAAGGCCCAACACTTACCATAAACGGAAGTCTCGACCTCATCAAAAAGTAAGTCCAAGTCCAAGTGACATTTTTGAAATGCTCTAAACAAATATTAACAGAAAAAATATTTCGTTGCAAGCGACAAAAGCTTTCTCAGCCATTGGAAACTAGTTACAGATCACACACAAATCAATTTAACGATGCGCTAGCCCAGTTCCAGTTCTTGTCGCTGCCCAGCGCTGTTCCATTCATCGATGAGGCGGTGGAGGGAGTGAACTGAACCGATCTGAAGACTTGTCGGCATTTGCAGCGACGACTTGGACTTCCTGTTGTCGCGTCATTATTGTCCATCATCATTTCCATTCGTAATGAGGCTAAGGCTACTAAAATGAAGTTGATCTTTAGTTCATTTAGATGCCGCCAAAGAGAGAAAGAGAGAGAGAGAGAGAAGCAAATGCCTGGCGGGGGTAGCACGATCCACTCTGACTCTGATCAGCTGTGACAAACCCAAAGAACGAGCTAGCAAACCAAAAAAAAAATTGTCTGAATGCAAGCGACCCTGTAGCCAGGTCCAGATCCAGTCACAGGCCCCAGCTACAGCTTCGGGCTTCTGCTTCAAGGTTTATGTACAACATTTACTATGTTCGCTGACATTCTTCGCGTAATTCTTCAATTTCAATTGCATACTCCGCTAGTTGGCCAGTTGAAGGTTTCCAGCTGAGAAACCATTTTGGCTATAGGAAGGCTGAAGCACAGGCTAGTTCATACCAGAGACTAGCTATCAGTTGAAGTGGTGGATGTGGTATGAAGCATTGAAAAGAATTATAAATCCAATCTAATTACAGGATAGTTAGATTTGGTCTGATAATCCCATTTTGCAGAAGGAGTGACTGGTTATTATTTCAAATTTTTGGACAAACTACATTTTTATGTTCTCAAGTGCGGGGGAAGTAATACGATGGAACCATCAGAGATAGTTTAATGTTTAAAAATATTGAACTATTTAAGAACAATCAGCTTATTTACCATTAGTTTTTAGTTTACATATCCTTAAGGTACATGTTTCAATGAGTTATTGTGTCCCGCCATCGAGTAACCTTCTTTGGTAATTAGATTAGTATAAACTTCAATTGCCCTCTGTATTGAAAAAGGCTAAACTGGCATCTCTTTTGAAGAATAGTCGTAGTCTTTTGTTCGCTTCGTTTAGTCCTCTTTTTTGTAGTCACAATTGTCGCGACATTTTTCTAGGTAAAACTCACGATCAATTGGCGACACGCTTCTTCTTGGCAGCCTGGGCTAAACCTGATGCTGCGTAAGTTGTGGCCAGAGCCACACTGTGGTACTGGTCTTGGTCCTGGTGTCGTCTTCTACCATCAACTCAGTAGCTGTGGCAGAATGCAGCTTTACAGCAACTCAGCATCCCAGCAGAGTGAGTGAGCAGCAGCCGCATCAGCAGCGATAAAAGTGTTTATCATGTTTGCAATTATATGCTAAAATTGTAATTGCAAATGTTTGCCTAAGCTGTTGAGGGCTTTCCATTTAGATAGACATTCAGCGAGATTCACTTTGAAGTGTTTCGTTTGTTTAAATGGATTTCTTAAACGGTTCTACTGAAGATACGCAAGTATGCATGTTAGTTTGTTTGTTTGTACCTTGAGCCCTGAGAACCGGATGTGTGTAAGCCAGAGCTACAGAGCTTCTTTTTCCAGGCGTGAATCGAGGAAGTGATAATGAGTGTTAAGGGGAAATTAAATGACAATTTATCAGTTTATTAAATAAATTCACTTCAATTATAAAAACTAATTTCTAGAAACCGTGGGTAGTTTCTCTCTTGTGCTTTCTTAAAAATGTAGCTCATGCATCATGCAAACATCAACAGGGACCATAAATTTGATACAAAACTGACCTCAACGACATCAACACTCCATCAAAAATCACGGCACTTAATGCCCAACCAAAAAAGGCCATGATGCTGATGATGATGACGACCATCAAGTGCCGCAGTTGGGAACACGGGCATAATGGTGCATCCAAAGTGCAGCTAATTTAAGGAAACGTTTACTCAGCGCGACACCGACACCAAAACGCATGCGCCTCAGCTCCGGCCGTCCAATGATGGCCGTCTTCCCCTGCTCTCCCTGCTCCACCGTTTCAACCAAAAAAGCCTACACCAATATGGAGGCGTTTTGCTGCAGCGGCGCGTGACGTTCGGTGTCCACTTTTGGTTGTCAAGCAAATTACATACATATATGATTTTTATGTGACAAATGAGCTTAAGATGTGGCTGCTGATGGGGCAAGTTCGGATTGGTTTTTGGTTTTCATTTAGCCTAGAGATGGCAGCGTGAGTTGACTCCTCTTAATGCATTGTTATATAGATAGAACAAACAGAATGGATAAATACTTCCCTCCACACCACACACTGAAATTAAAAACCCCTCAAATAACTTACCAACAGAAATTCAGAGAAATTAAAAACACCTCAAACAAGCGAACATTTTTATACACAGATGGCTCCAAATCCTCTAACGGAGTATCCTACAGCATTACGACAGAAACAGACATAATTACATACCAGACACTACCCTTTAGTTCTCTAGCTCTTCGTAGTGAGCACTCGCCACCAGACCAACCACCAGCCAAGCATTTGCCTAACGAATTTTGTATGGGAATGTCCGGAAAACTTACCGATCGGTACGACCCTGCATTACCAGTCGTTAACGACGCGACTGACACCAGTGATGCATTTGGTCGTTAGGCCTGGTAGTGCCTTGACACCAGCTAAACTACAGGGTACCCCTACACTCATCTATCTTCACCGCTGAAATTGCGGCCATTCTGACAGCCAGTAACTGCGCCAACAAACAGACAGGAAATTTGACAATTTGCACCGACTCTCTCTCTTTTCGTTACAATCAATACAAAACACCAATAGCCAAATCTTTTATACTAGCTCCATCAGGAAAATTCTCAACTCAAAGAAAAACAAAGTGTCACTACTATGGGACCCCGTAATCTGCAATATAGTCGGAAATGAACTAGCAGACGAAGTAGCAAGAAATGCACTAAAATTCCCTCTAACAATTCAAAATAATTTCAACCTTGCTGACATTGCTCCCATTGCTCCCGAGAGTTATTTTACGGCAACTGGTGCCACGCAGACGCATTAAGAATTGCCAAGCAGGCAGAATTTCAAGTGCAATTGCCTCTCTTCGAAACGAAAACAACAACAAATCTATTGCGTAACAGGTCACGGCGCCAGCCCTGTGCGCTGTAGAGACGTCTGCAAAATCCAATATATTGAGTGTGTGTCTAGCTTGTGGACTCGAGCATCGGTAATAGGGAATGTTTTTTCTGTTGTTCTTGTTAGACTGCTCCCAAAATAAATTTCATGGCCGCCGCTGCTCTAGTATGACAATACTACATTTTGGTTAGCATTTTCCTGACTGTGAATATTATAGCGGACTTCCAGAGTATGATATTTTTAAGGTCACGGTCTCACCCCCCAATCTGGTGCGCTTTGGTGTAAAATAGACGTACAAAAATCAAAAGTAGAAAAAAATGGAGTTTTAAGTGGCATGCCGATGATTTTAAGTTTTTTAATCACTTCTACGCAGTGTTGACTGTTTTTTTTTATATTTGTTTCATTTGATTTAATTTAAAAAATTTAATTAGAAAATTGTTCGAGTTTCATCCCTGTAGTTCAGCTACACCGGTGCGGCGTCAACAAATCCCCTAACTCTCCGTAGTGAAAACCAGCTACCAGCCTAAACACTAGCCAAGCATTTGCCTAATAATTTTTTTATGGGAATGTCCGCAAAATGTACCGATCGGTACGACGCTGCATTATCAGTCGTTAACGATGTGACGGGTGCGAAAAGCTAACGATTGGCTGATCCAAAATCGTTAGCGACATCGCTGGTGCAAAATCGCTAGCGACGGTGCAGATGCAAAATCGATAGCAACTTCTCTGGTGTAAAATCGTTGGCGACATCTCCGATGCAAAATCGTCAGCGACTTCGCCCGTACAAAGAAGCTTGAAAATCGTTGGTTTTTTCACTGGTGCTTAGTCGTTTCGATGGTGCTTAGAAGATTTGGTAAACTAAAAGAGCTGGCGAATTCAGTAAATCAAAATTGCAGAATAAAGATGACAACTTACATTATAATATATTTTTATATATTTATTTTGAACAAAAACCTAGTGTAATTATATATTTTAAATCTGTTTTTAATTAAATGTTTTCAACAATTCTTACAAACTATTAGGTATTTTACGTGTTATAGGGTTAGGTTATTTACAATATATTATCTAGTTTTTTTTTTTAAATTGGCTTTTCGCAGCTGGTCCTCTGGTAAGCCACTATCATTCCCTGCAGATATGGACTCTAAATCAAATTATTTTAAGTTACTGCTAGCATTTATAAAAAATTTTCTAAATTAAATTGTTTATCTACCAATCAAGGCACTATAAACAAGTAAGGGAGCTGTAGTCGAGTGCCCCGACTACAAAATACCCTGTTCCCTTGACTTCTTGTGTTTTCATACACATATTCACACAATCACACATTCACACACTCCAACATACACACAAAAGCATGGCAAGCGGCCGCGCGCGATAACTGACAATGCAAGACCCCCCCTCTCTCCCACAAGCAAAATTGATTCGTATATAACTTCGGTGTTAATAGTCCGATCTTAGTGATCTTTTCAGATAGATATTGGGCCTTACTTGATATATGTTAAGTTTGGAAGGTCTATCTTAAAAATTGTGGCTCTGACAGTTTTTTGCGCTTAAAGGGGGGAGGGGGAGGAATTTTCGAAATCTGAAACAAACTCGTTTTGAATCGGGTATACACCTATCTATATGCAAAAATTTGTGGCTCTAGCTCTTATAGTCTCTGAGAAACACGCGTTCATACGGACAGACGGACGGACAGACGGACAGGGCTAAATCGACTCGACTGTTGATGCTGATCAAGAATATATATACTTTATAGGGTCGCAAATGCTTCCATCTACCTGTTACATACTTTTGCACAACTTCATGATCCCCCTTTTCCCATTTTCAATGGGAACAGGGTATAAAAAGAAAGATTTGTTAGTGAATCTTTTCCCAAAACGCCATCCACATTATATTACATTGTGACTTCATCGTCCTCAAATGCCTTTCACTGACTGAATTCTTCTTTACCTTCATATTTATTCACTTTGTAAATCAAATTGCTTGTTTAATATTTGGTTATTAAAAGTATCCTTTAAAGGTTTTCGTAAGCTTTATATCCTATAGTAAATTAATTATAGATTGATATATATTGTTATTGAAATTTTTCTCTTACCTGTTTGGCTCTTTATTTATTTTTTATGTTAGCCATCAGCTAAGTCCCAGATGTTGTCTACTTGAGGTTGACTACAGAATGACTTAAACTTTTTTTATTCTTTGTCAATTATAATTTATAATAAAAGAAGGGGCCACCCGGATTCGTTTTCCGTCCTCCACAGGGAGCGGCCCCGGTGCGCCGCGCGCGCTTTGAGACGTGCTTAACACTTTTTCTCGTCCTTGATTTCATCATTTTTTCTACTAATCATATAATGAAAGCCCTATAACAATAAAAATAAAACAATAAAATAAAAATTAAATTAAAATTTAAACATTTAATAAAAAAACTACAAAAATCATGTAAAAAACACGGGGGCTAACCTTAGTCTGTTAAATTTTCCTCTCTCCTTGGCATACAACAATTTCTGGCTCAACACTGGCTCGGTTACTCGGTTGATGTGTGAATGCAAGGGAGATGCTTCCTTCTATGCGTTACAAACATCCGGACAATTTTATAATACCATTTGCAAGGGAATAATTACAAAATAACAATTATATTAAAAATTTTAAAAAAATGAAAATATAATTGTGGTTTTACGATTTCTAAATTCAAAATTTAAAATATTTTAATAACGAATTTTTAAAAATTTGTTTTAGATGTCCGGTCAAAGATACAAGTATATATACTTTTTTCCTACGATGTTTGACTAGAAAGATATCTAAGAGGAATTGCGGCTCTTTTTCCACGGGGGGAATTAATTAATAGAACACACAGAAATTTCTTTATTTTAATTGTCGCTTACAAAGTAGAGCTCCGATATTATTATAGACCCTCACACTCCATATTATTTCACGACTGCACAGAAAATTATACAAGTGTTTGACGTATGCTAAATAGATCAAACTATACAGAAATTAGGTCAAGCCCAACTAAAATATTCTCTGGACCAACTAAAATGTGTGTGTTATGCTGTTGCAGTAGCAGCTGTTCAGCTGCAGGTAACTTGTTTTGCTCATAATAAATGCAACTAAAAAAGAAAAAAGATCGGAGACCACATGTAGTCCAAGCAGTCGAAGTTCGGAGGTTCTCAGAGTGTGGTTCCTGTCTTGAATTTGGCTTGCATACTATTGCTCATGTTTTTGACTAACGCTCATTGATGCATCAGGTCGTTTGGTCTGGTACTGTTTTGACACCAGTGATGCAGGTCGTTAGGCCTGGTAGTGCCGTGACACCAGCTGAACTACAGGGATATACAAAAAGAGAACAAGATGCTCTGAGTTTCCAAAGATGCCAACAATTAAAATGTACTAAAGATTTTCTCTAAAAATTATTGATTTGGTAAACCGGTCGTATGGGTAATTTTTTTCAAAACATTAAAGCCATGGCGTGCCCATTAAATATTTAAAAACATTTTTTGGTTTTCACAATTATTAATTATACAATAAATATTAACTTTGGGTATGCCGAGACGTTCTTGGTTCCATTTTGTCGTTTTAAGGTCCGCTCTAGTGAACATATCTGTGCCTGCAGATGATTAGTTAAGTGAAGTATAAGCTTAAAGTATGTGAAACGTTCAGGAAAGCGTTTCTTGGTTCACTAAGAAGAATTTCCTAGATAAGAAGTGATACCTTTCTGCAGCTTAGTTCAGTTTAGAGTTTTAATGAGTCAACAACGCTTGATTTTATTTTAGGTATACGCTTTCTTCCCAGATTGTATCAAGATTAAATAAAGAACTTTTTTAGCTTATATATCAATCTTGTAGTTTTTACAGGCTCGAGGTCTTGCTATGTTATTGACATAGCTTTAAACAGAGGCACACAACACAACAAAGGAGGCTTCAGGTTGATCGGACGACGTTTCATGAGGAACGCAATTGGAGACTGCTAGAAAGATCTTTCCAACAGAATCTTAAAATATCTCATAACTACTTTGTTGTTGGCTGTCGAGTAGAATAACGGACTAGACCTCTATCTCTTACCATCTCTGATCTGATTTGACAGTCAGGTCAGACGGACTTGGCTATATTGACTCGGCTGTTGAAGCTGATGAAGAATAAAAATCCCTTTTGTTGTCGGAGATGCTTTCTTCTAGCTGTTACATACTTTGGCCACGCTCCCTTCAGCCCCCACTATAAAAAATGCTGAATAACTCCAACAATTTGAATGACCTCAAACTCATATTTTGCAGTGAAGTGTATGTGTCCAATATCTACAATCTCGGAAATTTTCATAAAGATCGGATAATAAATTAAAGTTATAACGTTGCATACTTTTTTGTGCCGCATACGCTGTTTACTTACATAAGGGGGTGACACAGAAACCTCTTCCAACCATATTCCAACCGATAACCAATTCTTAGGTGCCACAGAAATCTCTTTCGGTTGGTTTCAAAACTCTCGTGTTTTTTGGGAGGAGACTTAGCTAAATTCACCTCCCAAAAAGTTTTGATAAGCAATATTTATTTTGGAAATGTTAACAACATTGTTTTTCTGGATATCATAAGTAATTTGTTTTAATATTAAAACAAGAAAGATAGTCGGTCAAGCCCGACTATAACATACTCTGTACCTGTGAAGTGCTGCCCATCACCGTTGCGACCAGTGCTGCCCATAATTGTTTGTTTTCCTTATAACTCGAATATCGTTCATCCGATTTTTAAAATTCCTTCCGGATCGATAAAGAATCCCGAATACTAAACATGTCCAGAAGTTTCGAACCTTTCATCTATAAAACTGTGGGAGATACGATATTGCAGGGGCGGGAGGGCGCGTGGACAAAATTGAAAATAAACTCGATCTCCCTGCAAGTATAAGAAACATATGTTCCATACATGTGAAATGGAATTTAATGATGTGAAATGGAAAATTACACTGGTAACATCAAACATCTTACATCTGGCAGTTAACGCACCTAAAAATATATTAAATATAATATAATTCAAAAATATATACAAAAAATATAAATTGGCATGAAATTTATTTAATATTTGTTTAACAATATCAGCTTTAACAAACAAATGGAGGTTATTGAGAGGCCGACATGATTTTCTTGCCGACTGAATATGAAACACACAACAAAATTTTAAAGTGCATGACAAGTTTCTCTGGCATTACTTTATTTTATGAGGATCGTGTGGGATAAAAACATTTTGCTTCAAGATGTTAGATGTTGGATGTTGCTCAGTGGAAATAGGCTATAGCCATCTCTGAGATCTGTTTGTTCATACGGACAGACCGTCAGACAGACGGACGGACAAACGGACCCTATTGCACAAATTTAATATACTCTGTTTATCTCTGGAACAGAGTATAATTAGCATTTCAATAATAATTCGCAAAACCAACCGAAGGCTGCCATATCAACGGAAACCGTCTTAGCTCTGGCGTCATCTACCTGCCTCACTAGCGCAATATGGGAAATTCGTCATCAACAAACGTGCCAAGGGTTGACAAGTTTTGCTTTATGATTGGCGCGGAAATATTTTTAAATTTTGGAATTTAATTTTGGGTAACACGACTTTAATTTAAATTATAATCTTAGCATGAATCATAAAACTTAAGCCAAAACTAACAAATTTAAATTTAACATCAAATTTATTTAAAACTAAAATAAGGAAAATTTTGTATGCGCGTAATGCAACCCTGTTTGGTGGTTTCCCTAAGAAACCTCTTTCCCCCCAAGAAAATTAAATCTCTTAAAGTTCTCTGGCACTAAAGGATTTTTTGAGAGATTTGCAAACCAACCTTCGGCAAAATCTGTAGAAATTTCTGTGTCACCCCCGATATAGTTGAAGTGTTCACATTAATGTTAATGCTCTGTTAACTAACATAAGGGAAGGCTATACAACATTAATTTCCCTGAGTAACGGATAAATCAAAGTCGGGCAGTACCGTCTTTAACTACGCTCTCGTTTTAAGTGTTGAACAGAATTTATTAAAAGAAGACTAATCATTTCAGCACTATAATTATTTGAAGAGGTGCTCATTTTGCCTCACCCATGATGATTTCAACGTGTTGAGCAATTTTTGTTTTTTATAAATTTTGTTTAGAGACTCCAAGGTTTCTCACCAATTGGCAATGAGTGTACATTTCCGTTAAAAGTGATGCAGCTTTCGAAGCATTTTCTCCATATTCTGTAGAATCAAACTTTTCCTTGCAGTTTAAGACATTCAAGATCGTTCCCAATCTTTTAATCATTTGATTGTTAATTACAGTGATTCGAATTACTGCCTCATCATTTTCAAAGATCTTCTCAAAGTGTTTCCATCGTTTGAGTTTCCGTATCCGTACTTAGGACAGTCGACTTTTAGTCCAAACGCATCCTGTATTCAATTCTTTCTTATCCTTTCCTTATCCTTATCTTTTAATGTATTTTTATCAAAGTGTTCCTACTTTTGGGCGTGGGTTCAGTCCCGCCTCGGGACCTCCAATGAAAAAAACTTACACACCCGGTCACCTTTATCAGTTGTTGACGCCAGCTGTGAAGTTAACTATCCATGAAAAAGCTTCACAAACTTTGCCGTTCGGATTCGCCGTTAAACTGTAGGTCACTCTCTCTTGTGCGAAAATTCAATGCACGCAGACCAAGAGATTGAGAGAAGCTCGGCTTGGCCCTTTGGGGGTCGAAAAGTCAATTATTTATTTTAACACGATTATCAGCCATGCACCCATTTTCGTATTCGCAAAAGTTTTGCGATTTGGGTAGAAAATTTGTACTACAAACCGGTTTCAAATCACCGGTGACTGTATAACACGTTTTCGAATCCAGTTTCGAGTCCGTTCTCGACTAATTATGTATAGCGAAATCGTATTGGAATTGATTAAGTTTTCGTACCGTTTCCGGTGTTGAGAAAGTGTTGGGAACTTACGATTTGCTGCCAGAAACTGAGCGACAGCAAATACTTTTTTGGACCGTAGTTGGAATACTTTTCCGATCGATTTATTAGAGAAATGTCAAAAAATGATCCTTTCTCTATAAAGATTGTCGGGTGGGCTCCTTCTTCGTATTCTCCATAAGCATTTTGGTACACGCAGCGCAATTGCCAAATAAGCCTTATGCCACATTTAACAGACATTCACTCATATTTGTCTATATTTCAATCAATTTGGCTTTGGTCAAATTACTAGCATAATTTTGTCGCATCTTCAACAATGATGCGGCCAGTCAAAATCTATTATAAGGTGGCTTGGTGTCTTAATAGGTGCAATCTACTTTCATCACGCTTCCATCTCTAGCTCAGTTGGCTCAATCCGGAACTAGCTTTTAGCCATTCTCTGATCCACACTCACGCACTGTGACACGCTAACACATATCGAAGATGTTTCTGGTTTTCTTTCAACTGCTTTTCAATTTGATTTTATGATCTTTCCATAGATTTGCATATTAATGCTGAATGTGTGTTGTTACGCCCGCGCTTCTTGTTTCCGCCTTTTCCAACTTGGCTGTTGTATACGGGAGAAAAGTGAGAGTAGCCAGGGTGTAAAGTTTGGGGTCACTAAATGTCGCAGCTTGATTTATAACTTAGCCAGTTGTCTAAGATATTGTTTACGATGTGTCAACTTCGAGGTAGGTGTAGGCACATGTGTACACACACTCGGACACTCAAGTCTCATGCATCTGGTGGACATTCCATCAAATTTTTCAATGCATTAAAAATGACTCGAAATGGATGCGTGAGCATATTTAAAGCATTTGCCAGACATTGTCATAAGACAAGCTTAGAAACTGTAACGACTGAGCGCAGGGGTACTCAAAAATGTTGATGCAATCGTTAAGTTTGGCAAATATGGTTAGAGCTAGTGGCGTTTCGACGGGGGAGCTTGTTTATTTTTTTGGGTGCTCGTGTAGTGAGCATGTTCATGGAGGTATCTTGAGACTTTGAGTTAATGCAATAGAACCAGTCAGATTGGTATGCTTGTGTTATGCTCTCGAGTTTGTTTAATTAGGATTTGATATTTTTGCCAGGCATTTCTGGCATCTGGTTACCACTCACCTTTTACAGTCTCTCTTCCTGATAGTGGCTACAGCACACGCATAGTTGACCTCTTCGCAGAAGACATAAATCGCATAAATGGCTTATTTCAGAGTTGCCATCGAAAAAATCCTAACATAGTTGGACATGTCAGTAACACCACTACTCATTACCTTGCTACAGGTTGCGATCGCTCGAGCGATGCACTTGCTCAAGCCTTAGAACTTTGGCCATAAGCAACAATTTAAACGGCCAAGCGACGCAGCCTCCTTCTGGCTATATCAACTGAGTGGAAAACTATGCAGAAATTCCATAAGCGACATTGCATTCTCATAACCAAAGAGTCTCCTCCACTCGGCTGCTCTTCAACTTGTCGTAGCGCCTATTAGCTAAGCCAATACTCCAAAGTCCAGGCTGAAGTGGCTGACTGGCTGACTGCCTGGTTGCAAGTTGATCGCGGGCTGGCCCATAAATCACCGAGACGACGATGCGACTAATTAAAAAATCGACACGCTAAACTGGCAAAAGACAAAATTAACATTTCCAGCCCCGACTCCAACTCCACTTGGACAGATAGCCTTTGTCTCCCGTCTTCTTGTGTTTGTCCTTCATTTGTTTATAGGATTTACAAGCCTGGAATTGGTTTTGGGCTCTGGCGGCTTCGCCTGTTAAAATTAACGACAATAATGTCAACAAGTTTTTTGCGTTCACTTTTTTTCTCTTTTTTGGTGGAAGGAGGACTCCCAGCTTTGTGCTCCTGGAGATGGAGTAGATGGCGGTGATCTTTTGCTGGCGTGCAAGTGATCAATGTTTGCGATCAACTTTTGTAGTAACCGGAAAGAACGACTCAAAGAGTTGAGTGCAACTTAAGCGCCTGGAAAATGCACTGAGAGAAACTAATGAGATATGCCGGTCATAGATAATACAATATATAGCTTATTAAGGTATCAAAAACAGAAGTAATTGTGTGTTTTTCTTTAAATTCTTATTATAGTTTTTTTTAGAACTGGAAAAAGTCTTTATAGTTTTTTTAAGATATTCCCTAATAGCATGATACCCGGCTCACTTCGCTAATCCGTACCCTTATTGTTTTCTTAATGTTGGTTTTAGAAATTTTTTTTTGCTTATTTCTTTAGATTAGATTTTCCAAAATATTATACCAAAAGGATTTTTCAAAATTCGGAATAGTTTCGTAGATATACATCTAGGTGCCATTTTCGCATTCGTAAAAGTTTGGCGATTTGAAATCGGTTTTTCGATCAAAAGCGTAAATCGTTTGCTTTGAAGCAATGTAGCTGCCTAAATGACCGCATTCCCAAAACACTTAATGGGGTTCCTCATGTGCAAAAATTTTTTTCGAGTTTTTTTGTTGCTTTTTTTGGATAATTGAAGAATTTTTGTTATATTCGATATATTTTAAAAGATTCTGCCATTTTAATAACCCAATGTGACCCAATTTGCCTACCAACTGCAAACTTTAAACGCGAAACAAAGTTTTTTGAACTGGCGGCCATGATATCTCTGTTACACTGAACCGATTTTGATAACTCTAAGTGCAATCGACGCAGAATTGTCACCAAGTTGGTCTGAACCTCAATTCAGTAAACTACCAAAAAAGGGCCTAAGCTCGATTTTTATACCAGGAAGAAGAAAGCTTCTCCGACCCCATAAAGTATATATATTCTTGATCAGCATCAACAGCCGAGTCGATATAGCCATGTCCGTCTGTCTGTATGTACACCAGAGGCAGGCAAGAAATACATTCACATTTTTGCATTGATGTTTGTGAGAGCAGCGCAAAAATTGCTCTCAGTTTCTGTAGCAACGACTGCGTCAAGGCGCAAGCCGAACACGCATCGCAGCGGCGGTCGTACAGCGTACTCTGTGTGTGTGGAAGCAGCGCTGCTTTGAAATTTTTCCTATGCACTCGAGATAGGTATGTGCCTGTCCCTGATGTACACCTAGATCTCGGAGACTAGCTGCGTGAACTAAGTATATGTGCATTTTTGTTTTGGTCTCTCTCTGCTTTAACTGTTATTCTACTTCTCTTTTTGGCACGCAAGTTTTCGTTGTTGCCTGTTTATCTTAATTTCCTTATGCAATTATCTCTTTTGATCTTCATCTTTTTTGTCTTCCGCCTAACTCCGTATGAATCTCGCGGTTTTCATATGAAATAATTATATGTGTAAACTAAGATTAGTGTGTATTTTAGTGGAAAAAATAGGGGGAAAGTTAACTTCGGCTCATCCGAAGTTTTGTATACCCTTGCAGCTTCCATTGAAAACAAAAAAGTTTTTCTAACTAAGACTACTTTTTGGACCTAACTTTTCTATGGGATCTATAATATTGATGTCTGATTTCGACCAACTTGGGAATCTGGATGGTTAATACACTGTTCACTACGAAATTGGGGGGCGATCCCATTTAAAACAAAAAGTTTTTCTCACTAGCACTTCTTTTTCGTCCGATTATTCATACTGCAGCTATATACTATAGTCATCCGATATTGATAAAACTTTGTAGAAATGTGTCCAAAAGTATATAAAATAAGTGTATGCCAATGATAAGGACGTTTTCATTAAGAACAAAAAGTTTTTCTCACTGGAACAAGTTTTTCGACCGATCGTTCCTATGGGATCTATATGCTATAGTCATCCGATTTCGACCAAACTTTGTAGAATTTTGTAAAAGCTATAAAATAAGTGTATGCCAATGCTTAAAAGACGTAAAAGTTTTTCTCACTAGAACTAGTTTTCGACCGATCCTAGGGCAGCTATAGCTATATGCTATAGTCGAAAAACTAGTTCGATTGAGGAAATCTTTTTTGTTTATAATGAAAACGTCCTTTTTATTGGCATATTCTAATTTTATATACTTTAACACATTTCTACAAAGATTTATCAAAATCCGATGACTATAGCATATAGCTGCGTTATGAATGATCGGTCGAAAAAGAAGTTCTAGTGACAAAAACTTTTTTCTTTTGAATGGGATCGCCTCAAAATTTCGTAATTAACAGTGTATTATGCTTTCCCATGATTCCAAAAAGTCGTTTTAGTTAGAAAAATTTTTTTGTTTTCAATAAAAGCTGCAAGGGTATACAAAACTTCGGGCGAGCCGAAGTTAACTTTCCCCTATTTTTTCTGATAAGAAAAAGTTCAACCTGGATGGCCCTGACGGTAGTAATAATTACTGCCGCGATTTGAGACAACCTCGGGAAACGTGCCAAAAGAGAAATTTCGGTGGAGGGTCACTGATGGTTTGGGCTGCTTTTGGACAAGCTGTTAAGTCTCCGCCTTGCTTTATAATATAAAAAGTATATATTATAATATAAAAAAATATAAAGTTTATATCGACTAAAACAAATTCTGATTGCTGAAGATTTGTATGGAAATAATTGGATATTTCAACAAGACAACGTCTCAGTCCACACAGCAGGCTTCACAAAAACCTTCTTTTCTTCAAGAAATATACCATTATTGGAGTGGCCAGCGATCAGCCCACATCTATACCCAATGGATGATCTATGGGGAATCCATTCAGCCAAAGTTTTAAAGAGTGGCCGTCAGTTTGACACCATAAAGCAACTCAAAGAAGCTTTGGTCGCAGAATGGGAGAAGATTAGCCTTTTCACCCTGGAAAAACTGGTTAACTCCATGTCTGGTAGATTAAATCAGGTTATAAAGCTAAGAGGAAACATATTAACTATTAAGAAGCCATTGGTACGAGAGCCGTCCCAGAAATAGCCGACCTAACTACTAAAACACAAAAATTATTTCATTTTTTTTTTATATTTTTCAACATAGGATCCTTTTAGGTCGATACACTTTTCCCAGCGATGTTCAATAGCTTTGATACCTTTTTTATAATAAGAACTGTGAAGCTCTTCAAAATAGGCATTAACCTCGGACTCCACCTCTTCATTGTTGCCAAATCTTTTTCCTCCGAGCCATTTTTGCAAGTTTGGAAATAAGAAATAATTAGAGGGAGCTAAGTCTGGCGTGAGGTAGCAATTCAAATTTTAATTCATTAATTTTTGTCATTGAACCGGCAATGGCCTCACGACGCTGTCTTTGTTCAGAAGTCAGCAAACGCGGCACCCATCTGGCGCATAACTTTTTCATGTCCAATTTTTCGGTCAATATGCGATGTACAGCACTTTTTGAAATGCCTACACATTCAGCTAACTAACGAACTTTCAATTGCCGGTCACTCAATACACATTTTTTAATTTTGGCCACCATTTCTTAAGTGGTCATCTCATTTGGACGCCCATTACGATGTTCATCTTCGCAGCTCAAACGACCTCGCTTAAACTCAGCCACCCAATATTTTATTGTTGTAAACGAGGGGGCAGAATTACGTAAGGTAGAATCCAGCTCCTTTTTAATATTGGTTGGACTAAGACCTTTTATATGAAAGTATTGTATCACATAACGATGACCAATTTTGTCCATGTTTGCAAATCAATAACAAGCGTTCTCTATTAAAATCGACCAAAAGAAAACTGTGCAAGGTAAAAGCACCAAACTTTAAACTTAAGCTTTTAATAGTCGGTACTTCCCCTTTTTAATATTTTTTGTGAACATTTTCCAACACTACTGTGCTAGGTCGGCCATTTCTGGAACGGCCCTCGTAAGTATTTCTTTCGATCGATTCAACAATCCGACATATCTGGCATATGTCTTCGAAGTGAAATCCTTTAGGACGAAGACCGAACTTAAGATTTTTATAATGATTTCAAAGGCAATTCAAATGTTTTTGAAGAGTTCGATTTTGTAAGTATGCAAAAAGTCAAAACAATCGGAAACGGAAATAGCCCTTCATAAAATACAAAAACAATAAAGAGTGAACCACTGTACCGAACCAAAACTGCAGTTTAGTTTGCTCCAAAGTCTATTTAGTGAACCGATCCGGCGGATTAAAAACTGTGTGAGCCACAGAGCCGAACCAGTCCTTATTTCAAAGTGGTTTGCATCCCTGTTTTATACACTCCAGGACTCCCAAAAAAGAAGCAAACACCACAAAAAGCAGCATCCGTAGACACGGACTAAGTAAGCCATGACCAAGGAGACAGCCAATTGTGCTTAAGGCGCAAGTTTCGCTTTTCACCTTCCGGAAATTCAAATATCCTTCTAAAAACAAGAAGGATAGTCGGTCAAGCCCGACTATAACATACTCTGTACCAGTGAAGTGCTGCCCATTATCGTTGCGACCGGTGATGCCCATAAATGTTTGTTTTCCTTATAACTCGAATATCGTTCATCCTATCTTTTAAATTCCTTCAGCGGATCGATAAAGAATCCCGAATACTAAATATGTCCAGAAGGTTCGAACCTTCTATCTATAAAATTCTGGGAGATGTGACGTTTTTTCGATATTACCGGGGCGGGAGGGGGCGTGGCCAAAATTGAAAATAAACTTGATCTGCCTGCAAGTATAAGAAACATATGTTCCATACATGCCAACCTCTATCTCTTACCATCTCTGAGATCTGTTTGTTCATACAGACAGATGCACAAACTTAATATACTCTGTGTACCTCTGGTACAGAGTATAATCATATAAATATCAACGTAGTTTCTGATGCCAATGCTACAATTTTGCATATTTTTACGTAATCAGAGCACCAAACCTTATTTATACTGAAAGTTTTATACGGATTGCGGATAAATCGCTTTTTATTTTTTATTGTAATTCTCTATTTTGCGTTCTTTTAAATATTCTTCGGGATGGTTGGCGTTCAGGTTTGGCACCGCCGGTTTGGAGCTTCGATGGCGTTATTAGGTGGCTGGTCGTTGGCCGGTGTTTTTCTTGTGGCCGGATTCAAGGATATCGGAAAAATATGACCAATTTACATAACTTTCTTGGTTACCAACCAAGCTTATCGTCAATCGGATATTATAGGGGGTGTCCTGGAAATCTCTAGAGATTTTGGCTTCGGCTGGTCTGCAAAGAGAAATCCGTCGCTGTCCCAGAACTTCGAGTGATTTTGTGTTCTTTGAAAGTCTAGTTCGAAAGGTGTGTATATAAGATTATGGTCCTACTACAAAAACGGTGATAGATTGCGTGGGTTCGTGAATTCGCTATTGGTTGGTTAGTGTATTGGCTGGTTTGTGTATTGGTTGGTTTGCCAAAATCTCCCAACAAAATACGAGAGATTTGAAACCAACCAAAAGAGATTTCTAGGACACTGAGAATTGGTTTTGGGTTGAAATTTGGTTGGAAGAGATTTCTGGGACACCGCCGAATATGTGTATTTCCCGGGAATTTGCCAAAGCCTGGCATAGGGCCAACTTTTATTAAATATGAAAACTAAAATCCAAAATTCGGCTTTCTATATCTATTCGTATTGGAGTGCAAAACAAGCAGTCAGTGTTGTGTTCAGCAGAACAACTTGCTCCTTGATCAAGTACAATTTTTGTATGATCTTCCTGCTGAACTTGAGTGATACGATATAATGATAGCCAATTGAATGAATGAAGAATAAACTTATTTTGGCTAATTCTACCTATTCGTGTGCCTAAGAATTTCTCTTAGTGGAGCAGACACTAGTTTGTCACCCTCGCCCTTTCCTGTTCTACGTCTATACAAAAGCTTCATCATCATCAACGCTCAGCTGCTGATGGCATTAAGTCGATAATGCATAAAAATAAGGAATACGCTTCATTGGACTCTAATTGCTAAACGCAAACAGAAACAAACAACAGCAAGAGGGACTGCACTCGAACTTGGTCCACCACACTGCAAGATGACAACTCGGGACAAAGACCAAAGACTGGACAATTTCTCAGGCTGTGGACCAAAAAAACCAAAAGACGACTGCAAGTGCATTGATGGAGGTGGAGAAGGTGGCCCTTCGGTCAGCTGCGTTGCGTGTAATTAAAACGCAAACTTGTCCGAGACAAACTGAAGTGGTCCGTCCGCAGGAGCAGCAGGCGCTCGGGGAGGGGCGAGAGCCAGTTCCTTTTCAAGTAGGTGAAAGACTAAGCCAAAGCTGATTTCTTGAAAGATTTGTAAACGTTAAACTTTCGAAAAATAAGCGAAGAAGTTAACCAGAAGTAAATACATATCGACAAACGTCGTTGTCGGTCGTCGTCGTCGTCGTTGCAGTTTGGTGGGGAAAAAATTAAGAAAAACTTAAATGAGTTAAAAATTCCACACAACTGCGTGAGAAGTTGCCGCCGCCGCAAGACCCAGAGGATGGATGAAGCATCAGTGCCAAGTTGGCTTAAGCCGCGAGACGAGACTCAAAGAGACCCAAACACCAGGGCAACGTTTATTGATCGCCGCGTACCGATTATTGTTTAAACTGTTTTCAATGCGTTTACTTTGTGTAAATATTATTTTTTCAATTTATGAGCTGCATCTTTGTCTGAGATTCGGATGCCTCCAGCCATCATTCTGTTTGTTGCGTTGGCGCGCGCAGACAAATGTCAATTGAGAATCACCATTCTTGCCCCGAAATTGGAAACATTCAATGCTCATCATCTCAATCATCAAGCTCATCATCGTATAATCATAATTTCATAAGTTTCGTCTCCTGCATGGCAAATGAGATGAGCGATGTTTTGATATATGCCGAAGTATTTTAATGTTATTAATTTATTTTCATTTAACGGCACAATTGCCAGTGGAATTATTGGCATACTCAGCGTGTTGTAACATTGGGAAATATTTTGGCAAAAATTTGTGTTTCTCTTCTGTTAATATAATTAAGGCAAAGGGAATGAAATGGGCTAAATAAGTAAGACGTGGAATTCAGCGGAACGAAGCATTTCCGAGCACATAAAGTTTATATATTCTTGATCAGCATGGCGAGCTGGGTCGATTGGGCTTTGTCCCTCTGTATAGTATGTAGGCTTGTTGTTACTGCTCGCTGCTAATATTTTTTGTAGCTGCCATATTTAGCTACAAAATCCCAGGCTCTGGTTTTGGACGAACAGCCAATTGAGCAAGTTCTGCAATTCAGCTACCCGGGTAGAGTAGTCGCTGGTGATGTTAGATCGGAACTCGATGAGGATTCACGCCATCAAGAGGCTAAAGGTGCCTTTGGGATGCTGTCAGCTGTTTGGCGATGATCGTCATATCCACAATGGCTCGAAAGCAGGCTTTTCAAGTCTTACTTAATGTCTATACGATTCTCCCACTTGGAAAATTACAGTTTCTATAGTGTCAAAACTCCGAACATTTGTAAACCGTTAACTGCGACGGATCTTCGGCATATTCTGGCCTGATAGAATACGGAACTCCGAACTACTTAGACGACCGAAAATGGAGAGTGTTGCCACCACAATACGCAGAATGAAATGAGATGAATAGGACATACTTTTTCTTCTTCTTACTTGGCCCGATATTTCTATCCCAACCGTTTGACGGTCTCGGCCGCTGCAATTAATGCCCGCCGCTTGCCTCTGTCCAGTTGTTCAGTTTAAGCGCCTTTATGTCTTTCAGCACCTGTTTTTCCGAACCAAGATTCGGTAGTTGTACACTTCTTCATTTCCCTAATTCGTTCGCCTTCCGCCTGTACATTTTCTTACTGAAGCTTCTTCATCCATACGAGTAACATGTCCAAGTGTCCCCATAGAACTCATACAGTTCGTGGTTCATACGGGTGCGGGGCTCATCGCCAACTTTTAAAGGTCCATAAGTCCTCCGATGGACTTTTCTCTAGAACACGTCGATAGCCTCCTCATCCACTGTTTTTTTGTACTGGAATTTGATTGGATGAGATTTCTGGGACACCGCCGAATATGTGTATTTCCCGGGAATTTGCCAAAAGCCCGGCATAGGGCCAACTTTTATTAAATATGAAAACTAAAGTCCAAGACTCGGCTTTCTGTATCTATTCGTATAGGAGTGCAAATCAAGCAGTCAGTGTCATGATGCTTCTGCGCTGTATTGCTGGACTGAGATAATAATCGACTTGTATAGCGCAATTTTCGTTTTTCAAGAGAGGGCACTGCTCTTGAACTCCTTACTAAGCCCGTAGTAACATCGGTTTGCAAGAGTTATTCTTCTTCGGATCTCCAGACTGATGTTGTTGTCGCTGGTAATCATCGTTCCGAGGTAGACAAAGTCCTTTACAACGTTAAAGTTGTACTCTCCCAGTGCAACAGATAGTCCAAGACGCGTAGGTTCACTGCGCGCTGAGACTAGGAATTTCGTCTTTTCCTTATTTACCGCTAAGCCCATGAGTTTTGACGAGAAGCAGTCAAAAATCTCTGAAAACGCCTTTCTTACCGCCCGATCGGTTTGCCGATAATGTCAATGTCATCGGCATATGCAAGAAGCATTACATCGTTCTAAAAGATGATGCCCGATCTGATAGCATTTGGGCACTGGCGCAGTAAATATTCCATCAGCAGATTACAGAAGTTTTACGATAAGGTGTCACATTGCCTAACACCTCGTCTGGTATCGAAAGGGTCGGAGAGGTTCTTTCCTATTTTGACGGAGCTTTGTATGCTTCTCAACGTCATCATGCAAAGTCGAACTGACTTTGCTGGTATACCAAAAGTAGACAGGGCTTCAAAGAACTTTGACCTTATCGGGGTATCGAAAGATGGAAGGTGTTGATTTTCGTCGCATGGGTTTTCTCCATTATTTGTCTCAATGTGAATATTTGGTCTATGGTGGATTTACCAGGTCTAAAGCCACACTGATAAGGTTCGATCAGATCGCTCATTCTCGGCTTTAGACGTTCACATAAGATACATGACAGAACCTTAAATGCAATGGGTAGGAGACTGATCCCGCGGTAATGGGCGAAGATTGCAGGGTATCCGTGTGGATGTCGCGGTGTTTAAATCTTGTGCTACTAACAACCATATTCCTGCCCGCAGCAAAATCTCTTAGCCTGTCTCCATTTTTTGAGGTTTTATCGTGCAGGCTAGATCGGCCGATTGTCGGACTAAAAACGGCTTCTCTTCCGATTTTTGCATTAAAATCGCCTAGCAAGTTCTTAAGGTCGTGATCAGGGCAGCGCTGGTATGTACGTTTCAGGCACTCATAGAATTCGTCTTTCGTCGCGGCGTCCTTGTCTTCTGTTGGGGCGTGAGCACAGATAAGGCTAATATTAAAATATTTTGCCTTAATTCTGAATACAGCTAGTCGCTTGATAACTGGTGTGAAGCTGATGACAGAGCGACGCAGTCTTTCGCAGACTGCAAAGCCGCACCCAAACTCTTGCCCTGTAGCATGTCCGCTATAGTAGATCTCCCAGGGGGCATTGGTTGATGATGTTTTTCTCAACGTATTTCTTTGTCCAGTCCATCGCATTTCCTGGAGTGCGGTAACCTCTGACAAATATTTTTCGAGGACTTTCACTTACTGCTTATCAGCACCCTCCCTGTTGAGGGTTCGAACATTCCAGATGCATATTCTCAAATCGTAGTCCTTATAACCTTTGCGTGGGTCGTCATCGATCTTGATCGTATCAAGTTTGTACACAGAAAAAATGGATTGAAATCAGGGTAGTCCCGGAACGGCTTAAAGTGATCCTGTTTTTTGGGATTGAATTTGGGATTCTTGGTACAAATCAATCTCTTTTTCGGCTCGGCTCAAGAATATACGGGAATACCCTGTTTTCAATCTCTTTCGGATTGATTTTTTTTCTGTGTAGCTTCAATAGGTTCGGAGATATAAATTTGAACCAATTCAAATTCGTTTCTGAAGCCGTAAAATATCCATATTCCATATTTTTTAACTACAAATTAAGTCTCAAGTCTCAATATGGCTCTGAACCAATTTTTAAGGGTTCGAAGCCAATTTTGAACCAATAAAATATACATCTTCATATTCCCAAAATTTCAAGTTCTTAGCTTAATTATCTTCTGATATAAAGCTCTCAGGCACTGTTGATCCGGTACGAGTTTTGAACCGGTTCATAACCGGCTCAGAAACTGTCATATATCCAACTCCTTATTTCCAACCTAAGGACCAAGTTTCATGTTCTTGGCTTAGATAACTTCTGAGTTATGGCTCTGAACCACTTTTTTGAGACGACAGAGGGGATCCACGACAGAGGGGATCTGAAGGCTATTCCGGAGAATGCCTTCCGTGATGCCTTCAATAAATCGCGCTGGCAGCGCTGCATCTACGCAGAAAGAGCCTATTTTAAAAGTTTTTAAACAATTGTAACGATTGGCTCAATACATTTTTGTAAATCGACTGAGTTCTATTACTTCCCGGACAAACCCTGTAGAGTGAATGCTGTGTTATCAAAACAAGCAATCTCATTCCAAGAGTGTAAAGAGGTCACCATCCGGTTTATGTGATGGTTTGGTGAGGAGTCACCTATGATGGGGTCACAAAGCTTCATTTAAGTAAAAATGAAGTCAAATCTTCAGCGAAAGTGTATCAGTCCGACGTTTTGGAAAAGGTTGTGAAGTTTCCCAACACTATAATATTTGCAAAAAAGCCGAGCACCTTTCATCAAGACTCCAGAAGGCTAAAACGACTCAAACATTGCAAAAAACCATGTACTGAACTTTATTTCTATGGACGATTGGCCTGCTGGTAGCCCAGACCTGAATCTAAAGCTAAACCTGATCCTGTTCCGAACCTACAATTTCAGTTCAGTTAAACAAAAATGATAGACAAAAAACAATTGTGACCTTCTGCCTAGCGACTTCTTCTGTTATCTGGTCGTTTTGGGGAACAGAAAAGTTTAATAAAAAAACCATGTTAAACGTTCAGAATTACTTATAATACTTACTTATGCCCACCCATAATAGCCTCTGCCTTTTTAAGATCTTCGACTTCAACTCTTTTAAGTGAATCACGCACGTAAAGAATGGGCTGAACCAAGGGTCGAACCAAAACCCCCGCCCATTAGCTTTGGACCCTAAATTTCAGAACCGGAGCTCTGAACATTTTTTTTGGCTTGCAATCGATGATTGCCCAGAGAGACTTCGGCGAATAAGTTATTCTACGATTTGAGGCAATTGAGTGACCGAATAAAAAGAAGAGAAAAGTTTTGAAAAATATTCATTCGATTTCATTCATTCGAGGAAAAAAAGCGTGTACCAAAACACTTTGCGAGTACAAGGTACACTCAAAAAAGAAATCAATCCGAAACGGGATTGAAAACAGTCCGAAAAAAGATTGATTTGTCCCAAAAATCCCAAATTTAATCCCAAAAAAACAGGATCACTTTAAGCCAGCTCTGGATTACCCTGTTTTTAATCCCGTTTCGGATTGATTACAGTTTTTTTTCCTATGAAGATATAAAGGTACTTACTTATCGGGTCAGACAAGCTTCCTTCTGTTTGTTACAAACAGTTGCAAGAGTTTAGTATACCTATTTTACGAGTAACGGGTTGATCCTTTTTTTTTGTCTTCCTCTAGATTTAAGCTTAAGAGAGCTGGACACGAAAAGTTCTCAACAGTGCATAAAAGTGCTAGCAAGGATGCCAAACTTCAACTCAATTAAGATATTCGTGGTTTTGCGAAACCGCTCAAAAGACCTTCCCCGTTCTCCCCTGTATACACCATTCCCTGTCCTCTACCTGTTCCATAACAATTTGTATCCTAAGCATGACCATAAAAATATTAACTCCTCGACGATTTTAACTTATTACCCGGTGCTTGGCCACACGCTACGCCAGCAATCATTGATCATCATCCTTAAACCAACTTTTCTTGTATATTGAAACATTAAAAAAGAGCCAAAAAGCGAAGAATGCAATAAAAACAAAAAAAAAAAAAAAGAAACGAGGAAACCGCAGAGAGGAACAACATCATTGAAAATGTTGGGCTGCTCGAAACGCATTTCATTAACCTGCTACGATGAAGTCGACAAAAAGGAGCGCCTGTGTCTGCTGGGATATGAGAAGTTATGAGCGAACGTGAGGCGCAGCGTGGTCTGGAGGGCCATTTCTAAGATTATGAAAAGTGCTTTGGTCCCTGTCCCTGTCCCTGGTTTCGCATCTTCAAAGGTTCAAATGCAAGCGAGGTCGACATTGCAATCAGCCGGCGACGATCAGGAGAACCTTAACTAAGTACAAACGCTCAGCATGTGCAGTCCGGAGCTCCAGCTCAGGTTGTTGGTGGCTGTTGCAAGGGTTCCCTGCCTCCTTTGGGTCGAGATTTTTCATTCTTGTTCTTTTTTTTAGGTGGGTTGGTATGCTGCGTGTGCTCTATAGGTGGTCATTATCGCGACGACGTTGGATATGAGAAATGCAGAGGATACCCTTGGCCAAGTGGGTAAACTCACTTACAATTTCGAGCCAAGCCTCAAGTTAGTTTTGGTTTCCTTTAGTTTGCCAAACTCCCTCAACTAATGTAGGGTAATTCAAATTGTTTCGTTTCTCAGGCAGAAGCCGGAGCAGAAGCAAACCGCATCCAAGCCAACTGCTGTTCTACTTAATTTGCCGCTGCGTGCATTGCCGATTTCTGATGCTGAGTTGCTGATGACGATGCCCAGCGCCAAGCCAGTGGAAGACACCCCCGTCCGAGCCACCAACCACCAGGCAGCCAAAAATCCTTAGGCCAAGCATCAGCAATTACCGCATTACCAACGCGTCTCTGTTGACTGACTGATGATGCGCGAGAGAGGGAGACCAGGAGGATGCGGTAGGTAGGCAGTTGGTCAGGAGAGTCCGAGAGTTGACTTCTGCGCCACTTTTGCGCGGCTTGGTTTTACTTTATTTGATTTGTTTATGCAGATTAAATGCAAACGATCTTGATAATGACATTAACCGACAGAAGAGCAGACTGAAGCAGCAAACTGGAACTGAGGAGCCGAGGATGGGGCACCGGGCACTGTGTTGTGCGGATTGTTAACTTGACAGCTTTTGAAGGCAGTTTCGTGAGGCTCTGACCTGGCGCTGTTTTTGGTCCAAGTGCTTAAAATTAAAACAGAAAGAGAAACACAAAACGCATCTGAACTTTGCCTGCCTTTTTATCTCGCTTCGCTTCGTTTTTGAACAACTTGTTGCCTAATTAGTTGCAGCAGCCGATGGCCCTTGTCGCTGTACGTTAAATTCAATAAGCAGGATGGCAAATTAAAATCATAAATAAAATGTTTAACCAGCTTTACACCCCGCCATTAACCATCACAGAGCTTAAATACTTGACTTTATGATTTAACCAAAATTCGGGCCATAAAACTCTTGACCACAAAAAAGGGCAATGCCGCTTGAATTTGCTGATTTTATGGTGTACTTTTTATGCTCCAACCGCTTCCGTGACCAGTTTTTACTTCAGTTTCTATTGCTGCGATCTTCGATCCGTCTTCGATCTTCGCCTGTGCCTGCCATATCATTTTTTTTGCTCGGCGCTTACATTTCCGGTGCAGAATCAGAATCAAAATTAATCAACAGCTTCACCCGATGCTCGGTCGTCGTCTCCTCATTAGAGAGATCGGCGACCGATCATTGCTTCCATCAATGCAGGCCGAAGCACAAGCCGCATCATAATTATCGCTTGCGTTTTGGCTTTTTGTGCATTTTTGGGAATATTTACTTTTTAAAGGGTTGACTTCAAATTTATCTCAATTAAGTGAAAAGAAATTGTTGATACTTATTTTTATGGTGCCTAATTGTACGTAAAGTGGCAAGTGTTTAGAGAAAATGATTTTAGGTAACGCTTCTTGAGTCTAGAGGTGGGTGTCAAACTCAAAATTTAACCACAAATCCGAAATTCTGTTTTTGTGCCAATTTTTAATTGCTTCTCATGATTCACCAATCGTTTAATTCGGCATTTGACATATTCTACTTTATCTTTCTATTATCCCAGGACCACTGTCTTAGGTCTAGAAGGAATCCTTTTGCAGCATTCGATTATTAAGCTCCTTTCTACATCAACTAATCTTAATATCAACTTATCTTATTACTGCCGTAATTAGGTAGGGATTGAAACTGAACAATTAGTCAGGTGTCTTCCTCACGTATTCAAAAATTCGGCTGAGTCTTAACAGCCACTCTAACAGCCATCCTTCCAATTCACAATTGGAGGAAAAGGTAAACATTTTAGCAGATATTCTTGAATCCAGAGATAAGAAACCAGAAACCTTTTCTGATGCCAACACCTCATCACATGTGCAACGATTTGTAAATGAAATGATAGCGCAGGAAGTTGATATAGCTGAACCTCCTGTAACAGAACGCGAAATTCGTTGCATAATAGAATCACTAAAAAACCAAAAAGCCCCGGGCATTGATAAGATTCCTTATGTTTGACCCAAAAACCTACCAAAAAGGGCATTGGCTTACATAACACAAAATATAGAAGCGTCCTTCAAATTAGGTTATTTTATAACGGCGTGGAAGATCGCCAAAGTCATTCCCATCCTCAAACCTTATAAGCCACCTGACTCCCCTGATAGCTACCGACCAATCAGCCATATTTCTGGCTTTCAAATATAAAAATATAAAAATATTAGAGCTCATAATTACATGCTGACTAAATCTTCATGTCGAGCACAAGAATGTTCTACCCACAGTTCAGTACGGATTTGGATCCTTTCTAACTGCATTCATCCTTTGCACAAGCAAACAAATTTCGTGAAAGAAAATTTGCATCGAAAAAAATCAGTGGGCGTGGTAGCCTTAGATGTCAAAGCTGCGTTTGAACAAGCTCTTCATAACAAGAGTCATTACAAGTCTTTTCCCAGAAATGGGCAAGCCTTTTCGAGCTACACTCGTGCTTACTCGCTCTCGCAACAAAATATACTCGCACGTACTCTGCTTGTTGACAGCGAGCTTCGACAAGCCTCTTATACAATTGTTGTTGTTTTTTAAAAACTTTAAACAACAACATGCCACTAGATGGAAAGAGTATAAAAAATGCAGATGCATAAAATAGCCCATCATGCTATCTCTTTTGCTCTGACAAATTGTTGTTTTTTGTGTGCTTGCGTTGATCGTAACAGCTCACAGCAGATGCTTGACTTCGGCAACAAGTACTCGCGGTGACTCCCGGCCGAAGCTACGAGTCATCGCGAGTATTTATACTAAACGAGGTTTACTCATGACTTAGATTTTAGCAACAACCCAGCAGGGCAAATTCACATTACGGCATCGAGCACCTCCTTAACACTTCGCAGGCTGGGGGCCTGACAGAATCGATTACAACCCAGATTACATTAACATTAACATGGCCGCTTTTCGGACTGCCTGCTTTCGAAATCTCATTACCAGTAATCGAAAAAGTGGGCGATCGCCGAAAGCTTTTCGGAACTCCATTACAACTGCATATACTAATCTAAGAACTGTAATCGACGGTGTGGATGGGCCGGCCACTAAACGAAACATAATTTTTAAATTGTATGCGATATTGTAATGCAGATGCTTTACGACCCAATGTACTATTGAGTAGATCGATTTAACAAAAATCACCCTGATGTGTCTATTTCGAGCGCTTTTGATGATCAAAAAGTGATTACTTTCATGTGCGATTAAAATAATACTACTCATGCATATGTTCAAAATGTGATTTATTCAAACACGCCTAGAAAAAGACTCGCAAATGACTTGAAAAGGAGTCGATACTAATCAGAAGAAAGTGCTACAAATGACTCTTCCAGAAGAGCCGCGGATAGGGTAACATTTTCTCCCGACAAAAGTATCATTTATGATCAGAAAACGAGCGCATTTATGGCTATTTTAATCAGACCGAGGACTCGGAAAAAACTCTAATGCAGGCATGCCCAAAACAAGCATAGGGCAGAGCACACACCACTAAACACACAGAAAAGCACATTGAAATTGGGAAAGGCAACAACAAAATCACATAAAATTGTTGCTGGTTTGCTTGCGCCAATCAAAGAAAATAATAAAACCGGTTTTTGCTCTACGCGACGCACACAGACGAAATCGTTTGCATGTGTGTTGATTTCTATACCTCGCGCCCTGCATGTATACGCTCCCTAGCTTCCTATCTTCGGTGCAATTACAAAAACAAAACGTAACCAAAGAGCATAGGGCTGGGCATCACTCGAGTAGTATGTATATAGGTTAGTAATGCGTTTGATATACAGCTCCTTAATCAAACTTAAATGATAGTTTATAGAGTTGTAATGAATGAACTAGAATATTGATTCTGATTTAACTTTATTTGAGGTCAAAAAATTTATTGGATTTATGGGAATACTTAAAATTAAATAAATTTTTCCTTCCTGCTGCCAGATGTACGTCTGCACACGCCACACGTCAAACATTAAGTAACTAAGAGTATGAAGAAAAGAAACGAATCCTGCCAACAAACATATGTGAATGTCAGCTGTACACATTCGCAGTTTTACTTGTGTGTAAGCATGCTTTTACTAAAAGGAAACGCAAAAACCGAAACAGAAATAGACTGCACGACGCTCAAAGCTTTGAGGACATGGCAAACTTCATATGAAAACTCTGTATACAAAGTATAGCGAAAGTGTTCTATACTTTTGAGCTTTTGTAATGCATGAGGTCGGGTCGGCTCATTAAACAGTGCGCCGCTGGGAAGGCGCAATCGACGACTCGCGGACGAAGCTCTAGGTCAACGTGAGCATAAGTAAGGGCATCACTCGAGTTTGACAAGCCTTGAGCGCTGAGCGAGTGTACGCGTTGCAGTTCTCTGTTACAAACAGATAATTTCTTGTATCAATGGCTAAAGTACAGTCAAACAAAAAGCTAGTTTGTGCTGGTGTTCCGTAACGTTCAGTCATACCCCCAAGACATTCCCCAGTTTGCGTAAAAACAGACAGACGGACGGACAGACTGACGGACAGACTGACGGACGAATGCACGGACAGACGGACGGAAAAGCTCGATCGACTCAGCTCGTCATGCTGATCAAGAATATATATATAAGATGTTGTAGGGACCTGCATGCATCCAGGTGGTATCCCTGTTAAGGCGATAGACGTTATTATCGATAGGTCGGCAGTCATCGCCATCAGTCGTTCAGCAGCCGCCGCCGTGATCAGCAGACTTCATCCGTCAGTCGTAAATCAGCCAAAATTAACCACGAATATCTATTATAAACCACATGTTTATCTTACATATATACTTATGAGTTTCGAAGACTTCGTCACCGAGTCTGTTTCTTTTTCTAGTAAGTATTTGGCCTCCATAGCAAAAAATTATTTCAACTGGAGCAGAGCTAGGCAAAATGGTATTATACTTATAAAAGACATTACAAATATATTTATAATTAAGTATATACTCTAAGGACTTGCTATTATCGGACAGATAAGTTTAGACTTCAAATTCAATATTAGAATTTGCAGAACAGTTCTCAGATTCGTCCAATGTTACATTATTGGAACCGAAAAAGCCTTCAGAATCCTTTGACTTTGATCTCTCATTGACAACAGCTTCCAAATTTTCCGTTATTTCTTCTACAAAGTACCTAATACCTTACCTATTGACAAGGTAAATGAAAATTTGGACCTAGGTAAGGTAAAAGGTACCCAAAAAATAAAATACCTAGGTAAGGTAAAAGATACACAAAATTTGTATCTAGATATGTACCTAGGTACACATACCCAGGTTATTCCCAACACTGATTACTAACTGATTTTAATCCTAGTAGGCCAAAGTTAATGTGACAACATTATATGTTGTGCTGACTCTTTACGAATATAAAATTCTAAAAAATTCGCTTTTAATTTCAAAATGGCTTACATTATTATTTCATAAGCTTCACTGTCAGCAAAAGACAATATGCAGTGAGCAAATTGACAAAAATTTGTTAAAAACACATTTGCCCTAGTCTACTAGGATAAAAATCGGTTTAAAAATATGCCAAAATCCGCTGTCTACTGATTACAATACAATTTTCAAGATTATAGCAAAGGCAATATACTTTACGATAAAACGGAAATCTTGATTTATGCCAAATACAGACCTACAACTTCACGACTGCATGAAACAGCTAATGTCAAAATGATTAATGACCAAATCCTTCGCGCTAAAACCAACTTTATTAATCAGAAATTGTATATTGCTCAACTTACTTGCTGAGGGGTACTTCCAATACTAATTCCTAAGTTGATCTCCATAAGTACCAATCTTCCACTCATAGTCTTAAGTTTCCTCCCTTTTTTAAGGTTTTTCATGGCACTTAACTACTCCCTCGGTCCGTACCACCTTAAATGCATGTCGTTACACACTTCGATGTATTATTTAGCCATAATATGAACTTAGCTGGACACTCTGGCATCATTGTGAGCATAGCCATAGGATGGTTCGCTCTTGTAAAACGTTGGCCTAAGCTTCGACCAAGTTCGACTAAAACTTAAGAACAGCTGTAGATATTGTCACCTGTTAAACCCCAGTGAAAGAAGTATATGTGCCTTAATGTTTTTTTATGTTCTTTATACTTTCAATAATAGCAATGGAACATTTGTTGTTGATTAATCCAAATCCTACCATTCTTAGTACCGATACCTATACTTTGGGGTGGTGTGACCGCAATTTCTTAGGAATTAGGTGAATGTGCAATCTTAGCTTTATGTACATTTGGCGACGAGCGTGCCGATAAGGTAATATATTTGGATTCGATAATTGAATTCTTACAATAAAAAATCGAAAGTTAACTAACTAAAAATTATTCTAGAAATGATTTTTGCCCTAGCATGCCACGTGGATTGCATTTGTCGCCTGAAGAGCTTGGAGCCCGATTATAATCGGGCTTAAGCAAATCGGGCTAAAGCAAATTGGCACTTAAATATTTGATACAGCTGCCAGAGTCAACCGGCATTGAAACACGATATCAAACTTTTTGAAAAGCCCCGACTTTTATGGTGAGATCAAAAGCTGCTACAGACCCACCAACATTGACGCCCGCTACCAACGGGATATTCGGCGTCTTGCTGTTCAGAAATACTTATCTTGTAACCTGATAAAGTTACAATGTAACTAGAAGACGTGTTAATCAGATTTTTCCCGAAAACACGAACGTTTCATATACCTTCCGCGTGCCCAATTTAAAACTACTTCCACGTCATCTGAAGGCTCGACTAGCTTTTGCTGAATGATACAAATTTTGGTCAACTGACTTCCACAATGTGGTTTTCCCCAATGAGAAAACGTTTAATTACGGCAACCCGGCATAAACCGAACCACGGTGGCGGATCCCTAATGATTTGGGCTGCTATTTGTTATGGTGTAATGTTTCGGATTTGTTTTATTCCAACTAATTATATTGCTTAGATCAATTTTTGGAAGAAAGCGATCTTGTTGAATTTTGAGATAACCTTTATTGGGATAATTGAACTTTCCAACAAGACAACGCCCCGATACACAATGCACCCACTACAAAGGATTTTTTGTCTTAGCTTAAGCCCCATTAAGGATCTCTGGAAAATCCTATCTGACAGATTTTTTAAGAATGGTTTAAAGGACGTTATGGTTGCAGAATGGGAACAAATTAGCTCCGCCTGTGTAGATGGCAAGCTCGTACTGTGTGAAAGCTTTCAGTCCTCTCTCTCCTGGAAAAAGGGTTTAATTTTGTTATTCCAATTCTGCTCTGCTGAGTCACATCCTTTTGTCTCATTAGTTACCGGTGTCGTACTGCACTTCTCGCTGTTCCCCTCCAAGACCGTTCTGTTGTGCCCACCGAACGATGCAGCCAAGAGCTGGCTCAGTATCCTTGTATTTGGATTACGATGGATATGGGGTAGTGGGTCTATCTTAATAAATGGTAATTAAATTATGGACCGTCAGCTACTCTTCCCCGCCACTAATCTCTCAGTCATCAACCAACTGTAGCTACTTCCATATCCATGACTCATCAACACCATAAAACCCTGTCCAAATTCAAAACCAAATAAGCTCACCCCAAACACACACCGACACAACGCGAATTTTAGCCTCCGGGCAATCTGTCAACTGGCGTCAGACGATCTAAGACAACATTCAACATCTCCCAGGCCAGGCAACAACAACTCAACCAACTTAACCAACTCACTGAACTCCAACTGAAGACCTGCGCAGGCACAACCAGACCCAAGACCCAAGGCCTAAGGCGATTTACACCGCGTTACGCGTCGCCACTCGTCGACGATGTTTGGTGACGATGAACTGCAGCTGGGATTGGGGAGATTGGGTTGGCTTCTGTTTCTATGGCTATCAATTGCCCAAAAGCGTTGCACAAATTGAAACGTTTGACTATATTTGGGTCAGTTAAAGTGATCACATTAACAAGTCAATAGGAGTGCAATATCCTTTTAGGGCAGCGCACGTTGTCAGGCCCGGCCAGGAGTAACAGTTGGTGGTAACTGAAGCTAGTCCCGGGGTGTTGACACCAGGCAGATTGATGTGTACTGGTTTTCCAAAAGGTGAACAGACGCAGCGTGAGAACTGGTCTCAGTCTGTCTGGGTGTGGGCCCAAAGGGATTTGAGTAGATAGATGGGGTAGTCGGCTGCACAGATGAATAGTGGGGTTATCTTTGGAAGCAGTTCCTACTTGAGATCTTGAGTAATCTTTGGCAGCACCATAAGGAACGTGTATAACCTTTAAACCGTTTAATCTGACAAAGGAAATAAATAAGGGAATTAACATTTATTTTTAAGTACGAGTATGTGCTCCTCCTCCCCCTCCCTGGACAACGATGACGGCGACTATCAAAACCCAAAAAAAAAAAAAAACACCAACAGCAGGAGAGACCATGTCCGAAGCATTTTTGAAACATGCGAATTGCTTGTACGTGACACGCAAACAGCAAAAGGAACCCAGAGCCAGAAAGGAGATGCTGACGATGGGCCGGGCACCCAAATACAAAAAGAGACGAAACAAAATAAAAGGCAAGACTGAAAAAAAAAACAGATGACCATGTCCAGTCAACCACTTAGCCATGAAAGCGGTAACTACATGCAACAGATGAAGCATGCGCTGGGGCATGCAGCATAGTCAAAAGCCAAGGTAAGACTTTAAGGCACAAAACCCAAAGGTAAAGGCAAAAGGTAAAGTACTTGGAATGTGGCCCAGGCAACAACAGCATCAGCAAGGAGCAGCGAGCAGAAGCCACAGTCGAAGTCTCCGCAGCAGCAGCAGCAGCCGCGGCACGTCGGTTTGGATCACACAAAGTGACTACGACTTAGGGATATTGGGCTACAGTGGGCTGAAGAATAAATAAAATAACTGAGTACCCTTAAACCCCTTAGTACCTTCTATTATGTACCAGGCAAACTGTATGAAGTGCTGGCCACTGCTAAAAAGAATAATCTGTTATTGGAAAAACTTTATTTATGTCGGCATTTTTTGAAATTCTGTTTTTTATTTGATAGGCGAGTATAAGTATTTGAAAGGAAAAAGCCTGCAAAGTTAATCAAATAGAGTTAACAACTCAAGAATCAAAAATTCAGTATCAATAGTTAATTCTTGGATTAAAAGCATCTCACTTGTAGTAAGAAACTTCATACTTTCCGTAATTCTTATTTATTCAATCGTAGCTTTACAATTATGAAAATTTTTGTTTAAACAAATTTTCTTGAGAACCCTGCGAAAAAGAAAAACAGCGTCTCTTTACTCATTCACTGGCACGAAAACTGTCAAAGTCGAAGCTGCGACACTTTTTCCCATAAAAATTACATAGGCTTGGTGACATCACTCAATAATCGCAGCATTTAAGCTGCGGCGCTGCTTTAATTTTCATTTCTATATATTTCTTCGATTGAAATTGATTTCAAGTACTCTTTCCGATACTTTTACAGTATCCCAGAGTAAACCTAAAGTTTTTTAAGACAGTTTGAGGAAATGCAGTCTGAACTAGGAGAACAAGGATTCACTTTTTATACCCTTGCAGAGGGTATTATAAAATTGTCCGGATGTTTGTAACGCATAGAAGGAAACATGACGAGCTGTGTTGATTTAGCCTTGTCAGTCTGTTTCTATGCTACGAGGGCCGTCCCAGAAATTGCCGACCTAGCACAGTAGTGATGGAAAATGTTCACAAAAAATATTAAAAAGGGGAAGTACCGACTATTAAAAGCTTAAGTTTGAAGTTTGGTGCCTTTACCTTGCACAGTTTTTTTTGGTCGATTTTAATAGAGAACGCTTGTTATTGATTTGCAAACATGGACAAAATTGGTCATCGTTATGTGATACAATACTTTCATATAAATCCAGTCTTAGTCCAACCAATATTAAAAAGGAGCTGGATTCTACCTTACGTAATTCTGCTTCCTCGTTTACAACAATAAAATATTGGGTGGCTGAGTTTAAGCGAGGTCGATGGCTGCGAAGATGAACATCGAAATTGGCGTCCAAATAAGGTGACCACTTCAGAAATTTTTCAATTAAAACAAGAAAGAAAGTCGGTCAAGCCCGACTATAATATACTTCGTACTTGTGAAGTGCTGCCCATCACCGTTGCGACTGGTGCTGCCCATAATTGTTTGTTTTCCTTATAACTCGACAGCCGTTCATCCGATCTTTACCAATCCTTTGTCGAATCGATAAATAATCTTGTTTTCAAAATATGTCCAGAAGGTTCAAACCTTCTATCTATAACACTGACGGAGATTTTTTCTAAATACCTTTGGTACAGAGAAAATATTTAGGTGTCACAAAGGTCTTGGGGGGATCCGATCAATACTTTTCTTAACCCATGTGAGAAAAAATCTCGAATACGGAATTATAACATAATTTTTACAAAACTCATTTATTAACTTGACAAAAGGCAACCGACAGACAGAAATATTGGATCAACTAAAACAGAGCAATAAGGCCTGTTGAGCTGGCAAGCTTTTTGAATAGCTTTGTTTATGCAAAGTGGCCACATATTTGGGGTTAACTATATATCTGAAGATATTACATGTGGTTAACATGTAATATATTCAGATGAACGTACATTAGAGCGGACCTTCTGAATATGAAATTTTTAATTTCACTCCCCTATCTGATGCGCTATGGTGAATAATAGACGTATAAAAAAACAAAAGTAGAAATAATTGAGTTTTAAGTGGTTTTTGTGAATCACTCATACGCAGTGTTGCCTGTTTTCATATTTTTTTCATTTATAAATAGTCGGCGTTGATTTGATTTAAATTCAGTTTGAATTTTGAAAATAATAAGAGAAAACTATGTTTGCTTTCTTTTTATATTTGCTATATTAACTGAGCCAACCCTTTTTAAAAACTTGCAGATGATATATTCAAATTTTCCAGTCGTTTGTAGCGCTTAGAAAAGAGTCTTCTGAGTGTCGCCGTGGATATTGCTAGAAGATTGAATCTTCCGGCAGCCGCCGTGGAGATTGCTGGAAGATTGAATCTTCCGGCTATCTACCCAGCGATTCCAAGAACTCTTTTCGGCGATTGGCGTTTAAACAATCGCCAAAAAGAGTCTCCTGAGAGTCGCCGTGGAGATTCATACTCTTTTAAAAGGCTCTTCTACGACTCTTCTAGAAGACTCGTTTGCGACTCTTCTGGAAGTGTTGCTGAAGCGGCTCCTTTTCTTCCAACAGACGATCAGAATGCCATTACTTGGCGAGCCGCCTGACTCTTCGCCGATTTAAAATGTTTGCTGGGTTAAAAACAATACAAAATTTCAAATGTGTGAGTACGAGGGCTGCGCAAAAAGTTTTCTTCTTCCAAAACAGGGTCTTTAATACAAAGGTGTGTTGATGGTTCACACCTTTCCGGGAGTCCCCATTATCAGAAAGCAAAACGGGAAATAGGAAACTGGCACTTATACCAGGGCTGCAAACCTCGAAAATATTAGGAGGGGCTCACTCCGGGATTCGAGCCCGCGAAACATTTTGGGTTCGGGTTCACGGAGCGGGTAATAGTATTTTTGCGCTAATTTAGAAAACATTTTTGAAAATTAAAAGAAAGTTAAACATTTTATTCATATGTCTGGAGTCTTGATGTTTTTAATAGAACAGTTGAGCTTAGTTTAAGTTAAACATTAATATGTCTTCTCGTAATTTTGCACCAATACTGTCTCTTTAGCTGGATAAAAACTACTTAAGACTGATACATGTGTTGATAGCTATCATATACTACGTTTATACACACAAAATTTATTGTGCATAATACCCTTTAAAGTATGCTAAGCTTTTGAAAAGATAAAATTGAGAAAATTATTTATCTTATAATTGGCTTAATACAAAATGATGTCGTTTACCTATAACTGGTCCGACAATGTATGTGAACATACAAAGTGGAAAATGACGGTGCCATAACTGACTATCAATTTTTTCAGAATAAATAGATAATTATAATTATAAAAACGAGTAAAGTTTGCCTACTTTGAAGGGCGTTACTTATGATAAATTTGGTGTGTATAAACATTCCTGCAGTTCTGGAGGTGGCGATTGACCATGCAGGAACTACTTACACCGATAGTTCTTACATGGGTACTTACTTTGATAACCCTATGGTAATCGAACGGCGAACCACCCAGCTAACTTTTCGGTAGTTCTACAGGGTATTACTTTGATAACTAGTAACGAACGGAACCACCGAGTACGAATGCGACAGAAAACGTAAACGAAACAAATCTGTGTATTACGCCAATGGGGCATAAGGGAAAAAAATAAAATCTTCGATTATGCTTTGTGTAGCTGTTTGTTTTTAAATTTACAAAAACAATTGTTGTAGTTGTACCGTTTGTTTTCGTTTTCCTTGCTGATCTTTTGCTATGTTTTAATGCAGCTGTGCATGTGTTTGCCGGTTTGTCACATTTTTAACATTACATTTGAAAAGACAACAGCGAAAAGAACGTGTGTAAAAGTGCAAGTGAATTTTTTGTATATTAAAATATGTGATTATTGAGATAATTAACCAAAAGTTACGTATCAACTTAAGTAAAAATATGTATAGTGAAAGGCATTTACGAAGACTAAGGCAGCAGCAGAAAAAAAAATATTCAGACAAGTTAAATTGTGTCGCATCAAAAGAAAATGCAGTTGAAATGGACAATACAATTGATGAAAACAATGACAATGACATACGCGAGAAAACATCAAATATAAATTACATTGACAATGATGAACGAAGTAATCATAATGCCTTTACTACTCATATTGATAATTGAGTTGATCGTCACGTCGATGGGACTGGGTCAGCTGAGGACCAACTGCGAAAAGCCCTGCAGTTACAAAAGGAACGCCACTATAAAAACAAATGTGTGAATAAAACTAAAAACTCAGAAAATAATTAATAAAATAACTATTTCATTAAATTTAAAATTAATGGGTTTTAATTAATTGGCTTTTCAGTAGCTACATAAGTAGTACTTTTTTGGGTACCCCTGTAGCTAGTTCTATTATGGGTACCCCAGTAACTAGTCCTTTTATGGGTACCCCTGTCACTAGTTACCGGTAAACGAAGTGGTGGCGATTGACCCTATTTGCGGACATTTCATACAAAAAAAGAAATGAAGAAACGCATTGCTTAGGGTTAGTAAAGTAAGTAGGGGTGGTTGCCTAGTAAGTACTTATCTCACCAGCCACGAACTAGTGCCCAGTACTGGAGGGATAGTAATAGTTGACATATGAAAGTTTTCCCAAAACATTAAATCATTAAAATTTTGAGGCGATCTTTTAATTCCGTCAAAAGAAGCAATGAAGTCGTTTGCCAATTTTATATTTGTCACTTTTTCATTATTTTCTAGCTCCTTAGCTAAAGATTCCATTTCATCTTTATTAGAAGATGAACATGGTAAAGAATCATTTATGTTTTCGTTCATTCATTCCCTTTGACGATTATAGAATTCTGCCATATGATTCTTTTCAAGCTGTTTTTGTTCTAAGGTCAAAAATTATTTGGTTTCTTGGATCCAGAAAACAGATGTAAGAATTGGGATGAAATTTAAAAAGTGAGAACGTTTTTCTAAACACTTTAATAAAGTATTTTGCAAAAGACTTCAGAACTTGTGTGCGACAAATGTCGCTGGAAAGGAGCTGGGCTTCTTGTAATTTTACAGATGTCTTGTAAATTGGATGCAATAACGAACATGTACGAACATTTAAACATGAGAACAACAATTAATTAATTTGTATGTTTACTTTAATAGCAGCTAGAAAAATGTAAATGAAATTTTTTTGAACCGAACCCTTTTTTATTTTTTTTTGATCCGGTTCAGGTTTGGGTTCGGCAAGAAAAATTGTTTTGCTCCGGTTCGGGCTTGGTTCCGATTTGCCAAAAATCCCGGAGCGGTTCGACTCCGAACCGGTTTGCAGCCCTGATTTATACTTATGCCTTTATGGCCCGAAGCAGAATCATTAAAAAAAATTGAATTTGAGAAAAAAAAGTAAAAAATTGTTTTTTTTTTCGATAATTGAGGCTTAGGCGATAGCTGCGACAATTCTGCGTCCATTAAGCCCTACATCATCCAAATCGGTAAAGTAGACCTTGAGAAAAGGTGTGAACTATTTTGGAAAACGTGGTTTAGAGAAAAACGAGTTTAAAGTTTGCAGTTGCTAGTAAAATTGGGTCACCTCGGGTCACGAAAGTATTCCGAGTTTTAAAAAATCCTTTTGGGGTAATATTTTTGAATATCTAAGCTCAAAAATCAATGAAAAATATACACAGAAATAAAAAGATCCATTTGGAATGGAATTGTCTTAAATATCCTTTCAATCTTTTTTAATATCCTTTCAATCATCCAACAGAGCTGAAAATCATCCAAAGGATATCAAAAATGGTCATCCTTTGGACTATTTCCAGCTCCGTTTAATGATTAAAAGGATATTAAAGACATACCCATTCCAAATTGATACGAAAATCATCAAATAAATATTTTTTAATATAATTTTTTTCTCTGTGTAGGAGAAACTTAACTTCGGCTCAGCCGAAGTTTTGTATACCCTTGCAGCCTCCATTGAAAACCAAAAAGTTTTTTTAACTAAGACTACTTTTCAGACCTTAGTTTTCTTAGGAAGATATACTATATAGATGTCAGATTTCGACCAAACTTAGTGTAATAATGGAAAAGCATAACTAGCAAAACAATTTCGAAATTTGTAGGCGATACCATTTAAAACAAAAAAGTTTTTCTCACTAGAATTTCTTTTTCGACCGATCATTCGTATTGCAGCTAAATGCCATAGTCAACCGATTTTGACAAAATTTTATAGAACTATGTAAAATTAAATAAAAAAAGTATATGCCAACGTTAAGGACGTTTCCATTGAAAGCAAAAAAGCTTTTCTCACAAGAACTAGTTTTTCGACCGAGCGTACCTATGACAGCTATATGCCTTAGTCATCCGATTTTGACAAAACTTTGTAGAAGTGTGTGGAAGCTTACCAAATAAGTAAATGCCAATTTTAAGGACACTTCCATTGAAAACAAAAAAGTTTTCCTGACAAAGGCTACTTTTCGGTCACTACTTTTCTATGACAGCTATACCATATAGATGTCCGATTTCGACCAAACTTGTCGTAATAAGAGGAAAGCATAGCAAACTAAGAAATACGAACCCTATGACAGGTTCGTCGAATGGAATTTCAGACTACAGCTGCCTTGAATGAAAATGTTCTCGCAAATGAAAAATGCATATTTGTTATTTCGGGACGGAAAGGGAATCACTCAGATTCAAGACGGATCAGATAAAACGGGATGGATTCAAGCATTATGTGGGTTGTTGGTAAGCCGTGATAGCGCTCAAGCTTTGCTCTCTGCGATTGAACTTATACTTCATTTTTATTTAAGTGGTACTAATTCAACAATCTCTAAGTTTTAGTTTACATTTTTCTCATCCTAAAATAATTACTTACTTTTCGCTACACTCCACCCACTGTGCTGCGACGGTCAATGAAATTTATTTGGTGATGCTTGAGCGAAGCGTGAAGTTGACTGCCGCAGAAGCCCCCACCGAACCAGACACTCACACACAAGGCGACTTCTTCTTAGCTACTCCACCCCCTGCTTCTACTGCTACTCCTCCAGCAGCCCCCCCTCTCCAGGGTTCGCGATCAATTTAATCGCGCAAATAATATGCCTTGGCCTCCATCCTTTAGCTTGGCCTTTCGAGTGCCGAGTACACAATAAGTAAATATGGAATAATCGTTATGTGTGTGTGCCATATGCACACAAAAGGGCGAGAGAGTTCCCTTATCGCCTGGCCAAGATCAGAAAGTGTGTGACCAACTCAGTCTGACTTTTGCATTTCTTAAGAATTCCGCTCAACCTGTGTGCACAGGAAAGTTCTCTTTTCACTAACTTGACACTTGTCTGCGTCGGCGGCGTTCCCCAGAAAATTACGCTAATTTTGTGAGCCACTTATATATCGAATGCCATACCAGAGGACCTGGACAGCATCTGGGATAATCGGCAGAGTTGAAAAGGCAATTATGTGGCTGCTCAACAGTAAAGTCCGGAGCAGAGCAGAGCAGAGCTCAATGTTCCAATTTTCATCCAATTTAATTGGCTTTTACACCACGAAATGGTGCTTGGATCCTCAGCATCCTCGCGAGCAACAACAGCAGCACGTCGCGCGAATCACTCAAATGTCACCATAAATTCCGCGCATGCGCACACATTGGTATGCCTATTTTTGGGGCCTCCACTCCGTGTACCACACCACATCACTGGTTGGACTTGTTACAGAAGCAAAAACTTGGCTGCTACCGCTCTTTTGTTACCATTTTCCAGGTGGACTACAATTGGGATTGGCCTGGGCACAGGTCTTTCTCTGGTTGGCGCTTACAACTTGCCTATTTTGGGTGTGGCGCTTTTCCTCTCAAGCTCATTTACACCGCTCCGAATGTGCAAAAGTGTGAATATCCAATTAGCGTGGAGGCTCTGAATATGGCAATGGAGGGAGAGGTTTCAAGATTGGCAGTTTTCGGGTGGAGTTAAGGTTGAGGTTTGGGTTACCTTTTGTGTATGAAAGTTGTGTGCGTATTTACATAAATGTTTTAAGTCCAGACCTGTGAAGTCCAAGCCAACACTCAGAGGGAGTTTTGATTAGGAGGGTTTCCACCTTTTCTTTTCATTTTGAAAGCAAAATACAGTTTGACGTGCACAAGTCTTTGATTGTGTGTCTTGAACCCCACTGATCTAGACTGTGAAGGTCACACAAAATTAATTCTGAATTCAGTCCTCAGAGATCTAGACTACAAGCACAGTATCACACTGCCACTAAAGCGCCCACAAGGTGCTCCGAGGACGCTGCGCTGGTCCCAGTAGCCTGCAAAAGAATCCCTCCTCTTGGCGCTCATCAAATCATGTCAACGACGATAGACGAAAAGGAAGATGCCGGACACTGGGCCGTGGGTAAGAAGATAACACGGGTACTCCGATTTAACCAGCATTTTAGCATGTCCTTCTTTCTATAATACACAGAAAAAAACAAAATTGTAAAATCAACATCTTTTGTCTTTGAATAAAAATTCTTGAAATTACCAATATTTATTTTTGGTTTTAAAAACTTATTCGTATACCCAGTCGGACTTGACACCATGAAAAGGGCACATCTTTGATACTTCTCTGTCACCGAAGAAGTAGTTCCCAAATCTGAAAAGATCCGTGAAAACCAAAAAAATTCATAACACATTCTTTTGGAACCCGTTTTAGATGGCATGAAAAACAGCTTGCTAGACACGTGATTTTTGATGACACATTGAAACAAAACCAAAATAGAAATTTTTATTTTAATCAAATTCTGTTATAATTTATTAAATCAAGTTAACAAATTATTTATTTATAATGTTACCTTCGCTGCACTATGGTTTTTTTTTTAATTTTTTGGCATTAACTACAAATCTAAACACAGGAACTTCAATTTTTGAACATATATTATTAAGATTAAAGTAGAATTTAGGAATTTGTTTATTTTACGTTTTGGCCACGCCTAACATCTAAAACATTTAGTTGTATATAAAAGTAAAAGTAAAATTGGCTTGTCAAGATGACACAGCCCCAAGGGGCCAAAGCCGAGCCTCTCTCAATATCTTGGCTTGTGCGCTTCTAATTTTAGCACAAGAGAAAGGGACCTACAGTTTAACGCCGAGTCCGAACGGCAGTTTTGAGAAGCTTTTCATGGCTAATTACTGCAATGCTGGCGCCAACAGCAAGAGGTGTGGCCGGGTGTGAAGTTTTATTCAAAGAAAAAACTTTTCATTAGATGTTCCGAAGCGGGATCGAACCCACGACCTCATGCTCAGCAGTCGCGCACACTAACCGCTGAGCCACCCAGCCACTAGCACATTTAAAATTACCAATTTGTGGCTTTTTAGTAATGTTAACTTAACAAACTGACAACTTAATTGTTTGTTTGTATCTTATCTTTTTTTATTCGTAAAAATTATAATTGGGAAAGGTGCTATAGCTGATCTCCAGGAGCTCCGCCCAAAAATGGAGCTTTGCGGCGTACTCAATATCTCTGGACTTGCTAATCCAAAATTAAAAACCAAACGGATTTCGTTAAATAATTGATAAATCTAGAATTTATCCATAACAATAAGCAAAATAAAATATTTTGACAAAATGCTATCTTCTCAAAAAAAAAAAACAAGTAAGGGAGCTGCAGTCGAGTGCCCCGACTGCAAAATATCCTGTTCCCTTGATTTCGTGTGTTTTCCATTACATACACACACACTCACACATACACATCCATCATACACACAAACGCTTGGCATGCGGCCGCGCGCGATAACTGACAATGCAAGACCCCCTCTCTCCCACAAGCAAAATTGATTCGTATATAACTTCGGTGTTTATTGTCCGATCTTAGTGATCTTTTCAGAATAGATAGATATTGGGCCTCACTTGATATATGTAAATATTGGTCTATCTTAAAAATTATGGCTCTGACGGTTTTTTGCACTTAAAGGGGGGAGGGAGAAGAATTTTCCAAATCTGAAACAAACTCGTTTTGAATCGGGTATACACCTATCTACATGCAAAAATTTGTGGCTCTAGCTCTTATAGTCTCTGAGAAACACGCGTTCATACGGACAGACGGACAGACAGACAGACGGACAGACGGACGGACAGGGCTAAATCGACTCGGCTGTTGATGCTGATCAAGAATATATATACTTTATAGGGTCGCAAATGTTTCCTTCTACCTGTTACATACTTTTGCACAACTTCATGATCACCCTTTTCCCATTTTCAATGGGAACAGGGTATAAAAACATATCGATTTTTCGACCAAATTTTGGTCTTAAATTGCTTATACAAAAAATAATTATCGGTGAGAAAAAGCTTCGACTAATTTCTTAACAATACATTTTAAAAGCTTGTCTCAAAATTTTAGATCAATCCGTTCAGCCATTTTCGAGAAATCGTGTACGCCGACTTTGCAAGTAAAGTTTTGAGAAAAACGCGTTTAAAGTTTGAACAGAAGTGTAAATTTACATGGAGCGTTTTTATAAATGTGCGTGTATCATTGAAAATATCTGCCGGATTGAATTGAAATTTTTTGTGTGTATACTTAAATATAACGTGTTAGAGAGAAATCGGTGTTTGGAAATCGTTCGGGTTTTTCATTTCGTTCTTTCTTTTTCCTTACGCATGACTAAAGCACAACCCAAAGAAGGCACGGTTTCTTGTTAACGTGACGATTTGCCTACTAAGCGCATGAAAAAAGAATACAATGACCATTTCGTACAGTTTTTTAATTTCTATCATACTAAAATAATTATATAGTGACATCTATCCTTAAAAATAAGTATGAAAAACAACATTTTCTTGGGAACCACATGCTGCAAAGTCCGACTGGGTAATCAAAGTTACGGTCATTTAAAATCAACTTTCTTATCTTTGATTTTAAAGTGTAGACATCTTTGATTTAAAAAGCAGTAAAATCAACAATGCCGCTTCTGATTTCGTAGTTTTTTTTTTTTTGCATTTATTGCATACATTTACTTTGTTACTTTTTATAGCAACTTACAATATAGTGTTAGTAGTGCAAGATTGATTTTAACAGATAATGTTTTGGTTGGTGTTATTATTGTATGTAAAATCTGTCAGTGTGGCAGGTTCAAATTCTTCGTCTTGAAAGTTGCGATGGAAATGATCTCTTGAGTCTTCTTCCGACTCTGAGGTCATTTATTTTTCGACTCCGCAGCGTACGCCTAGCTAGCCGACTTGGATGTCCGCTGAGTCTTTCTAGGTAGGCAGCAGATTGCTTGTTGATGTCTTGTCACCTATCATAGGGCCGTTAAGTTCCTTCTCCAGCCTTCTCTGCACATATACCAAGGCGCTCCCGATAGTCTGCGCAGTAAATTGGCTAGAAGGACTCGGATCTTATTTAGGTGAGTTTTAGCTGCAATTCCACACTCAGAAAAAAATTCGCCCTGAATTTTAGAAAATCGCCCTATTTTAAAATTTGCCCTGGTATTTAGAAAAATTTTCTAATAAACAGGAAAAGTTTTCTGAAAATAAGAATAATATGCCATAAAAAAATTTTTTAGAAAAAACTTTTCTAAAAACAAGAAAAGGCCAGATTTTACTAAGGCGCATTTTTCTAAAGTCTTTTTCTTAAAAACAGGGCAAAATTAACCTTTAATTTTAGAAAATAGTAGCCCTTAAAGAGACTATTGTAGTTTCTTAAAAACGGGAAAATTTTCTGAAACTAATTTTCTTAAAAATAGGGCGATAGTACCCATTGCTTTTAGAAGATTTCAGAAGATGCGTTAGATTTCAGAAATTTTTTATCCAGTGTAAAAATATAAGTAGCCCATTCAGACGTGCCACTGCAACGCTGTGAAATAGCCTTACCGTCTCAGCGGCCGCCGTCGTTGCGCGCGACAAAGGTCTTGGGTTCTAATCCCAGTCAGTCCCTGAAAATTTTTATTTATTTAATAAAAATTAATCAAAGCAGTTGGGGTGTTGTTCGAACGAAGCGGACCTGGAGCTGGACCGGTGGTGGACCTGGACCGGTGGTGGCGAACTGGATCTGGACTCGGTAGTGGATCGGGACCACCTCACCTTGGTGGTGTGGATCTGGACCCGGTAGTGAATCTGGACCTCCCGGTGGTGGATCTGGACCACCCATCCGGTGGAGGATTTGGACCCACCCGGTGGTGGATCTGGACATGGTAGGTGGATCTGAACCGGTGGTGGATCTGGACCCACCCGGTAGTGGATCTACACCTCCCGGTGGTGGATCTGGAACACCCGGTGGAGGATCTGGAACCGGACCACCTGGTCACCCGGTGGTGGACTTGGACCTGGCCCGGTGGTGGATTTGGACCTGAACCGGTGGTGGACGTGGACCAGGAGGTGGCCATTGGGGTGGACCGGGACCCCCGGTGGTCTTAACAATTTTTTCTGCTTTTAAGAAAATACCTTTCTCTTATTAAGAAAAACTTGTCTCTATATTAGAAAAAAAATTTCTTATTTTAAGAAAATAGTTTCTATGATTCAGAAAGAGATTCTAGTTCTAAGAAAAGTAGCCCTTTGGTTAAGAAAAGCTTCCCATAATATTTAGAAATTATTTATCTAAATTTTAGGGTGAGTCGCCTTAGGACGGATTTCAAAGGCGAATTTCTAATTTTAAGGGTTAATTTGGGACTTTTTTTTATGAGTGCATATACTTGCAGGAGGTAACTCCAAGCTGGTGAAAAAATTTCCTTGTACACATGCACCTTGTTCTTCAGGGACAATTTCTTTCTGCTATTTAGCATCCACCCCAACTGGGCAGCTCCTCTATATAGCGACTTTGTTAGCTGGCTTATGTCCTAGGTACCTGTGTCCTTGAAGATGAGATAGGAGTTGATCTTCCATAAAGACTTAAGTGGCCGGAGTGGCTCAGTGGTTAGTGTGCGCGACTGCTGAGCATGAGGTCGTGGGTTCGATCCCGCCTCGCAACATCTAATGAAAAGTTTTTTTCTTTGAATAAAACTTTACACCCGGTCACCCCTCTCTGCTGTTGGCGCCAGCATTGCAGTAATTAGCCATGAAAAGCCTCTCAAAAACTGCCGTTCGGATTCGGCGTTAAACTGTAGGTCCCTTTCTCTTGTGCTAAAATTAGAAGCGCACAAGCCAAGAGATTGAGAGAGGCTCGGCTTTGGCCCCTCGGGGCTGTTGTCATCTTGACAAGCCGATTTTACTTTTTACTTTTACTTTTCCATAAAGACTCCGGCACAGTCGTCTCTTCTTAGCGTGAAGGTGACATTGGCATAAATCACTTTATTTATTCCAATACTCCACCGCCTTGCCCATCTGCAAAATCAGTACATGTACTGCTGTAGGATGTCCGTGGCGCTGTAGACACAGGGATGTCTGGCCAAAATGGCTGTGTCGTCGGCGAAAGTGGCAAGGAAAAGGTTCTGTGCGTCATTTCTGGGAATGTTATTTCCTGTGGGCATGTCCATGGTCGAAAGTGTATACAGCGTGGGGCCACGGACGCTACCTTGTGGCACTCCTGCTAGTATGTGTTTTGTGCTCGATTCAGCTCCATCAAGGACGACGGAAAATGTCCTGTCGGTAAGGAAACTGCATACCAGGTCAAAGAGGTGTGGTGGGAGGAGGCTCTTTATCTTGCATAGCAAGCCATCGTGCCAAACTCGATCGAACGCTTGCTTAACATCAATGAATACTGCCACGACGTACTCCTTTGCATGGAACCCTTCCAGGATAAAGTTAGTTACCCTGTTTAACTGCTCTGGAGTTCCGTGCGACCTTCTAAAGCCAAATTGAAAGGGCTGAATCCGATGTCTGATCTCATCCAACGCTAGTATCCTACACAGCAAGCACCTTTCAAAGATTTTCGACACCGACGAAAGCAAGCTAATTGGCCGGTTATTCGACCTTTGAAGAACGGGAATTTAGGTTTTACCTGGCGTTTGTATCTTCTGGTGAGAGACCAGAGGGCATAGTTGGTGCTCACATCTGATGTGACTCGCTCAAGGAATCGATCAGTTTCCATCTGCTTGTGTCTGGTCAGCAGCTTTTTAACTCGTAGTAAATTCCAAAATGTTTTGCTCTTCAAATTTTTTTTTTTGTAATTTTTTTTTAAATGGTCAGCACTTAAGTTCAAAAGTAAAAGTATTAATTTCAAAAGTGTATCACTTTAAAATCATAAGTGAAAAAATGTTGAAATCAAAACTGGAAAAATTTTAAAAATCAAACATGGAAAACTTTAAAATCAAAAGTGCAGAACTTTGGTTTTTAAATGGAAAGGTATATGGATCAAAAACAAAAAAGGACATTGGCTGTTTTACCAATGGAAAATGTTTCATTTACCTACTTTTTTTCATAACCAATTGCTCTCCTTTAATCATTTGTTTAGCATAAAAATCAAGTTTCTAGCGCAGACTGAGGTCTAGCCCTACAGTTTACCCGCTTAGCGGTGGTGGTGCGATTCGAAGAAGGATATCAGGGGTAACTACCTCAGGCACAAATTCCCTTAGTTCTAAGCTGGCTCTACCAATTTCTCAGCATTACATAAAATGCTTATCTGTTCCATTGTGGCCCTTAAAACTCAACTCAAACTTCATCATGAAGTGTCATTTTTTTCATTATGCTGAAAACCATAGAACTTCGAAAAGCTTCACGTTCTTTCCATTATTATTTTATGTACTTACATTTGACTTTACCTTTCTCCAACACAAATAAATCTCTCTCTATCAACATCTGCTCTGATTCTTCATTAAGAACATTACTCATCCCACCCAAACTCCGATACCCCGCCACCTGTCTAAACTGACAATAACTCAATTATAGTAACTGCTCCCCTCCCCACCCCAAAAAAAAGGAGCTGAAATAGTGCACTCGTGTGTAGACAATATATGATGAGATACAAAAGGTGCAACACACCATGGTGAGATCATTTGGTATAACAAACATTTGTAGACAAGGCGCCATCTAACGCCAGCTTTGCTGGTCAATAGTCTCCAGCCGGGCGCTGCATGTGACTAAACTTTTGGACGTGCTGGGTACGGCAATGCGACATAAGCTGGAAAGATCAAACGCCGTCCGTTCAGCACGTGAACGGCGAAGGAGGAGAATGAGGATCTCGATGACGATGATGATGATGATGGCTGATGCGGGCTCGATTCGTTGCAATTATAATTATCATTATGACGTTGCTAAAAAATTGTTACCACACTCACCCAGACCCCAAAGACCAGTCCGAATGTCGAAGAGTCGGGGAGACTCGCATATTGGAAGCTATGCCCATAAAATCGCTGATCTAATTAATAGGCTTGCATAGTTTTTTGCACCTGCGTTTGGTGCGTGCAAATTTGTTAAGTTTTACTTTCAGTTTTCCTCAATTGGCAGCGGAATCAAAACATGATCAGGTACGTGTGTTTCTTTACGAGTTTCATTATTAATTTGTATGATATAATCACCGTTTGAAGGAGGCGTGTTCTGTCTGTCTGTCTGGCGGTTCATAACGCGGAGCGACGTTTTTGTGTGTGATTGATGGAAATCCATATTAAAGCGATATTAAAGTCATGCAGCGGCATTTTGATTGCCACTAATAAGCGTAATTGAATTTCGATTTTGACTTAAATTGTTTTTTGGTGGACATAAATTTTAAGAGTTTTGGAAATAATTGTGTCAGATGCATTTTTTCAGTAAAAGAAGAGAAAGGACTTTCAGTTTTCAATTATTGGCCAAACTTTCTATTAACCTTGCTATTGAAAAGAAGCTTAGTTTTAAGTTAGATAAAAGTGTATTGAAGCAAATTGGCGAATATACTAATGGCAGTTAACTTAAGGTGGGTACTAGAAGAGCCCAAAAAGACATAGGCGGGAGTGCGGGTGTCAGCTGTACTGCTTTTTGGTAAATCAGAATAAATGAATAAGTAGGTTAAATTTAGCTGGCTCGAGGTCATTAAATCATTAGAAAGCTGTATACACATTGAAATGGGACAAATAGAACAGATAGCCACGCAGATTTGTATAAAACTAATTTCTTCTAGTGTTTGTTTTGGTCAAGTAAGTGCCTATATATGTGTGCTCAGTCCTTTATGTCCGTTTTATTGTTTAGCGTAATGTTTGTTGCTGTTGGCGCCAGCTTTGTAGTAATTATCCATGCAAAAGCTTCTTTCTCTTGTGCGAAAATTAGAAGCACACAAGCCAAGAGATTGAGAGGAGTTCGGTTTTGGCTCTTTGGGGCTGTGTCAAGCCATTTTACAATGTTTGTTGCTATGTTGATTATGTGTAGCGATTCCAGAGTGGAGCGCTTGGTGTAGTGGCGCTCTTGTTGTAGTATGCTCGTGGCATCGATTTCGGGAGAGTGACCGCTCTAAAATTTTTAATTTTCGAGTTTACTTGTTAAAGTCGTTCATCGTACATTATCTACCAGCACAAAAGTTTTATTCTTTATCGCTTTTTGCTGTCTAATATCAGTTATATTGTGGCATCAACGAGTCGTTCCATGGGGCTATAGCTGCAGCCACCTATCGATATAAGTGGCAAGTTATCGATACCACACCGTGCCATCGCGAGCCGCCAATTCTCTTCGAAGTCGTCATTGCATCATCGTCAACTCGATTTTCCTTTAATTAATTCTGTTAGCGTGTAATGTTATTATTAAATAAAGTTAGTTACTAAAGATAAATAAATTGGTAACCTCTCATTTAGGCATTTTCTCAAAAACCTGAGAAAGCATCGCCACGTCATCTGCACGTGGCTGATCCTGAGAACACAGTATGTGATGCACTCTCACGACTCGATGCCAATTTGGATGCCAGGTGAAATTTCATTGGAAAAAATTTCAGAGGAACAGCAAGACGACGATGACCTGGATCAGCTCCAACAAGGAAGTACCTCTTTTCAACATTAACGTGTCCAGTTTGATGGAAATGTGATGGTATACTGGATCAAACAGACCATATTCTACTCAATCCATGCGGTATGATGATTTCGTTTCTATACATGGCCTTTCACATCCGAGTGCCAGATCTACGACGAAAGTATGTATGGCCGTCGATGAGGAAGGACGTAACGTCATGGGCACCAACGAGCCAAAATACATCGTCACAACAAAATGATTCCTGCATTCAAAAAAATGTTCTTTCTAAATTTTAGGAAGTGGTGATCCTAAAATGCATTTATGGACTATAATTGAAATATTTAGTTGATTTTTTACCTAAAAAGCTCATTTCTAGACTAAAATGAAAAAATGTAGGCAACAAATTTTAGGCTCTGTTAAGCCTAAAGTCTGGGAACATTTTCCTAAAAATATTTGTAGTATACATATATATGTTTGTGTATGAATTGTATTGGTTATAATACTTTCCCTTGAACGTTTTTTTCCGATTACAGCAGTTCCAAAATGGTTATTAACGTGACCAGTTTTTTCATACCGATTTTAATAAGTGATTCTTAAAAATAGGGTAAACCGCGAGTTCTTTATTCCATCGAGGAACCACCCAAGGTGGGCTTCTATTTAAACGCTCCCTTAAGCTCTCCGAAAAATACCACTTGTTATTAATAAATAAACGCTGTTACTAAAACTGGGTCAAAACATAATCGAAGTGCGGTCATCGAGCATAGAGGCTAAAATGACATTTAACAATGATTAGTAATTTCTAGTCTATTTTTCGTTCCTTCTGGACATATTTAGTAATCAGGATTATTTATCGATCCGCCAAAGGAATGGTAAAGATCGGATGAACGGTAGTGAAGATATGAGTAACCGAAAATTCAATATATCTGGGCTGCTCCTGATACAAAAAAAAAACATATGTATGTAGATTTATGTATATATGAGCTACGACCACACAGCAAAGTGATAGCCAACAATATTTTTTGGGACAAATTTTTATTTAACGATTCATATTGGATCGTTGTGGGTTTGATGACCCCGCCCCGCCAAAAATTCCACCTTTTAAATGAATTAAACCTGCAAATATATTGTCTGAGTAATTCCAACAACGAAATCCTATACAAAACCTAACAGCTATGGCGAGCTCATTAGATCCAATTGGATTCTTGCAGCTAACTGGGACGCTCTCATTTTCCCCCCTCCCTTTCCCACATACACAATATTGAGAGAGAGAAATTAGAGATGGTCTCGGGACAAATATATCGCCCGATACCCATCTGACTACTAAGATTGTTTAAATTGCAAATAATATAAAAATAGTCTAGTTCTTTAATTCTAACATAATATCAAGCAATCACAATGATGTAAAGTCATTCTGGTCACTCCGGAGTCCCGCGTAGTTTTCGATGTACGCCCTTCTCTAGCTCTGGCAAATGCAAAGGTTTTTTTTGTCTGCGGCGCGTGCCATTCCCTTCTCACTCCCACTCTCTCCTAATTATACTCTATACCAAAGGTACATAGAGTATAATAAGTTTGTGCAAAAGTATGTAACAGCACCTTAAATGATAAGTATTTAAGCAACTCAAGTCGACTCGTAGGTCTTTATTCATATATCGACCCCATTGCTATTGCAATGGCCTCCTCGTGGTGTTCCCTGGATACCGATTTTATATAATATAATCGGGAGCAAATGCGAGCGGCGACCCCTACTGGTACAGAGTATAATATAGTCGGGCTTGACCGACTTTCTTCCTTGTTTACAAAAAGAAAATGAATTAAAATTCCAGCAACTAAAAATTGAAGTTCCCAATTTAAGACTCATCTGTCCAATGCCGTCACAGACTAACAAAGTTTTATTCATTGTATCAAGATTTCAATCAGTCTCCTTAGCTACTAAGTGCTAAGATGCTTTGCTTTATATATATGTCAAAAATATCTACTAAGGATTTAATATCCTAAAATTTCTACAGCATTATTTTTAAAGAATATGGAGTCGAAATAATATGAGATTTTTGGTAGTTGACCAACACTTTGTCAAGGCTAACTTCCAAGCACTCTACTTGATAAATGAAAATGCTTTTCCTGGAATTTATCTCCAACAACCATGTCTTCCAAAAACAACAGCATCAGCCACAACTGGGGAAACAAAAATATCCACGAAAAGTGAAAGCTTTAAGACAAACTCATTGAAAATCAAACTTAATGCCTGCATTTCATCTTCATCTTCAAACAAAAAAAAAAGGTAATAGTTATTGAAATTCAATGTAAATCTAGCGCGATATGTCATACAGGCGTAGAAAATACAGCAGACAGGTTCAAATCCGAGTCGCAATCGGAGTCCAGGCCAGCTCAGGTGCTCTCTCACAGCCGAAAACGAAAGGCAGCCAAAAACCACACGAAACTTCGTCGATCACATCGACATTTGGCAAATGCATTAAATATATTTAATTCGTGTTTGGTTGAAAAGCAGGTTGCATACACACTGACACACACACACACACACGAGTTGTCCATTGCAAAACTTGTCAAACGCAAAACGCAATCGATACGAATATCAATCAAAATCCATAAGATAAACTATAAAACCGTTGACAACCGTGGGCAGGAGGCAAAACAAAAAGCGTAACATTTATCCCACATTTATGCATAAATATGAAATGGCTTTAGATCTGTTAACGGCCTTTGAAAATCCGGAAGCGATAAACATTTTGTGTTTCTGTCTGTGTGAGCTACCTTTTATTCGTTGTAAACTTTGTGAGTCAGGCGACATTTTTGTATTTTAAAGACATTTTCTGTAAAGGCTCTTTTGTCTTCGACCTGGGATCTGGCGGCTATTAAGGTATTTGGGTCATCAGTTGTCTGTGCTGGTCTCTCTTCGACTCTTTCGGCTGGTTGGTCTGTGGTCGTTTTGTAGATGCTCCACAAAATTAATTATGACAGTTTATTTATTTAATTATTTTGCTTGACTTCAAAGTGACGAAGCCGACAGCAAAAGTCTTAGGGTGCTAATTATGTTGTGACTCAGTTGAGGATTAGGCTATGAGATATTAGGTATAAGGAAAATGAGGGATCCCATATTGGCAGTGGCTGAAATTGAGCAGGAAAGCTAGCCAACCTTTATGAATGGTATCTTTTGATACAATCGCAATATATTTTGAGGGTATATTTGAAATTATTAATTGAATAAGATGTAGCCTAGTGTAGAGGCAATATCTTTGCAATTTTTTTACACTTGAAAAGTGTATTATAATTTTGCCCAGAACGCATAAGAGGAATTATCTCTGACCACATAAAGTATATGTATTCTTGAAGCATCTCTGACTACGAAAACTAGTCCCTCAGGTTTGATATCAGCACTGATAAATTGTATGAACAGTTCTCTTGATCTAAAGAAGTCATTGAAAGTGCACGCGTTTTTCTACCTCGCTAATCATTATCCAAAGCTTCTGAGCGTGAAATGGAGAGACAAAGCTGTGTTATAGCCCAATAAATAAAACAAATATATACACACACAAAATTTCACACCCAAAACAAAAAATACATTCCTTATTTAGAAAAAAATGTTCATATTTAATATATGTGTCCATTCGCCACGAGTGATAACAGTGTTGTAAAAGACAATACTGGCTTATTTGGTATTAATGTCACAAAAAAATCAACCCTGATGTTATCGATGTCACAAAAAGTCAACCCTGGTCTAAAATTTATTTGAAATGATAATTGAAGGGTAAGGGCTAGTTTCATGATATTATTCTTAATATTAACAAATTTGATTTAAAGAAAAGGCAAGACAAAGAGATGAAGAGAAGTGAAGAATTAAGGGCATTAGAGGTAGAAGAGTGGGGGGTAGAGAGAAAAGGAGGAGAGGGGGTAAGGGTTAATTAAGAAAAGTGGAGTTTGGGAGGAGTGTGTTAGAGAAGGAAGGGTGTGAGGTGTTGAGAAGAGAGTTTTGAAGAAGGGAGAAAAAGGTATTAAGGTTGGGGAGTGAGGATGAGAAGGTGATATTTTTTGAGTTAAGAAGGGGTTTTGGGGAAGGAGAGGGAAGTAGGGGAGGTAAGAGAAGAGGGTTTGAAGATGTAAGAAAAGGAAAGAAAGAAAAGAGGGAGGAGAGAGAGGAAAGAAAAGGGGGGTTAAAAAAGGAAGAGGGAGAGGAAAAAGAAAGGGGTTGGAGGAGTAGGTAAGAAGAGAGAGAGGAGGAGAGGAAAAAAAAGAGGTAGGATGTAGGGTGAAAAAAGATTTAGATAGGGTGAAAAGAAGAAGAGTTAGAGGATTTAAAGAGGAAGAGAAAGAAAAGTTGATTGGGTAAAGCCAAAGATGGGCGAAAGCCCAATCGTGGTCTTGGAAGGCACTCATAAAGTCATGCTCATGGATCTTGGGAGAAGAATTTTTCGGGGTACACAATTTATTTGGATGGATGGTTGCCAAATTAATTGAACGTTCGCAAAAAAAAATTAGACATTTAAAGCGCAAATACAAGCAAATACGAGATAAGTAGGGATTTTTTATACAGGTCTGAACTAAAAAACGCAAGGTGTTTCAGACGGTGCTCTATCAAAAATGAGAGCCGTAAAGTCAGCGCAGCCATCATCCTCTTCCTCAAACAGTGTGTTGAGGTTAAGGACTCGTGTGGCTTACTGGCCTCACATGGGAATTCAGTTTGCCTGTAGAAACGCAAACTGGACCAGGCCGAGATGGAACCGTTTGTAAAGGCTATGGTGGCTGCCACAACAGAGTAGATGGAGGTACTTGACCGACAAGCAACTGCTTGCTTGGAGATTAAGGGAGCGCATGGAGAATGCCACTATAGAATTTTAGTCTAATATGTTCAAACTATAAAAGAAAATGTTAAGGAAAGCATAGAAGCTAGTATATTGTTTTAATTTATTTGATGTTGAGTCTTTAGGAATTTTTTCTTTAATTTTATTTGGCAAACACAAATCAAACTTGTAATTTGTTTGTCTTTTGTCACTTTTATTTGAGAGAAAGTACTTAAGCAATAATTATAAAATAATGTCTCATACCAGATGCAACTGCATTTATTGTTTTGAGCTCCATAGAACTTAGTGCAAAGATGTAGTGCATAATAACCTCAAATTTGAATTGTCAGCTGCCATTCACATGTTTACGAATCTGTAAAAATATGTACATATCATATGGAAACGCTCAGAAAAAAATATGTACATATCGGAAATATGTGATCATAGTGGAAATAGGCTATTACTTACTTATTCACCTTTGTGGATAGAAGTCTTTGCTGTAAGCCTGTGAAAACCATTCTAATGACTAACCATTAAATATTGTAGTATGCTTATGGGAGCAATATATTTGAAATAAGACCTTCAATTTCCTGAAATGGATACCGCTTCGAGGAGGTTCTGTGGATCAGAGAAGTCTTAAGCGATTCTGTTCAAAACTTGTATGTAGAGTAGAGCCATCAAAACTAATGTTTTGGTACGATTCAAAGGTCCCGATTTACATATTGTCAGGACAGTTTCTGTTTCCGCACTCAACCGATATTTGCTCTATCAGAATTCTTAAATTAAATTGCTAAGCTATTTTTATTCCCTGGCAGAGGGTATTATTAAATTGTCCGGATGTTTGTAACGCATGGAAGGAAGCATTTCCGATCACATGAAGTAAATATATTCTGGATCAGCATGACGAGCTGAGTTCATTTAGCTCTGACCGTCCGTCTGTCTGTTTCAATGGTATCTTCTCCATCAGGGAAAAAGCTATCTTCACCAGACTTTGCACGAAGTCTTTTAACTAGGTACGAGTATTCTCTGTACATTTGTAGGAACCGGCCGGATCGGATGACTATAGCATATAGCTGTCATGGGAACGATCGGTCGAAAAACTAGTTTTAGTGGGAAAAACCTTATTTTGTTTTTAATGGATTTCACTAAGTTTGGTCAAAATCGGACATCTATATAGTATAGCTGTCATGGAAAAGTATAGTCTGAAAAGAAGTCTTAGCTAAAAAAACTTGTTTGTTTCCAATGGAAATGTACCAAAAACTGGCATTTATTTATTTGGAATACTTTCACATGAAAGACCCCAATTCCAATATGAACCTGAACATGACTCATCTGAATCAGTTAGTGACTCAGAAAACTGTCAAGAACCCGCAAAAGAGCGGAATCCCTTCTGCCAAAGTGGACTAATCGATCTAAAAAGAGATCTAGATCTTTCAAAAGAATTATCGGAAATTTTAGCATCACGTTTTCAAAAACGGAATTTGTTAAAAGATGATATCAAGATATCGTATTATAACAATCGGCAAAAGTGCTATGCTTAGTAATACATAAAAACAATGATGTGTGGGATTTATTTGAGGAGTTTATCTAACGTATCGACTACCGCTAGCGCATGCCGTTATTATAAAAGAATCCTATGAGTCAGTGGTCATATTGCTGGATTTGATTAGACCTCAAAGTGGTTGCAATAGTTTCAGGATTGCAACAAGGAAATAATAAACAGATGTGTGTTACTTTTGAAAAGACATTCGAAAAGAATGGCCGGACCTAACGAATTACATATTTGGCCAAGAAAATGTACTGCCACCCCTTTATACAAAACTGGGTGTTACATTTGTTGAAAAATTTTGTGAAGGCTTTACAAAAAGACGCTGATACATTTGCATATATGAAAAGCGTGTTCCCTAACCTATCTAAGGCAAATATAGAAAAGGCTGTGTTTGTTGGGCCGCAAATTTTAAAACATTTTTGAGAACTCCAAATTCAATTTAACGTTGTCCAAGGATGAGGAGGATGCATGGAATTCGTTTTGTTGTGTTGACACTTCATTTTTTGAAAATTTCAGAGGTCCTAACTACAAAGAAGTCGTCGCCAATTTAATAAGATATTAGGTAAAGTTTGTACATGTATTATATCAAAGTTTTCATTATATTCAAAGACTGCATATTGCATTGGAAACACCCGTGAAAATGTCGTTGAAAATTAATTTTTTGGATCCTCATTTGGATTTCTTCCCTGAAATCCTCAGCGATGAGAGTGATGAGCATTGTAAACGATTTCATCAGGATTTGAAGATTATGGAACGCCGCTGTCAAGGATTTTGGGATAAGGCCATTTTGGATGATTTTTGTTGGTTTCTCGCGCGAGAGGAAAACTGTGAACACAAATGGTGGAGCAACACGGACCAAATTGCTCAATATACGTCTACAGTGGAACTTCAAAAGAAGCCCCAAAGGTACCAATTGAAGCCACTACTGCATGGTCGTGACTCCCTCCTTGGTGAGGAACGAGGCCTACCTATACCTCTCCCGATCTCTGGGTCACGGCACCCGGTTGAAACGCAACTCCACGTCGAGCCCCTAAGTGATTCTACCCGCATTTGGGTGTTAAACTACAGCTACCACGATACTCACCGAGGGGCCGCACCACAGCCAGACGGAACACGTTGATTAATTTTTTTTTTTTTTTTTATTTTAAGTTTTTAAAAACCCCTTTTTGTGTGTTTTGTGATCGTCTTTTCATGTTTAGTTGGAGTTTTAGTTGTGATCTCACAAAATTGCATAATTGGCTTACACGTTACCATAATTGTCTGATTCTAAAGGTATCGTTAAAATTAGCTGCAGAAACTTGCAGATGTTCAAGGTCATGTTTTTGAGTATGTATTGTGCTGTTGCTCTGTCTTCGTCTTTCGTGTATTTATATGCTTTGTAACTCTTCTTATTTATTCATTCCTTTCGAATTTACTTTTTAGGCGCTTTTTATAAGTGTGTGTTTATACGCCTATATATTTATACCCTGTTCCCATTGAAAATGGGAAAAGGGGGATCATGAAGTTGTGCAAAAGTATGTAACAGGTAGAAGGAAACATTTGGGACCCTATAAAGTATATATATTCTTGATCAGCATCAACAGCCGAGTCGATTTAGCCCTGTCCGTCTGTCCGTCCGTCTGTCCGTCTGTCTGTCTGTCCGTATGAACGCGTGTTTCTCAGAGACTATAAGAGCTAGAGCCACAGGTAGGTGGTAGGTGTATACCCGATTCAATACGAGTTTGTTTCAGATTTGGAAAATTCCTCCCCCTCCCCCCTTTAAGCGCAAAAAACTGTCACAGCCACAGTTTTTAAGATAGACCTTCCAAACTTTGCATATATCAAGTAAGGCCCAATATCTATGTATTCTGAAAAGATCAATAAGATCGGACAATAAACACCGAAGTTATATACGAATCAATTTGGCTTGTGGGAGAGAGGGGGGTCTCGCATTGTCAGTTATCGCGCGGCCGCATTCCATGCGTTTGTGTATGTTGGAGTGTGTGTATGTGTGAGTGTGTGTGTATGTAAAGAAAAAACACACGAAATCAAGGGAACAGGGTATTTTGTAGTCGGGGGCACTCGACTGCAGCCCCTTACTTGTTTTGATTTGTGGTGCTCAGAAAATGGAACTAACGCAGGAAAATTTAAAAAAATTATTGAAGTTGTGCAAAAGCACATTGAAAACAACGGCTACATTCCCGATTGAAGCCAACTATCCAAACGTATTGGGAACATATGTAACAGAATTGTTACTTTTTGCTTCGATCCTGCAGCGTGTCTTCAGGGCCAAAGCAATGCCAAGCGAATATTGAATATTGAATATTGAAGTTCTATCACTTTTTGTAGAGACAAATTTGTCAAAAATCACCAATATTAGCTCATTCGTAAATTTATTAACTCAATAGTATCATTTGATGTATTGCCAAGTTACGAGCTGGTGTTGAATGCAAAAAAACGTAGCTACCCAGATGAAATCATAGTTACTGAAGTTAAAGCTGAAGTTCAACTACAAAGCTTGTTAAACCATACGGCTTCCCGTATTTTAAAACTTCAAACTGAAGTTATTCAGAACATTACGGACGATTCGGTGAAAAACTTAATTTTGATAGGAAAATGGGGATTTGATGGTAGTACAGGACATTCTGAATACAAACAGAAAGCTCTTTTTGTTACGTCATACGTACCATTGCAGCTGATAACCAATTCAAGTGACCCTAAAGGCCACCAAATAATTTCGAAAAGTCCCCGACCTTCATCTACTCGTTTCTGCAGACCGATGAGGTTCCAATTTCAAAAAGAAACGGCTCAATTGGCTTTAAACGAAGAAAGGCATTTCAAGGAACAAATTGATGAGTTAAAGCAGACTGTATGTGATGTCGGCAATAAAAGGATCGAAGTTAAACACAGCTTGCAGCTGACCATGGTAGATGGGAAAATATGTAATGCCCTTACCGACACATCTGCAGCCAAATGTTACATTTGTCAAGCAAAGCCAACGGATATGAATGATTTAGAAAAGTGCGTGCAAAACAATGTTAATAAGAACAGCTTTGAGTTTGGTTTGTCACCATTACACTGTTATATTCGATTCTTCGAATATTTTTTGCACATTGCGTACAGATTGGACAAAAAAATTTGGCGAATTTGTACCGCAGAAGGAAAACAATCTGTTTGCCTTATAATACGATGTTCAACATTGCGCCAAGCTATGGCATCTGGGTACAGGGTTAATGCTGACAAATTCCGAATATATGCTCTTGACACTGCCAAGAAGTTGCTAGATTTGTATGATTGGTACTACTTTCCGCCCTCAGTGCACAAAGTTTTAGTCCATGGTGCAGATGTGATTAATTTTGCGCTTGTTTCAATTGGAGAATTATCGGAAGAAGCTGCAGAATCGCGCAACAAAGACAAAAACTATTTAGAAAGCAGCATACTAGGAAAACATCTTGAATTGCAACAAACACGGATTTAATGAACAGACTACTTTTATCTACCGATCTTTTATTACGGGTCTAAGGAAATTGCCATGCAAATACAATTCAAATTTAATGAAGTCAGCATTAGAATTGTTAGAAGAATCTGATTAATTATTATTTCTTCTTTTTTTTATTTAGCTAATGTTTTTCACACCCATTTCTTTTGTTATGACTCCTATTTTGTTTTCATAAAAGTTTGTTAAAAAAAATAAATATATTTTTTAAAAAAGATATATTATTTCTTTTTTAAAAAACTCTAGGTTATTAATTTCATTAATTGTGTTTTTTCAGAAATATAAGAAAAAAGTTGTTCATACTAAATGCTTATTTCTAACCGATCGTTTCCTTGGCAGCCATATTATATAGACGTTGAATATGGCCAATTTTGTATTATATATTTAATTTAATATATTTTCTAGAATGGGTACAGTACCATATCATCCCAATGTTAAATTAATACTTTACCTATAGAAGTTATCACTTTACACTTTGATCCGTTTTCTTTTGGCATTTCTTCTATTTGTAAATAGCTCTTCCATCTTTCCAGCTTAAAACTTTCTTCTTCTTAATGATCTTCCTTATAAGAATGGTATGAGGTGTAAGCTTTAAAATGTAGTGGATTTTCTCTTAGTAACTAAATCAATAAATCATATTTTCAACGACATCTGTTGTAAATCAATGGCACAAAAACTAAGCCAGATACAGAGTACTAAAGCCATCTATTGAGAAAATAATGGATTACTTTGTACTAAACAACATACTTTGCCATCTTAACTTTTCAACAAATTTATGTTATTAAGGAAGGAATTGAGAGGACATCTTATTTAACACCGATGGATTTCTTAGCACGACTAAAAAAATGAATACTCTATATCACAAGCCAGAGTAAGCACTTCTTAGACTTTGAAATCAAAGCCCCCCATTCAAGGTTAGTTGCGAGGCTATGTAAATGGCAAGACTTAATGCAACTTGTAACTGGGTTATCTTCAATTTGTTTGCATTTCTTTGCCATTTCCAGTTAGCCAACTCACAGATCGTCATCCAACAAAATGAGAAGCAAAAAAAAAAGTCAAGCCGGAAAAAGCCAAGCCATAGAAGACACAATTGATGGCACACCTTGGCACGATAAAAAGGAAAACTCAGTCAGTGCACAGACCAAATATTTTATCCGCAAAGCAAACAAAAAAAAGTAACAAGAAAAAAATTTAAATCACGCCTTGGCCACAAAAAACGCTGAGAGACGGAGCCAAGTCGAGACACACTTCAAAAGATGACAAAAACCAAGTGGAGAGTATGGCTAGGGTAGGGCAAAAAAAATTATAGACGAGGAGAGGAAGGGCAGCTGAGCAGCTGCTCAGCGATGCAAGCGATATGGCAGGAAGCATTGCAATTCAACATAAAACAAAAAAAAATCATAATAAACCAATTATGCACTTTGCCGCAACATTGACTGGAAAGTCACTTGGGCTTGGTTGGGAGTTTGGTACGTGGTCAGCTGACTGAAGTGTGGCCCTAACATGAAAATTAAATCAACAAAATGTGTAACTTAAAGATGCCTCCACCAGATAAGTCAAGGTAAGGAGGTAGTCACCTCCGCACTGGGCTAATTTAACTAACGGCTGCATAGTTGAGATGAGCCAGGCGATTGGGCAGTGGTGACGGGAGGGGGGCGGCTTATCTATGTGGCCAGGCAAGTGGATGTTGCACGTTGTATGCTGATTTGCCATACAACAAAAGCAGGCTTGGGCGGGCGTTGCAATCTCGGGTCAGTTGGAGGAGGTCACACCAGAGACTGCAATCTTTGTCTCAGTTTCACTCTTTAAAAGGTTTCACTCGTCGTTGTCGTCGTGGTTGCTAATGAAGCTTCAGCTATTTAGCTCCTCAACTTCACAACCCGCAACTAGTTAGGTCTGGCCTACCCGATATTGTTATTGTTGATGAATCCACGTTGATAGGATGAGGATGGCTGACGACAATAACAACAACAACAACAAGGGGTTCAGCTCGTTGTCTATCGGGCATAAAGTGTTTAGTGTTTTGTGGGCAAAAGTTTACTCTAAGGAAATGTGGGGTATGATGTTTAAATGATGAAGTACTTTGATTTTATAATTGATTCAAGTAAAAGTTTGGCTTTGATTTCAAAAGGAATAAGCAAACTTCTCTAAAGTTTAGCTGAAAATTCTACCTCAACAATTTTTTAACTTTGATAAGAGAAAAAATACTTATTGCTGTAGCCAAGGGTATTACCACTTCACTGCCTAACCAAATTCAAGTTTTCTTTCGTGTTTTTTGCTACAAATTATCTGCAACTATGCGAAGAGGGGCATGCCATTTGGGAGGCTGCCCCTCCTCCCACCAAGTTCCACCTTCATCTTCTTCGTCGTACTTAAACCCTCCCACCAGCCATGTAAATATGTGCCTGCAAATTTGTTTCGGCTCTTAGGGTAATTAGTACCCCTCGTGGTAACAGGTTGTTTGTTGTTTGTTATAGGGCCCTGGGCCTGGGCCTGGGTCTGGGCATGTCGTGGCTTGTGCTTAAATATGACATTTGTTGCCGTTTTGTTTGATGTACTCTTCGAAAATGCATTGCAAAACGATGAAAAATATTTGCTTAAAGGTGAAAGTTTGAGGGTTCATTTTTGTCGATGTCGTCGCTTTTTGATGGCCTGTCAAAAGTCGTTGGCTTTATGAATTGTCTTTGAAGCTTTATGAGGCGAAACCGAAAGTTGTGTTGAAGAGAACTAGCAATTAGTTATGCATTAGTCTGGGCGGAGACAACAATCGCAAATACATATTTTAAGGGGGATTGTCTTTTACAAATGAGAGGGCGTAAGGTCTAGACAACGTAGAGTAAGAAAACATGGAATGCTTAAGAGTTTCTATCGAAAAAAAAAACAGATTTGAAGACGATAGATGGTACTTGATGGAACTGGGAGATCAGGAAGCATGGAAGGAAGAAATGATAAGCAAAGAAAAGAGCTTGAAAAGAAGAAAAGAAAAAGAAAATGAAATAAAAGTTGTATGAAGGGATTAAAGGAATGGAATCAAAATTGAAGACACCAAAGGAAAGAAAATCGAGTTAAGAGTGACAGAAAAATTTAAGACTTAAGGAGCGATAGTGAATCGAAGCAGAAAAAACAGGGGAAGTTAACTTCGGCTCGGCCGAAGTTTATAGTATATATGCTATATTCATCCGATTTTGACAAATCTTTGTAGAATTATGTGAGATCATATAAAATAGATACATGAAAACTAAATTGAAAACTAAAAACATTTTCGGAATATGGGTTTATCGACCTGTTTTGATTTTAGTCAAAGTGAATGTTAGCAGGCTCTAGGTCGAGGTTTGATTATAGTTCAATAATCAACTAGAAAATTCAACAGAGAATACATATTAACATGAACAGTAGCTGTGGCTGTGTAGATGGCCGTTTCGGCTGCCGCCATGGCAAAGCCTTCGTCAGTACACTTTCAGTTGCTGTCACACCAACAAGCCATTTGCAAGTCCTATTTATATTACCCAGCCGGCGAATAACGAGTTGAGAATTCCAAGTGCACAAATAGCCCGAAATTTCAACTAGTTTTAGGTTCCGCTGTATAGGGTAGCTGAAGGTATATGCATTGGCATTGAAGGTTGTTCAATCAATATCTTTTTTTTGTGGTCACTATTTTTAATTTTTGAGAAATTCGTCTCAGAGTGTGCTTAAAGTGTGCCACGATTTTCTTGTGTGCATTTATTTAAAGGTGTATGCTTCCCTTTTGTATAAATACCAAGTTATTTTTATTGTTTGTTTTAATAGGGATATCGTTAAGGATTTATAGCAAACATCACGGCGAGCCAATTTCATTATTGCATCTGTTCATATGTATTCTCTGTTGAATTTTCTGGTTGATTATTGAACTATAATCAAACCTCGACTTTGAGCCTACTTACATTCAATTTGACTAATATCAAAACAGGTCGTTAAACCCATATTCAGAAGTTCTCATTAATGTTAATGCTCTGTTAAGTTACATAAGGGAAGGCAATGCAACATTAATTTCCTTGAGTAAAGGGTATATCGAAGTCGGGCAGGACCGACTTTAACTTACGCTCTCGTTTTTCACAAAAACCGATAATAAAAAAAATCTTATCAGCTCCAGGACTCGAACACAAAACGTCCAGTCTGTGAAGTAAGCACTTAGCTAGCAGCTCCATTTGGAGTCTGTGGTATTCGTTGTAAAAATGTGAAACTTAATCGGCCTTTTTTATACCCTGTTCCCATTGAATATGGGAAAAGGGGGATCATGAAGTTGTGCAAAAGTATGTAACAGTTAGAAGGAAACATTTGCGACCCTATAAAGTATATATATTCTTGATCAGCATCAACAGCTGAGTCGATTTAGCCCTGTCCGTCTGTCCGTCCGTCTGTCCGTCCATCTGTCCGTATGAACGCGTCGATCTCAGAGACTCTAAAAGCTAGAGCCACAAATTTTTGCATATAGATAGGTGTATATCCGATTCAAAACGAGTTTGTTTCAGATTTGGAAAATTCCTCCCCCTCCCCCCTTTAAGCGCAAAGAACTGTCAGAGCCACAATTTTTAAGATAGACCTTCCAAACTTTACATATATGAAGTTAGGTCCAATATCTATCTATTCTGAAAAGATCACTAAGATCGGACAATAAACACCGAAGTTATATAGAATCAAATTTTGGCTGGGCTAAAAAAAAATAAATAATAAAAAATAAAATTTGTGGGAGAGAGGGGGGTCTTGCATTGTCAGTTATCGCACGCGGCCGCATGCCATGCGCTTGAGTGCATGTGTGGAGTGAGTGTATGTGTGAGTGTGTGTGTATGTAAAGAAAAAACACACGAAATCAAGGGAACAGGGTATTTTGTAGTCGGGGCACTCGACTGCAGCTCCTTTACTTGTTTGTAGTTGCAATAGGGCAGTGCTGCCTCAAAGCAGTGCTATTACAAAGCTATCGCCCCAAAGCACTGTATGTTTTTCGAACTTCGAATCAAATTGATATTAAGGGGGTGTTGCTGCTTGAAGGCGGTTTTTGGACCTTTTTAAAAAAAATCTTATTTGAAATTGGAAATAGTTATTTAAATTCTGTTTTTTATTGTATTAAAAACATTTTGAATTAAATAAAAATTTTCAAAAAGTTGTCGGCCTTCTAAGTTGGACGTCGAAAAAAAGTATGCTACTGGCGGCACTGATAACTCCACTTCGGATCATCTGAAATGGAAAAGGTAAACGGCGTTAGATTCAGTACAGATGTAATTCGGGCCCCTATTTCAGGCAAATAGTATTTTGAATTTCAGAAAATCCTTTTAGGACGATACTCTCAAATATCCAAGCTATAAGAATATGCAAAAAAAAGATCGAAAAAAATACCCCCTTAAAGTCAATCACTATTACATTTTTGGGATCATTCTGAAACGTTTTAATATTAAATCGAAAAAATAGGGGCAAGTTAACTTCGGCTTGGCCGAAGTTTTGTATACCCTTGCAGCTTCCATTGAAAACAAAAAAGTTTTCCAAACTAAGACTACTTTTTGGACCTTACTTTTCTATGGGATCTATACTATATAGATGTCTGATTTCGACCAAACCTGATGAAATCATTGAAAAGCATAATACACTGTTAATTACGAAATTTGGAGGCGGTCACACTTAAAACAAAAAAGTTTTCCTCACTCGAACTAGTTTTTCGACCGATCGTTCCTATGGCCTGTATGCTATAGTCATCCGATTTTGTCCAAACTTAGAGAAATAATGGGAAAGAATAGTAAACTAGGAAATTCGTACTTTGGAGGAGTTTCCATTATAAACCATAAAGCTTTTCTCACTAGACTAGTTTTACTACCGTTCGTTCCTATGACAGCTATATGCTATAGTCATCCGATCCGGCCAATTCCGACAAACGTGCAGCGTATTTTTACCAAAAGAATTCGTGCAAAGTTTGGTAAGGATAGCTTTAAAACTGACGGAGGAGATAGCATAGAAACAGACAGACGGACAGACGGACGGACAACGGAAAAGGATAAATCAACTCAGCTCGTCATGCTGATCAAGAATATATATACTTTATGTGGTCGGAGATGCTTCCTTCGATGCGTTACAAACATCCGCACAATTTTATAATACCCTCTGCAAGGGTATAAAAATGGAGGAAGGCAGCTAAGGCAGCTCTACTATACAGTCTTTCGGTTTCGAACAAACTTAGTGAAATCATGAAAAAGCAGAGAAAACGTATAAATATGAAGTCTGATGTCGATTCCATTCAAAACAACAAATTTCTTCTCACTAAAAGTAGTTTTTTTTACCGATCTTTTCAATGGCAGCTACGAGGACGGTCCCGGAATAGCCGACCTAACTACTAAAACACAAAAATTTATCATTTTTTTTTTTCAACATTGGATCCTTTTGGGTCGATACACTTTTCCCAGCGATGTTCAAATCTTCGATACCTTTTTTTTTTAATAAGAACTGTGAAGCTCTTCAAAATAGGCATTAACCTCGGACTCCACCTCTTCATTGTTGCCAAATCGTTTTCCTCCGAGCCATTTTTATACCCTTGCAAAGGGTATTATAAAATTGTCCGGATGTTTGTAACGCATAGAAGGAAGCATCTCCGACCACATAAAGTATATATATTCTTGATCAGCACGACGAGCTGAGTTGATTTAGCCCTGTCCGTCCGTCCGTCTGTCTGTCTGTCCGTCTGTCCGTCTGTCTGTTTCTATGCTATCTCCTCCGTCAGTTTTAAAGCTATCCTCACCAAACTTTGCACAAAGTCTTTTGGTACAAATACGCTGCACATTTGTCGGAACCGGCCGGATCGGATGACTATAGCATATAGCTGCCATAGGAACGAACGGTTGAAAAACTAGTCTTAAAGAGAAAAACTTTTTTGTTTTAAATGGAAACGCCTCCAAAGTACGTATTTCTTAGTTAACTATCCCTTCCCATGATTTCACTAAGTTTGGTCGAAATCGGATGACTATAGCATATAGCTGCCATAGGAACTATCGGTCGAAAAACTAGTTCTAGTGAGAAAACTTTTTTTTTTTAATGAAAACGTCCTTATCATTGGCATACACTTAATCTTCTCGAGGTGAAACGGATGACTATACATAAGCGCCTCGCGGCGAAAACTAGTTCTAGTGAGAAAACTTTTTTGTTTTTAATGGAAACGTCCTTATCATTGGCATACACTTAATCTATATACTTTTACACAATTCTACAAAGATTGGTCGAAATCGGATGACTATAACATATAGTTCCCATAGGAACGATCGGCCGAAAAACTAGTTCGAGTTAGGAAAATCTTTTTTTTTGTTGATTAATGAAAACGTCGTTTTTATTGGAATTCACTTATTTTATATACTTTGGACACATTTCTACAAAGTTTTATAAAAATCGGATGACTATAGCATATAGCTGCAGTATGAATGATCGGCCGAAAAAGAAGTTCTAGTAAGAAAAACTTTTTGTTTTAAATGGGATCGCCTCCACATTTCGCAATTAACAGTGTATTATGCTTTTCCATGATTTCACCAAGTTTAATCGAAATCAGACATCTTTATAGTATAGATCCCCTAGAAAAGTAATGTCCAAGAAGTAGTCTTAGAAAAACTTTTTTGTTTTCAATGGAAGCTGCAAGGTATAACAAAACTTCGGCCGAGCCGAAGTTAACTTTCCCCTATTTTTCAAGTTTGAAAATAAGAAATAATCAGAGGGAGCTAAGTCTGGCGAATAAGGGGCGTGAGGTAGCAACTCAAATTTTAATTTATTAATTTTGGCCATTGCAACGGCAGAGGTGTGAACCGGCGTTTTTGTTTTGAAGTCAGTAAACGCGGCACCCATCTTGCGCATAACTTTTTCATGTCCAATTTTTCTAACTCACGAACTTTCAATCGCCGGTCACTCAATACACATTTTTTAATCTTGGCCACCATTTCTGAAGTGGTCACCTCGTTTGGACTCATTGGAGTTCAAACGACCTCGCTTAAACTCAGCCACCCAATATTTTATTGTTGTAAACGAGGAAGCAGAATTACGTAAGGTAGAATCCAGCTCCTTTTTATACCCTTGCAAAGGGTATTATAAAATGTTGCGGATGTTTGTAACGCATTGAAGGAAGCATCTCCGACCACATAAAGTATATATATTCTTGATCAGCATGACGCGCTGAGTTCATTTAGCCTTGTCCGTCTGTCCGTCCGTCCGTCTGTCTGTTTCTATGCTATCTCCTCCGTCGTTTTTAAAGCTATCCTCACCAAACTTTGAACGATGTCCTTTGGTACATATAGGCTGCACATTTGTCGGAACCGGCTGGATCGGATGACTATAGCATATAGCTGCCATAGGAACGATCGGTCGAAAAACTAGTTTTAGTGAGAAAAACTTATTTGTTTTTAATGGAAACGCCTCCAAAGTACGTATTTCTTAGGTTACTATCCTTCCCATGATTTCACTAAGTTTGGTCGAAATCGGATGACTATGGCATATAGCTGCCATAGGAACGATCGGTCTAAAAACTAGTTCTAGTGAGAAAAACTTTTTTGTTTTTTAATGAAAACGTCCTTATCATTGGCATTCACTTATTTTATATACTTTTACACAATTCTACAAAGTTTGCTCGAAATCGGATGACTATAACATATAGCTTCCTTAGGAACGATCGGTCGAAAAACTAGTTCGAGTGAGGAAAACTTTTTTGTTTTTAATGAAAAGTACTTTTTATTGGCATATTCTTATTTTATATACTTATACGCATTTCTACAAAGTTATATCAAAATCGAAAAGAAAAAGAAGTTCTAGTGAGAAGAACTATTTTGTTTTAAATGGGATCGCCTCCAAATTTCGTAATTGACAGTGTATTATGCTTTTCCATGATTTTACCAGGCTTGGTCGAAATCAGACATCTATAAAGTATAGATCCCATAGAAAAGTAAGGTCCAAAAAGTTGTCTTAGTTTGAAAAACTTTTTTGTTTTCAATGGAAGCTGCAAGGGTATACAAAACTTAGGCCGAGCCGAAGTTAACTTTCCCCTATTTCTAATATTGGTTGGACTAAGACCTTTTATATGAAAGTATTGTATCACATAACGATGACCAATTTTGTCCATGTTTGCAAATCAATAACAAGCGTTCTCTATTAAAATCGACCAAAAAAAACTGTGCAAGGTAAAGGCACCAAAATTCAAACTTAAGCTTTTAATAGTCGGTACTTCACCTTTTTAATATTTTTTGTGAACATTTTCCAACACTACTATGCTAGGTCGGCCATTTCTGGGACGGCCCTCGTATATGCAATAGTCGTCCGATCCGGCAGGTTTTCATACTTGTGCAGCTTATTTGTACTACAAGACTTCGTGAAAAGCTTCGTGAAGATAACTTTCAAACTGACGGAGGAAAACGCATAGAAACATACGGACAGAATATATATACTTTATGTGGTCAGAAATGCTTTCTTCTATGCGTTTCAAACATACGAATATACCCTCTTCAAGGGTATTAAAATGATATTATTTTAGTTCAGAAAGAAATTTTTTTCGTATCCGATTGAGGTGAAAAAAATGATATGAGTCAACATTTTATTTTAGCCAGCGGATCAATATAAGCCTGACGGTTTTTTTCTCTATGTATTCTTATTTTCTCCAAAACGAATCTTTCAGCCTTACATATAGGTAAAATATGGGCTTAAGAAGAAAAATCAGACTAAATAACATATAGTCTGACTGACTTGCCATGAAAATAGACCACCTATTCTATTTGTGTTTAAAGGCTTATAGATTTCTTAAGTCATTTTAAAACACCCACTCCTTTTTATGTGCAGATTTATGCCTTCTTGTTTGTGATGTTGATGACTTCAATTTGAGGAATCAAATGACAAAGTGTCACATAGTAGTTTGAGTTAGTTTGGTTTAACATAATCAGCACTCAGACAGAACAAAAGCTTTGCGTAGACAGAAAAGATGTGATACATTCGCAGGCAAGCTTTTTGGTCTGGACTAGACTGTCTTCTGTGCTTAGAATTAAAACTTGGAAATATCAATTCTGCTGTGTAAGCTTAAGCCGTTCTGTAATAGACAAATTAATTTTAAAAATATTTCTCGAGAATCTTGACCCTTTAACTTTCCCAACACAAGAATGTTTCTTACTGAAAAACCCCTCATCGATTCCATCAGTAAAACGGCAACAACAAAAGGCAATTAACAATTATTAAAATGAGAAATCGAAACCTGTCAGGCCAATTACCAGACACGAACACAACTCCCACCACCTCAGTGTGTCTATCTTTATACTTGTACAAACATCACTTCGGGGTAGCTGTCAAACCACCTGTAACAAGTGCCTCCTTCTACTCCGCATCTTGTTACCACCTCTGGACTGGTGTGTAAGCAAACACAATTAATGAAACCTCATATGGGATTTCTATTGCTGGCTAACAACACACAACAAAACAAACCTGTGAAATTTTCTGACTTTGACTTAAAAAGGTGTTAATGAATAAGCCCGAAGGCAGTTTTTGTTTTTGGCTCTGGCCTCATCCATGTTGACACAAGCCAATATTTTTAAGTGGCCCAGAGAGAAAGAGTCGTCGGCAAATAAACAATGGTTAGACTTTATGGAATGTTGTTCAGAGATTTTCGGCATCATTTTTGCTGTCGAAAAGGTCAAGCTGAGTTATTTGGGGCATTGTGTTAGGGCTTGTACGATGTACTTTAGGCGACGATGAACCCCACCTAAAACCATGAATCTAATTAAAATGCAATTCATTGCGGCGCATCTCTTGGAATGCAAATCGAAAATATTACTCAATAGGAAATGCAGCGGAAAAATAATAAAATCATCAGCAACAATAACAAACAGCGAGCAGCAGCGTCAAGCCGCTGGCAAAACAAACCCAAAAAACAAAATGAAAAACCCAAACCCCAAACTTCCAGCCATCAAACAGCAGCATCAGCGGGCAGCAGCAACAGTTGCCATCTCATGCAGGCAGCGGCGAGGCGATGCTGATCCAAACAACGAAGGCGTTGAAAATTGTCAAAGAACGCGCCGCACACAACAAGACAGTGGGGCAAAGCTGCAGATTATTGGACGACAACAAGGAACAACGCCAACTGAGTGGACAACACAACTGGTCACCTTTACCAGCCATGGAAAACCCTTTATCATGTGCAAAGAAGAGAAGAACGGATTGGCTCTTGTTAATGGGTGTTAAGGACTAATACTATAAAAACTAATCATGATTGAATTCTGGGTCAGGAACCCGTCCTTGAGTTCGACGTCCAGTTTCCAGAAATGTAGTCAATCGATTACAAAAAGTGCCTGCTCGTTAAAGCTCAATTATCAAATTGATCCTCTTTCACTTACTAGTCCGCTGCACCGTTTGAAAGAAACTATTCATCTATTTTTTTCCGACAAATTTCATCCGTGCCTGTCACACGGTGCCATATAACTGCTGATATTCGATTGTTGGCAGTCATGATTCAAAGCATTCAGAAACCGTCGACATCAACATCGCCCGCCCGTTGCATGCAGCCACACTCAACTCATCTCTCAGTCTCAACAGAAGGCAGCAGCAGCAGCAAGCAGCAGGCAGCAAGCGAAAACGGTAAACTAACAGGCGTTGCATTTGGAAAATCAGGAGGACCAACCTCAAAAGTGCGCACCTTAAAAATAATCTTTAGACGTGTTGGCTTGGCCCACTCCAACTTCAATTCCAACTTCGACTCAGAAAATAAAAAATTGTTGCCAATCGATTTGGCATAAATAGAAATAAGCGGCATCAGTACTTACTTGGGGTAACATCGTAGTCGTCGTCGTCGTCATCGGCACCGTCGAACTTGTTGACATTTGCAGCAGTTGGCTCAAATAAAATATAACTCTAAATAGTTTAGTTTTCGTTTTGGGAACTGGCAACAAGTGCAGCCAAGTTTTGTTGAACACAAAACTGGATTAGATGGTAAAACGGTTGGGCAAAAAGTGTGGGGTCTTTAGGTGTTGTCAATTGTGAGCTCCCTCAAGACTGATAGGGGAAAATTACTATATGATGCCGACGTCGGAAGTGGCTGATTTAAAAACTTTTCCCTGAACGAACTTAAAAAAGTTTTGAAACTGACAGTATTTAATATGTATATAGCAAATTTACTCAACATATTGTAACGAATTTCGGGCGACGGCGAACTAGACCTAATGACGGTAGGCGATCACAGTGCTAAGGGCAATGTCACGAGTCTTAAACATCTGTCGATCAGTAACTTCCCTTTTGAGCTTAACCTTCTTCAGTTATTTCCCACTGGCACATGCGAACGAGCGACAGAATCGGTTGTCACCAATTTGGAAGTTTGGTAATAAAGAACCTGAATTTTTGAACTGATTGGCGGATGGTTCTTACTGGCTGTGTGATTGACTGGAATTGTTTGCAGATTGTCAGGTTGGCTCGGCTGCTCTAGTGAGCAGCGGGGTAACATTTTCCCCCTTTACGTAACTCAAATTAGTTCACCGCTCGGCTAGCCGACCACAAGGAGAAGGTCGTCCGCTGGACTGGCAACGATTAGGGCCCAGCACACTTACAAAATCAAGAAAGAAAGTCGGTCAAGCCCGACTATAACATACTCTGTACCAGTGAAGTGCTCCCATCACCGTTGCGACCGGTGCTGCCCATAATTGTTTGTTTTCCTTATAACTCGACTATCGATCATCCGATCGTTACCATTCCCTTAGCGGATCGATAAATAATCCTGATTACTAAATATGTCAAAAAGGTACGAACCTTCTGTCTTTAAAACTTTTGGGAGATATGACGTTTTTTCCAAACTGCGTGGGCGAAAGAGGGCGTGGCCAAAATTGAAAATAAACTTGATCTGCCTGCAAGTTTAAGAAGTTTTTGTCCCATCGACGTCAAACCTCTATCTCTTACCATCTCTGAAATCTGTATCTTCAGACGGTCATGGCTATATCGACTCGGCTGTTGATGCTGATCAAGAATATATATACTTTATAGGGTCGGAGATGTTTCCTTCTGGCTGTTACATACTTTTGCACAAACCTAATATACTCTGTGTACCTTTGGAACAGAGTATAAAAATGCTACACAGCACTGTGGGCCAGAAATCTCATTTTTTGGCCAAAGCTCTGGCATTTCTACACCTAGGAAGCTGATATTTTATACGAAATGTTCTTAAAGGATTGAACTTAACGCACATAATTTTTAAAAAAATTTAAATTTTTATAATATACTCATAGTCCAAATCAAAGTTGGAAAATTTTTCAACATTTTGGTTTTTTAATTAAAAAAAAAAACTTGTTATTAGATTTAATTCAAATTTTACAGTAAGGTATATAAGTAGTAGTTCAATAAAAAAAAAAACATTTGTCATGATATGTCAAATCCCAAACAGCTACTGATTTGGACTGCTCACCTCGCCTAGGATTTTTAGTTAATTAGACCCCACAATGTTTTTCCGGAAAATCTGGAAAATCATTTTAAACTCGATTTACTGAAAAACAAAGCAAAACCGCGCAAAAGCGCATACCTCCAGCTATTGTACAATAATAATAATAAGCCATGTCGCGAGTGAACTACTAAGGGCACTCCAGGGCACTCGAAAATCAAAGTTGCCAAATGAAAAAATACCCGAAAAACTTAAGGGGCACACCTAGTGTGAAGTTTCCAAAAAATCGATTTTTTTTCATATTTCGGTAGATTACACCTTTAAAAATAACATATTAAAATTTCAAATCGATATCTCAAATAGTTTTTGAGTTATAGCAATTTAAAGAGCAGCCGCTCGGCAGCTAGAGAGTCTCATTAGCTATCTTTAAACGCGTTTTTCTCAAAACAGCATTTTCCGAGTTTGCTGCAGTGATTCCTCAAAAACAAATGATCCGATCACTATCGAATTTTTTTTACATGTTCTATATATAGTTCTCCGTACAATGACCTATCGATTTTTGATCTGATCAAAAAATCGAATTTTGGCAGGCCAAAAACGACCAAAATTTTGGGTAAAATTCGACTATTTTTTTTAAAACGCCGCCATATTGTCAATTTTTGATTTTTTTTTTCATCGTAGGTCATTGTACAGACAATATTATCTAGTTTAAGGAGAATTTTTTTTTTTAGATTTCGTCCACGGAGAAGGCCGGAATCACTGCAGCAGTGAAGGACCTTTTTTTTCGCGCCGTTGGACTATAACTTAAAAAATCGACTATAACTTAAAAAATATTTAATTTATTTCTTCAAAAATTTCACTGTATATTCTTGAAACATGTATAAATATATTCTTAAAATTTTTGAAATTATTGATAAAGTAGTTTTTTTAATAAAAATTCCCAAAAATCACCTTTTTTTTAGGCCATTACACTAGGTGTGCCCCTTAAGATTTTTGCCATTTTTTTTATAAAAAATAATACGAATTGAATCTTTTTTATAATTTTTTTATTGAAGTCTAGATCGTACTCGAAAATATAAAATCAAATACCTCCAGCTGTTTCTTTTCTAGAAACCTAGAAAATTGGACTCAAAATGAGCACATTCGGTCAAAAAAACTTATCATGACCGGATTTTCCCACTTCAAGAACACTTTCTCACTTCAGCAACTTTTTTTTGAGAACGCAAAATCTTGATGAGAGTTCATATATGTTCCGTTTTTGAGACGCTTCAAAATCTCAAAAAAAAATTGAGGTCCAGTTCTACCGTCCTGGTCTAGGGTCCACTGTCCAGGTCCGCCGCAGTCCAAGATCCTCCATCCAGGTCCAGGTCCACTGTACAGATCCGACGTCCAGGTCTGCAAATTTTTGATATCAGTGAAACTTAGTGGAATGGTGGACGCTTGCCCGGGAAGGTTCCTAAGTTGAAGAAATGGGCGGAAAATGGTGCACAAACAGCGAAATTTGAAAAGTTAAAGTGCTCATCCGATTGCAATGCAACTTTGAGGAATGGTTGGAGAATTGGTGGAAAACTGATACCCTTAGCGAAGCAAGCCGGGTTATTTGCTAGTCTAATATATTACGTCATTTTGCCTAAACGAACGGCTAAGGAATTGTGGACTAGAATTTAGGACACCCATTACATAAAAATAAAATTTAAAATAAAAGGAAAAACTGATGGGGTTGATGAATACAACAACATACCACACAAACGCCTACCAACCCCACTCCAATTCACAGTGTGTATTTGATTTTGAAATAACATAGAATTTTTTTTTAGTTTCCCTTAAAAGGACTCGTTCTCCCGACCTCGAAAGACTGAAACTCTCTGCATGGGTCTAAATCAGCGATGTCCAAAATTGGAAAAGGCAGCCACGCGTGGTTGGCAACTTTGGTGATTGGTGTTGGTGTGGTTGGCAACTTTGTGAGTTTGGACACCACTGGTCTAAATCATATTTTAAATTGTGGCCTAAGCCAACATGACTTTTTGGCACGAACTGGGACAGCTGAACTTGAGCTCAGAGGAGGGCTGTTATTTTTCTAGAGCGTTGATGTCATGGGTTCACATCCCCGTAGGAGCATAATTTTTTCAATTTTATATTATTTTTTTGCAGAATGTCAAAATATACAAAATATATGGGCTAAAATATTCTTAAAATATTTTTAAGTATTAAGATTGTTGAATAAGAATCGAGAGTCTAACTTAAAAATTGTGGCTCTGACAGTTTTTTGCGCTTAAAGGGGGGGAGGGGGAGGAATTTTCCAAATCTGGAACAAACTCGATTTGAATCTGGTGTACACCCACATACAAGCAAAAATTTGTGGCTCTATCTCTTATAGTCTCTGAGATCGACGCGTTCATTCGGACAGACGGACGGAAAGACGGACGGGCGGACGGACGGACGGACAGACGGACATGGCTGAATCGACTCGGCTGTTAATGCTGATCAGGAATATACATACTTTGTAGGATCGCAAATGCTTCCTTTTACCAGTTACATACATTTGCACAACTTCATGTTCCCCCTTTTCCCATTTTTAATGGGAACAGGGTATAAAAAGCTGGATCACTTTCAGCCGTTCCGGGACTACCCTGTTTTCAATCCCGTTTCGAATTGATTTAAGATTTTTTTTTTCTGTGTGGTTACCATAAAAATTCATTAAGCCTGTGCAAGAAAATGTTGAAATGAACTGAAAATATTTTGTGCACATCACATTTTCATTGCCCCTTTTCACCATTACTCGCTTACACAGTTCATAAGCTTTTTTGTATCTTTCACTAGGAATAAAAATCGAAACAATCGTACTTAATGTTATGTTTGTGGACAGAACGAAGCGATCTCATTGTGAGCTTAATAACGACTCACTTTATTTTCGGTATGCAGCAAGAGAGGTTATACATGTGTGTGTGTTAGTGGAGTACAATAGAGATGTGTGTGTAAAGAGTGTTGGTAAACGGCTGATGCAATAGAAAGCGAAATTCGGTTGGTTGGTTTGCCAATCGCTAGAAAAATCCGTCGGTGTCCCAGAACTTCGAGAGATTTCGTTTTCTTCGAAAGTCTAGTTCGAAAGTCGAGTTCGAAAGGTGTGTGTTTAAGATTATGGTCCCACTACAAAAACAGTGATATATTGCGTGGGTTCGTGAATTCGCTATTGGCTGCTTAATTTATTGGCTGGTTTGTGTATTGGTTGGTTTGCCAAAATCTCCCAACAAAACACGAGAGGTTTGAAACCAACCGAAAGAGATTTCTAGGACACCGAGAATTGGTTTTGGGTTGGAATTTGGTTGGAAGAGATTTCTGGGACACCGCCGAATATCAGGAAATTTTGATGTTAAAAGCTCGGCAAGATAAAATTTCCTGGAGCAGAGAAGAAAATACTGAATCCAAGCTTGAGATTTAAAGATCGAAGTTTTTTTTTTTACCCCTTCTCCATCCATGGTCCATTTGATAATAGCTTTTCTTAAAGGCCTGTTCCCAGGAACAATAAATTTTGTTTTTGTGACAATGCTTCGTATGAGTAAGACAGTTGTTCAAAAGTTTTTAGTTTTAACAGCTGTGCAATGGTTTTCTATTCATATGAAGTACTGCGTCAAAAATAAAATTTATTATTCCTGGGAATAGGCCTCAAATCCAAAAATAGATAATAAGTAAGAAAAATCTCGAATTCAAGAATGATAGGAATTTTCTTCGAATTTAGGAACTGTATGTATTTTCTTGGACTTGAGTAGGAAAATTTCTCAATAGTTCGAACTTCTTGCAATCCACTCACATCTCTCGCAAAGAAATTCGGAATTCAATTGCAAGCTATAAAATTAAGAAGGAGAAATTATAAATTGAAGCCGCTTCAGTCTTTTTTATTCGTGCTTGATTTCTCCGGGTTTTCTTATTCACCGTCTGTTTTGTTTTTTTTTTTGTCGATTTTCAATAAATAAATAGGACTTAAAATTAAAAAGTGCACATATTTACTCAATTTATTTCTGATTATTCTGATAAAATTGAGCAGCGAAAGCTTTTAATTGACTTATCATTAAAAGCTTTAAGAAAATGATTAAGACTTTAAGATTTACTAAGGGAACCAATTACCAGTTACAAGCAATTACAGAAAACTTTTTTGTTGTTGTGTAAACCTGGTTAAATGTTTTCCAAACGCCACTAAAGACCAAAAATTTGTGGCAGCTTTTTATGCATCATAAATCTTAGTTATACCCCGTAAGAAGCATTAAAACCCATGTCGAAGTTTTGAGTGCTTAGCAAAACTTAAAAATGTTGCACAACATGTGGTTTGGAAACCAACAAAAAAAACATCTCTGACACATCAGGTAAATGACTTTTTGGCACAAATTTGCATGAGGCCATCGTCTGTATGTGCCTATGGAAGGAATTTATCATTAAGTGCACTTGAGACATGTCCAATGAAGAGATCAAAGCAAAGTCACTGAGAATCATGAACCCGAGCAAATGTGTTCAGTCATCAAGAATCCTTTGGCCCACATTTGGCATATTAAATTTATTTTTATTGATTGTGTGGCAAAATTTTTGCACCCATTAACCTGCTCTACTTGGCTGCCACTTGAACCCAAGACATGACCAGCTTGACATGGATAAAGGGAGAAGGAGTCGACTTGACTTGAGGTGCGTCTCAATACAAAACGCCTTCGCCGGGCGAGGAGCAATAGCAATCGTGTCATGGCACAGAAAGCAAAAACGGAAGTGTCGGGCCTCCCCATCCCCTCGCAACAAAATGATTTCCTTTTCCTCATGCAAGGCTGTTGTGTATCCTTGTAAATCGGCACGCCAAAAAAAAGTTGCCTTTTGTGTTTTTTTTTTTGTCACGTCAATCGCCCTTTCTCCTCACCCACCAGCCAAGTTTTCCTTTGCAGATGCAAAACTTTGAACTGCGCTTTTTTGGCAGTGCCAGGTGAAAGGTAACCTTGCGGGTTGTGATTGCATTTTGGGCTAAACAAGGAAATTAGGTGCCAGGCAGAAGTAGTAAAAGTTATTTGTTTATTGATTGCCATTCATTTCGTTTTCGGTATAATTTGAATTAAACAATTTGGTACAATATTTTATGGCCTGATAAGGTTGGCAGATTTTTACTTGGTTGCAGTTATGAAACTTGAAATGGGGCCATACCAGTGATGGGAAAGGCACTTATTTCTATTGTTACCAAGGTAAATAAATGTATGAATTTGTTTAGCCATTTCACAACTTGAATTATAAACCATGCTCACATTTTCACTGTAGCAAAAATGTTTTCGATTCGGAAGTAAATGTGTTCCGGTTTCAAATAGAAAAATTTTTGCGAAAGGGAAAATGAGAGCATGGCTGATAATTTAACATGTGACATGGCTGAACCAATCCATATATTTATGTACATTGAAAACGAAGCTACCCTTTCATTTATAAGGACCGATTTCTCATCTTCTACATAAAGCTATCTGTCAAGAAAAGTTACATGTCACTATAAGTTGGACGTTTCCTTTTCATCAAAAGATGTCTAAGCGGTTGTTAAATTCGCCGATCCCAACTACAAGTACTTCAAGACCTACGCGCTCCTTCTAAAGTTCCTTCACTAAATTCCACTTGATGTCCGAATCCATCAAAACAGCAAGGGAGAGGAAAACCAACTTGCTCATGCAATTACCTAAACCTATCATTAATTAATTCCAGCGTCTCTTCTAAAGGCACAGGCCTGAGTGGTTCCAAAAGACCGCGTTCCTGGTGTGAATGATACATTCAAGTTAACGAAAGCAATTTCCAGCGAGTCTCTAAATACGCTAGTTACAAAAAAAAAATATTGATCTATCTATAACTTGGAATGCTGAACTCGATTTCCTTTTTGCATAGGAAACTTTTTTAAAAAATAGGGGAAAGTTAACTTCGGTTCGGCCGAAGTTTTGTATACCCTTGCAGCTTCCATTGAAAACTAAAAAGATTTTCTAACTAAGATTACTTTTTGGACCTTACTTTTCTATGGGATCTATACCAGGGACTGCAAATAATAGTTATGAGCTTAAAAAAATTGAAGCCCAAAAAACGCTCCCAGAAGGGTGGGAAACATCCACATATGTTATTTTTTACGGTAAATTCGAAAACCGGATAAACTTTTATTTTCAATTTTTTAGCTTAAAGTTATTTTTAATTATTAAAAATGATTTTTAAAATAAAAAATAAAAATAATTATTATAGTTAAATTTTTATATAAAAATTAAACCATAACTTTTATTTTCAATTTTTATTTTAAAAATTGAAAATAACAATTACTGTTCAATTTTTATAATAAAAATTGAAAATAAAAATTGAAGTTGAATATCTTTTGAACCGAAGGAGCCTATTCATATATCGACCTATATATATGATCTACGCGTTAATACCTTTCAGTTGATATATAAAATGTATGTACAAATGTACAATACATACATACACTGCGCGTCATCAGATTAGCTGAGAATATATAACGGTTCTCATATCGAAATGCTGAAAAGTATCAAGCAACATTTGCCTAATAAAATTCAACTAACAGACAAGCAATGGGCTGATATCAAAGTGCTGTTGTCTGTGCTGGAGCCGATTTCTGCAGCCACCAAAAAGTTGCAAAGCGAACAGCTTTATTTTGGTGACTTCTACAAGCTTTTGTTAGAAACCAAAGTAATGATTAAATCTATGAGAAACAATATACATAGTAAGGATCTAGCCAACAGCTTGGAGAATCGGGAGAAAATACTAACAACTAATGAAGTTATTCTCTCAGCGATTTATTTGGATCCCAGAATTCGGCGGATTCTTCTTGAGAATCCTCTTCAGCAGGCAGCAGCCAAAAATCATTTGGTAGGATTGATGCGCCAAATTCTTGTTCTAAATAAGCAAGTAAGATTAATGACTATAGCATGTATCAGCAGTATGAATGATCGGTCGAAAAAGAAGTTCTAGTGAGAAAAACTTTTTTGTTTTAAATGGGATCGCCTCCAAATTTCGTAATTAACAGTGTATTATGCTTATCCATAATTTCCAAGTTTGGTCGAAATCAGACATCTATATAGTATAGATCCCTTAGAAAAATAAGGTCAAAAAAGTAGTCTTAGAAAAACTTTCTAGTTTTCAATGGAAGCTGCAAGGGTATACAAAACTTCGGCCGAGCCGAAGTTAACTTTCCCCTATTTTTCTTACTAAGACTAGTTTTTCGACCGATCGTTCCTATGACAGCTATTTGCTAAAGTCATTCGATCCGGCCGGTTCCGACAAATGTGCAGCGTATATGTACCAAAAGACTTCGTGCAAAGTTTGGTGAGGATTGCTTTAAAACTGACGGAGGAGATATCGGATGACTATAGCATATAGCTGCCATAAGAACGAACGGTTGAAAAACTAGTCTTAAAGAGAAAAACTTTTTTGTTTTTAATGGAAATGCCTCCAAAGTACGTATTTCTTAGTTTACTATCCCTTCCCATGATTTCACTAAGCTTGGTTAAAATCGGATGACTATAGCATATAGCTGCCATAGGAGAACGATCGGTCGAAAAACTAGCTCTAGTGAGAAAAACTTTTTGTTTTTACTGAAAACGTCCTTATCATTGGCATACACTTATTTTATATACTTTTACATAATTCTTCAAAGTTTGGTCGAAATCGGATGACTATAGCATATAGCTCCCATAGAAACGATCGGTCGAAAAACTAGTTCGAGTGAAGAAAACTTTTTTGTTTTTAATGAAAACGCCCTTTTTATTGGCATATTCTTATTTTATATACTTTAACACATTTCTACAAAGTTTTCTCAAAATCTGATGACCATAGAATACAGCTGCAGTAAGAATGATCGGTCGAAAAAGAAGTTCGAGTGAGAAAAACTTTTTTGTTTTAAATGGGATCGCCTCCAAATTTCGTAATTAACAGTGTATTATGCTATTTCAAGATTTCACCAAGTTTGGTCGAAACAAAGTTTTTCAAAAAATTTGGTCTGCAAACCGATTTTGAACCAAACAGGATTGAACTCGGAATCCTGAATTTCTTAAACTGTTAGCCAAGTGTGTGGAAATTAATGTATCTGAACCTGTTCTGAACCTTTTAAACCTGTTCGGTTCAGCAAAGCTATGGACATTCTACTACCAATTTTGTTATTATCTGGTCAATATTGTTCAAAAAAAGCTAAAGTTTTATTAATTTATGGGTGAATACCATATGAATAAATACCATAGCTGGATCCAATGAAATTTTTAAAACAAAAGGTTTGATAATTCAAGGAATAGGTCTGAGAACCTATCCTTAGAGGGCAAAACTACTACAAAATTTCAGAAGACTTTCATCTCTTGATTTTAAGCTCAGTACGAAGGTAATTTTTAAATACGTGTCAAATAACATCTTAGATACCTTAACAGACACCGAGTCTATTCGTAGCCAAAAAACATATTTGATTTCAAAAGCAAGCATTAATTAAAATATATCATAGCGAGAGCGTAAGTTAAAGTCGGTCCTGCCCGACTTCGATATACCCATTACTTATGGGAATTAATGTTTAATAGCCTTTCCTTATGGCTAATTAACAGGGCATTATTTGGTAGCTCTAGCTCTGTCAAAATGAGAAAGATTAGAATGGTATATTCACAATTATGCTTTTTCTAGAATATTTATTATATACTCATACGATAATAAACAACTTGTCCGTTTTGTACTTTAAATTTCATGTATGATTCGTTATTGGGTTTTCTTAAATTGAGTACGAAACATTCTTAAATCGAAAAACGAGTGCTATTACACAGCCTTTGAAGTTCCGATAGCGACGAGAGAAATCTAAAGTATGATAATCAATGGTTTGACATATTTAGCTTGATGGCTAAGAAATGCGAGTTACAGATATGGCATTTTCTTATTTTTTTTCGAATTGTCTACTTTGACCCCCACTGGTTTCACTATTGTACTCGATGCGATTTCTGTTAAATTTTATTATAAAAGGTGATTTTTTAAGAGCTATAGGAAAGTTTTTAAAAAAATCACATAAAATTCAGAAAAATGCATGAAATCTTTATTTGAATCGATAGTATGGTCCATATAATTTAATGTTTGTTTATTATTTCATGCAAATGTTGACCGTGACTGCGTCTCAAATGGTCCATCCGCTTAGTCCAATTTTGCAATACTCTTTCCAACAATTCGGCCGGTTTCTCACGAATAAATGCTTCAATTGAAGCGGGCTTGTCTGTATAGACATCAACTTTAACATAGACCCACAAAAAATAGTCTAAAGGCGTTAAATCGCACGATCTAGGCCGCCAATTGACCGGTCCCGAACGTGAAATAAAATGTTCACCGAACTCGCCTCTCAATAAGTCCATTGCTGCGCGTGCTGTGTGGCATGTGGCGCCGTCTTGTTGAAACCACATGTCATACACGTCAAGCTCTTGTATTTTGGGCAAAAAAAAGTTGGATATCATCTCACGGTAGCGCTCACCATTCACAGTTACGTTACGATTCGCATCATCTTTGAACAAGTACGGTCCAATGATGCCACCAGCCCATAAACCGCACCAAACTGTGACTTTTTCTGGATGCATTGGTGGCTCTTCCAATGCTTCTGGCTGATATTCACTCCAAAATCGACAATTCAGCTTATTTACGTACCCATTGAGCCAATAATGAGCTTCGTCGCTGAACACAATTTTCAGGTAAAAAAAGTGGATCTTCGGCAAACTTTCCAAGAGCCCATTTACCAAAAATTCTACGTTGCGGTAGGTCGTTCGGCTTCAATTCTTGCACCAGCTGTAATTTAAAAGGCTTCACACCTAAATCTTCCGCAAAATTTTCCACAGTGTTGAGTAACAGAGGCCCAATTGCTGCGAACGGCGACGTATCGATAATTGATGGTCATCATTAACACTGGCCGATACAGCTGCGATATTTTTTTCAGTTCGCACTCTACGTAAGCGTGTTGGTGGTTTAATGTCTAACAATGTAAATTTGTTGCGAAATTTAGTCACAATAGCCCGAATAGCCGCTTCAGTGGGTCGATTAAGCTGACCATAAAATGGAAGAAGCGCGCGATGAACTTTCTTAACTGAGCACGCATTTTGATAATAAAATTCGATAATTTGCCAACGTTGTTCGTTTGTAAGACGATTCATGGTTAAATTATAGACCAAACTGAATATGTTTGACTGTGAAACAAAACACGAAGCGTGCGTTAGCTGTTTAAACTAGTGCTGTCAAAAAAAAATGGCCCTAAAAGTATAATATGATTTGTTTGACGGCAAATTTAAATAATTCTTATCAAACACCTATAAGGAAAATTTACTTATATGTTGCACTATTTCTGGACCAAGATTAGCGTTCTCCGAATAATGTTACCCAAGAAATATTAGCTATGCAAATCCAATACATAGCATTAAGCAATAGTGACTATTTTTATACGCTGCTCCAAAGGTATGAAATGGTCCCAAAACCGCGAAATTCGCAAATTTATACCGTTTATCCGATTGCGATAAAACATTATGGAATGTTTGGACGCTTGCCTGCGAAGATTTCTCAGTTGAACAAATGTGCGGAAGATGGTCCAAAAACCGCGAAATTGCATCATATGAGTATTTATGAATTACGGTTTAATAGACGGCGAAATAGGCGATGAGATCGAACGTTCCAACAAACCGCTATATTTCCAAAATTTTATAGAGAGTTATGAGTTTCTTTTTGAAAGATGTCAATTGTAGACGGGTACCCCGTCTTTATCTATCTAATCTAAACTCATGTGAAAATCTGGCAAATTTCTCAATTTTTTTGACCGTTTGGTTTACTTCTCCTTTTTACCTGACTACATTTGCCTTATATGGAATCTTTAAATCTAGGTTCAAATGTATCTTAAATTTGGTAACGCCTGCATCTAACATTAAGCGGTTTTAAAAATACTCATATGGTAACTTTTCAAATTTCGCAATTTTTGGATCATTTTATGAGACCTTCGCGGAAACTTCTCCGAGATAGATTTACGACAATAATGGGTCATAAGCTTCATTTATTTGCAAGCAGATCAAATTTATTCTCAATTTTGGCCATACCCCCTCCCGACCGGACATAGTCTGCGATCCCGACTTTCAAAGCTATGACCACTAGTTTTGGTGTTGCAAAAGTAGCAAGTTTCGGGCTTGTGGTTTGCTGCGCGATGCCAAGTCATGGATCTCGAAAATGGCAAGCACTGAGAGTTGCATCTTCTCGATTCCTTCAGTTTTAGGGCACACGTTGAGCAACGGTACTCTGATTCGGAAAGTGCGTGGTAGGTACTATATAAATAACTCCGTTCGAATATGCAATTAAAAGCTATTTTGTTTTAGCAAATTTCGAGGTTTTGGGACCACTTCATACAGGGTATAAAAATAGTCAATATTGCTAATATTTCTTGGGTAACATTATTCGGAGAATGCTAATCTTGGTTCAGAAATTGTGCAACATATAAGTAAATTTCCATTTTATGTGTTTGATAAGAATTATTTAAATTTGCCGCCATATTATACTTTAAGGGGCATTCATATTATAACATACCCCAATATGTAAGCACACTTAAAAAAATACTGGATTGTCGATGTGTACTCAGAAAATCGGGAATAACTTCGTCCAACGGTAACCAAATGCATTGTTCAAACATTTGCTCAACGGAGAATTAAATGGGCTTATATAATAAAGCTTAAAAAAATCGCATAGAATCAAACAGTGAAACCAGTATGGGACAAAGTAGACATTTCAAAAAACAAGAAGAAAATGCCAAATCTGTAACCCGCATTTCTTAGCCATCGAGCTTAATCTGTCAAACCATTGACTATCATACCTTAGATTTCTCTCTTCGCTATCGGAACTTCGAAGGCTATAAAATCAGACGGTCCATGCGCGAGTTATTTCAATTTAAATGAGTAAAAAATGCAAAAAGCGGTTTTTGGGCCATAACTTCAGATTTTGGTTGTTTTAGGACGAAACCGAGTATGAGGCAATGATATACTAGACCTGCTCAACAGCGTACGGTGGGTCATTTCAAAAGTATATTTTCGCAGTAACAGGGTGTTATAAATAAAATGAGAACAAATATTCTTGAATCAAAAGCTTTTTGTACTTACAGTAAGTTCAAGTACAAAATATGTTAGATTGAGAAGAAAGTAACTTATAATACAAGCTCCGAAAAGTGTGTAACGTAAAAAAAAAATTATTTTTAAGCCAGTCTGTTCTTTAATTTCCCATCAGCTTCTAACTCTTTTGTTATAGAGCGATGGTTAATTTCTGACCAAGAATAGTTATTCCAAAGAAGTTTATTTATGGCCCTTGGAAATTTTCAGCCTTCTTTGGTTCAATACAGAGAAATCGTTTAAGGAGAACTTGGGAATCAAACCAAGAAAATTTTGAACTTGTTTGAAATCCTCAATTTTTCTTTCTATAATGTTTTTGGGCTGACATTAGAAATTACTAAAATTTAAAAAGAACATTTTGTACTTGTTTTGAGCGTTAATCGGGCTTGACTTGGGGCCAATGCTACCTAAAAGTATGATTTACAAGTAAGAAAGTCGGTCAAGCCCGACGATAATATACTCTGTACCTGTGAAGTGCTGCCCATCACCGTTGCGACCGGTGCTGCCCATAATTGTTTGTTTTCCCTATAACTCGACTATGATTCATCCGATCTTTACCATTCCTTTGGCGGATCGATAAATAAACCTAAATACGTCCAGAAGGATAGAATTTTATTTCTATATAACTGTTGGAGATATGACGCGGGGACGGGAGGGGGGAGGCAAAAATTTAAAATAAACTTGATCTGGGTGCAAGAATAAGAAACATATGTACCATACATGCCAAACCTCTTTCTCTTGCCTTCTCTGAGATCTGTTTGCCCAAATGGACAGACGGAAAGACGAACGGATTGACGGACATGGCTAGATCAACTCGGCTGTTGATGCTGATCAAGAATATATATACTTTATAGGGTCGCAGATGTTTCCTCTGTCTGTTACATACTTTTGCACAAACTTAATATACTCTGTGTACCTTCGGTACAGAGTATAAAAATATTTTTAAATAATTCAAAATGAACTTAATATATCCCTAATTAGTCTTACATCAAGTGTTTTGGGATTGAAAAATCTTACTTGATCCAGGAATTTTGCACCTGGATCAAGTATTTTCGTACTTACCGTCCTATCGACACCGTTTGTTCTTAATTAAAGAACAAAATTATTGGTTTTTTTCCTGAGTGTAGAGTTTTAGAATTAGCCTGGTGAGTAATCTGACACAATTGTTTTCATATTAAAAACAGATCTCTGAAAATTAACTAACAAATATGTAAATGCAATCAGTTAACCCTACTTATAGTGTCATAAGTCATAATTACACAGTCACGATTTGGTTCACACCAAAGTATCTGGCTACTTCAACTAATAACTTGAAATAGTCACAATTGAATCATCGCCATAGCCTTGAATATGCTTCGCACGTCTATTGACCCATGGAAGAAACCCATAATCAAAATTTGAAGAGCTCACACCCACCACAACGTGGTGGAGTGACCACGACCACCCAGCAATAACTGAACCGATTCGTATGTGAGCCAATTAAATACCGGAAGCCTGCTAAATTATTGCATTATACCCCTAAGCCTTTAATTACACAGTCGCAAGATTCATATTCATGAATGAAAGTGAACAGAAAATCCAAAAGGAAAATACATACACATGGGTACATAAATCACACGCCGAGCAGACGCCGCCTGAGCCGAGCGTTTAGTTTGAATCAGAAATCAGAAATCAAAATCCTATTAATCAACGATATGTTTGGTGTTGCGGCCACAGTTGACTGGGCAGCGGCCACATTTACCCCGAAAATGAAAACAAAACCAAACAAAAATTAACACCCAGCTAATGCCAAATGCCGACAAAAGATGACGAAGACGAGAAACCAAAATGCCGGCTTAGACGCCGCTGCCAATGATTCTGACACTCCGAGCTCCGCCTCGATCGCCCTCGTCGACGACTGTGTGTCTTGTTAATTGCTTCTAATAAGCAGTTTGGCGTTGTTCTCACAAAACGCCAACGCCAAGAGTTTGAAGGAGGAGGCTGACCAGTCGCTGCTGTACCCATGATTAAAGTCGTGCTCATTTGAATCTCCCAGAGCTGCTGTGGAGCCAGCCTGTTAATCTCAAGATCAACACATTGTGCAGGCAGGCAGGCAGCAGCGGCAGCGGCTTCATAAAACAAATATCTCTTTCGTGTACGCCAACTCCATCTTCATCTTCATCCTCATCCACTCCGTCATCTAAAAGTTGTTCTTTTTTTATTGATTTTTTAGCTCTTGTAGAAAATCTAATCAGGCAATAAATTGGCCAATTGTTTTGGTGCTCAGCTTAGGAGCCAGCCCACCAGCAGGCTTTAACTGAAAACAATGATCAACACAGTGGTCTGTCAAGATAATGTGCATTTGTTTGCACATGTTTGATTTATTGTGTAAGCGTTGGCAGTGCTGGGGAGTACCAAAATGTACTCATTTTTAGTATCTTGTACCGTTCCGAGATAATTAATCCAAGTTTTAGTAGTAGCTTTAAACATTCTGAACACCAATTTTAGTATGTATTGTGAATAAATGTGAGTGATATTTGTATTTATTTGCTCCGCGCATTTAAAACCAGGATGCAAATCTTTAGTTTTAAGCTAAACACACGGGGGTACCAAAGAATTCACTAGCGATTTGTCAAATCGCCTTAAGATTTTCGCCGTTCAACAGAAATTCATGCGATTTCATTATTTAGCTTGTTCACAAACCTTTTCGACTGCAAACATGGAACATGGAAACATAGAGTAGTTTTTTTACGCTTACTTAGTACTTAATTTCCAACAAAAAAATCAAATTTACGACCTTGCAACTTTAGCGTCCGTACGAACGAAAAAACAGAATGAAAACAAAAGAATCGCTTTAATTAAAGAAACGTACGATTTACGGAAGAAGCAAATCCGTAAGGAGACGATAGATCGCGGCCAGCTAAATTGTCGTGTAAAGGGGGAAAAAGATATAGCCCTCTTAATGACCCAATTTGCCAAGCAAATGCAAACTTTAAACGCTTTTATCTCGAAACCACTTTTTCGAACTGGCGGCCATGATATCTCCAGTTACACTTGTCTCCATTTTGGTCTGAATCTCAATCGTAATTTTAAATAAATTTTTGAATATTTTATTTTTTAAACTAAACTTCCAAAAAAAGGGCTTAAAATCATTTTTTTTTTCAATGACCACCGTTTTGTCAAAAAAAAACACAAAATTATTCTGAATATAACCAAGTTTTTATACCCTTGCAAAGAGTATTATATTATTGTGCGGATGTTTGTAACGCATTGAAGGAAGCCTCTCCGACCACATAAAGTATATATATTCTTGATCAGCATGACGAGCTGAGTTCATTTAGCCTTGTCGGTCTGTCCGTCTGTCTGATTCTATGCTAGCTCCACCGTCAGTTTTAAAGCTATCCTCACCAAACTTTGCACGAAGTTTTTTGGTACAAATACGCTCCACATTTGTCGGAACCGGCCGGATCGGATGACTATAGCATATAGCTGTCATAGGAACGACTTACTAGACGGACAAGGCTGTTTTTATAGCCTTGCAGAGGGTATTATAAAATTGTCCGGATGTGTGTAACGCCTAGAAGGAAGCCTCTCCGAACCCATAAAGAATATATATTCTTGATAAGCATCAACAGCCAAGTCGATAAAGCCTTGTCCGTCTGTCCGTCAGACTGTATGAACATCTAGATTTCGGAGACTAGAAAAAATAGAGCAGCCAAATTTTGTATGTAGACTCCTATTGTCCTTACGCATATCAAATTTTTTTCCAAATTATTGCCACGCCCCTTCCCGCCCCCACAATTAAAAATGTTGAATAGCTCCCTCAATTTTAAAGATATTGTCCTCATATATATTTTGCAGTGTAGTGTATGTGCCCAATATCTACAATCTCTGGCAGAGTTATTATACCCTTGCAAAGGGTATAATAAAATTGTGCGGATATTTGTAACGCATTGAAGGAAGCATCTGCGACCACATAAAGTATATATTCTTGATCAGCATGACGAGCTGAGTTGATTTAGCCTTGTCCGTCAGTCCGTCTGTCCGTCCGTCCGTCTGTCTGTTTCTATGCTATTTCCTCCGTCAGTTTTAAAGCTATCCTCACCAAACTTTACACGAAGTCTTCTGGTACATATAGGCTGCACATTTGTCGGAACCGGCCGGATCGGATGACTATAGCATATAGTTGCCATAGGAACGATCGGTCGAAAAACTAGTCTTAGTGAGAAAAACTTCTTTGTTTTTAATGGAAACGCCTCAAAAGTACGTATTTCTTAGTTTATTATCATTTCCCATGATTTCACTAAGTTTGGTTGAAATCGGATGGCTATAGCATATAGCTCCCATAGGAACGATCGGTCGAAAAATTAGTTCTAGTGAGAAAAACTTTTTTGTTTTTAATGAAAACGTCCTTATCATTGGAATACACTTATTTTATATACATCTACACAATTCTACAAAGTTTGGTTGAAATCGAATGACTATAGCATATAGCTCCCATACGAATGATCGGTCGAATGACTAGTTCTAGTGAGAAAAACTCTTTTGTTTTTAATAAAAAGGCCCTTTTTATTGGCACATTCTTATTTAATATACATAAACACATTTCTACAAAGTTTTATCAAAATCGGATGACTATAGCATATAGCTGCAGTATGAACGATCGGTCGAAAAAGAAGTTCTACTAAGAAAAACTTTTTTGTTTTAAATGGGATCGCCTCCAAGTTTCGTATTTAACAGGGTATTATGCTTTTCCATGATTTCACCAAGTTTGGTCGAAATCAGACATCTATATATAGTACAGATCCCATAAAAATGTAAGGTCCAAAAAGTAGTCTTAGTTTGGAAAACTTTTTTGTTTTCAATGGAAGCTACAAGGGTATACAAAACTTCGGCCGAGCCGAAGTTAACTTCCCCTATTTTTAAGGTTATAAAAAGCGTTGCATACTTTTCAGCGCCGCATACGCTGTTTGCTAACATTGTCTTGAAATGTTCAGATTAATGTTAATGATTTAACATTAAGGGCGTATTGCTGCTTGGAAGGCTGCTTTTAGACCTCTTATAAAAACAATCTTATTTGAAAACGGAAATAGTTATTCAAATTCTGTTTTAAGAACAGAGAATACAAAAAAAATTTTTTTCCTTGTACGAGGGCTGTTCAAAAAGTTTTCGGCCTTCAAATTTGGACGTCAAAAAAAAGGGTAACTCCACTTCGACTCATCTGAAATGGAAAAAGTAAACGGCGTTAGATTAAGTACAATTGTAATTCGGGCCACTATTTCAATCATAATTTTGCGATTTTTCTTTACAAAATGGCGGCCATTGAAAAATTGATTTGGGGGAATTTTTTTTGTAGTTTAGTGTAAAAAAATAGTAAAAAAATTCTTAAAATTAAGATTTAAATAGGGGCCATAATGGTGACAATTCTGAGTCGATTGCATTTTGTTTCATCAAAATCGGTTCAGAACTTTTTGCGCAATCAGTCCCACCAGCTCGAAAAACGTGGTTTCGCGATAAGCGCGCTTAAAATTTGCAGTTGCTAGGCAAATTGGGTCACTTTGGGTAATCTAAAGTATTTCGAATTTCAAAAAATCCCTTTAAGACGGTATTCCCAAATATCCACGCTACAAAAATAAGCAAAAAAAAATATGGAAAAAAAATGTTTGCCTAGCAGCAATACCCCCTTAATGGATAAAGCTCGAGGATTGTCTTGTCGAGCAAAGATGGAATAGATATCTAAGCACCTTGAACACAGTGTGTATCTTTTGGACTTCCAACCTCTAAGACATATACGGAAGATTAGGCTTCCTACTGATCAGGCTTGATTTCAGCAATAATACATTCATCACTGTGGCGTAGAACTGAAGGGAATATAGAGGAGCCTCATTAGAACCAAAATTCTACTTTTTAGGAGCCTTTTATATTTAGATAGGGATGCTGGAAATAATATCGATATGTCGAAATGTCGATATTTTTATATTGAAAATGTTGGAAATATCGAAATTATACCTTTTAATACCGAATGAAATAAATATCGTAATGGATATTTTGGTTTATAGCCGCCAACCCTATTTCTACCATTAGAATGATCAAGGCAGCTTTAGGAATATTCGTTAAAATATTGGATATGTAAATTTGCACGCCAAAGTGAAAGCTTCTCTCTTATATTATATTTTACTCTTAACATTGGATCTCAAACACTTTTGTTCTTCAACAAAAAGAAAATTTCTCAAACAATTAGCAAATTGATAATTGTACAGTTTTCTAATCATCATCATAGTGTCACTTCAGTTGACGTAATTGCACTTTTGAGTCATCAGAAACTTTAGAAAACTGCACACAAAACACAAATAAAACACTACAAAGTTTTACAGCTTCCGTCATTGTACGAGTACGAGTGAGTATCTTAGGTATCTTTCATCTGTTTTTGTTTTGTGTCATAAGCCAGAAGGAGGGAAAATTTTTGCAACTTAATTTTTATGACTCGGGAGAAAATCGCTGTTGTTGGGTTGTGGTTTCTGTGTTCTGTCTACTGTCTACGGTTGATTATTATTTCTGTTAACCAAACAAAACGGAAAGCCAAAGAGGGAACAGTTTTATGATGCGGCCCAGTCGAAAAGGGAAAAGGGCGCCATTGGGCCATAAAATGTAAAGGAGAAATGTCAAGTGCAAGCTCGATTGGGCGGGGAGGGCTGGAAGGGGCAAGAGTTCCCTTGCAGCGTCATGCGAAGCGATGATGCATTGCTGTTATTTTTAATTATGCACAGGCCACATTGTCTGCGTTGCAAGTAAGTGTCTCTTACAGCTACATACATACATACATAGACATGAATAGGTTTATTAATTGCCTTTGCTTTTAAACTTGACACACTCGTATTTGCATATGACGTCATTAACCTGGCTGTTGACATTTAAGGCTATCGGGTCATTTAGCTATTTTATTATGTTTTCCGCTACTGAACTTTTCTCGTTCTTTGTCGTTGTCGTTTGTGTGTGTGTGTGGTGGCGCCCATTGTTTGGGCATGTCTTTGGGATTGGAATTAGGAATGGTGATGGGAGGGGACATGCAAGCCACCCATATGCACTAAATGTCAAGGAGCTGTGGGAAAATTCGCTTTGATCTTGTTGTGTGTTGGCAATAAGTTCAATTACAAGTGGCAATAGGCAAAAACTTTGGTCGTTGTTTTGGGTGAAATTTATAAGATCAAGGTCTGAAAGAGGTGAGCCAGAAAATGTATTCTAGGATATTTGCTGTGCCGGAGGATTAGGTTTCGATTCGGAACATCTTCAATACTATTACAGAACCGTTCACCTTCACCAGCTGTTGGAGCCTACTGTGAGAAAGGCTTTTCGCACTTTACCGATCGGATTCGAGGTTAAACTGTAGATCACTTTTTCATGTGATACAGAACCGATATTGTGCATTGATATTGTGTCCTGGTCTGTGGATTTCTTATCAAAGTGGAATTCGGACAATATTCCATCTCTGTTTTGGAGAATGATAAATATTTCCTCTTACTTCTTACTATTAACTAAATCTGATTAAAAAAATGTTGTTTATTAATTTTTTTAATTTGTTTAACAATAGTCTGCTAACTTAAGCTAAGTTCACACGGGCAAACTAATTTGTCAAAAATTACGAAAATTTGTCAAAATAAGTTTGACGTTTGTGTGAGCGCCAAATTAATTTGCAGCACAAACTCTTGTGTCAAACGGTTTGCCGAGTTTGCCAAGTCAAGTATTCTACAAATTTTCGTTCTGTCTGAGCACAATGTGAACACTCTCTCGCAAACATTCATCGTATTTGCCGAGTTTGTTCTTACCATTAAAATGTGAGAACAAACTATGGCAAACTTGTGATGCTTGTTTGAGTAATTTCAAGTGCAATGACGTTTGTAAATCAATTTTAATATTTAATTTGGATAAGATTTGCAGAATTGTGAAAAAATTATTAATATTGTTTTATTGAAACATCTTCAGGGCTGCATTGTTAAATAACCAAAACGATTCAGACGACTTGCTGCAGGGATAGAGTTGTGCATTGGCGTGACCTTTATGGAAATGATTGGCGCAAATAAATATATATAAATTAGTTTTACGCTGCATCCTTTGGTTTCCCTTCGCTTTACCCACGGACTCACCCATTCTCTGCGTTATATTTTACGGTTGTTTTTTGCAGAGAAGTTAGGGCATGCAGCGCCAAGGCAAATAATTAACAAATTCTTTTCCTTATAGCTTTGCCCATGTCTGTTTTGGCAAAAATATTAAGCGATAGAGAACTCGATTAGCCCGATATTTTATATCGCACTAAGTCGATTATTTGACAGCTGCTATAGACAAGCCAATTGGTTTGTGGGAAAACACAAAATTTTTGCAAACCAAGTTTGCGAGTGTGAACACTAAGCCAAATTCAATGCAAACTTTCGAAGTTCCGACAAATTTATTTGCAAACTAATTCGGACAAAATTCTGACAAACTCAGCCATGACAGTTTGTGTAAATTAATTTGCCCGTGTGAACTTAGCTTTAGACTCAACTAATACAATCAAAATTGAAAAGTAATTGGTTTACAGGTTGAAAGAATTAAGGTGATTGTAAATTTCATTTAAGGCCCTCTTCTGGTCTAGAAAATTTTTTTTTCGATTTATTGTGTTCAAATTTTTTTTAGTTTCGACATTCCAAAATAATATCCCTAAAGGATTTTTCAAAATTCGGAATACTTAACGAGATATACCTATTTTAGTGACCCAAGGAGAGCCAAAGTTCCTTGCAACTGCAAACCTTAAACGCCATTTTCTCGAAACCACGTCTTCCTAACTGGTTCGCAGCTTTTCTCAAGTTCTACAGAACCGATTTTGATGATGTAGGGCTTAAAAGACGCAGAATTAACGTGACTATGGCCGGAACCTCGATCAATGGGAACAAAATTTACTATATTTTTAGTTCGTTGGACTTATCGTCCGTCTTGCTTTCCGATTATGGTGACTTCCGGAAAGCTGCGAACCATCAACACATCTTTTTAAAGAAGATACTACTTTGGAGGCCAAAAACTTTTTGAACAACCCTCCCACTCAAACATTTTTCAATTTTGTATTATTTTTAATGAATCGTGCAACCAAATACAAAAAACCGAATTACAAAATCTTTCTCCGATATTTTTCCACAATTTAAAAAAAAAACAGGAAAAATTCAGTCGCCTAGATCAGAAGAGGGCCTTTAGATGGTTTTCTAACTTTACTAAATAAATTTTCAAATAAAACAAGAAAGTCGGTCAAGCCCGACTATAACATACTCTGTACCTGTGAAGTGCTGCCCATCACCGTTGCGACCGGTGCTGCCCATAATTGTTTGTTTTCATTATAACTCGACAACCGTTCATCCGATCTCTACCATTCCTTTGGCGGATTGATTATTAATCCTAATTACTAAATGTGTCCAGAAGGAACGAACTATCTATAAAACTGTGGGAGATATGACGTTTTTTCCAATTTGCGGGGGCGGGAGGGCACGTGGCAAAAATTAAAAATAAACTTGATCTGCCTGCAAGTATAAGAAGCATAAGTCCCATACATGTCAAACCTCTATCTCTTACCATCTCTGAGATCTGTGCGTTCCTACGGATAGACAGACGGACAGACGGACATGACTTTTGCACAAACTTATTATACTCTATGTACCTTTGGTACAGAGTATAAAAAAGGGGGAAAGTTAATTTCTTCTCGGCCGAAGCTTAGTTTACCTTTGCTGCCAGCATTGAAAACAAACAAGTTTTTATAACTAAGACTTCTTTTCGGACCTTACTTTGCTACACGAAATTACGAAATTTGGAGGCGATTCCATTTAAAACAAAAAAAGTTTTTCTCACTAGCACTTTGTTTACGACCGATCAGTCGTACTGCAGCTATATGCTTTAGTCACCCGATTTTGACAAAACTTTGTAGAATTGTGTAAAAGTCAAGGCTTCAAACCGGTCCGGAACCGAAACCCTGAGAAACGGTTCGGTTCGGGTTTACTGGGGTTCGCGAACCGGACCACGAACCAGTCGCCTTAAATTTTTGGTTCATCGAACCCGAACCCGAACCGGACCTCTTTTTCGAAAAATGGGGTTCGGTTCACCAATTTAAGTAATTTCTTCAACGATTCCTTCAAGGAAAAATTGGATATCTGTGGATGTTTAAGTGTAAACGATTGTATGATTTTTTATGTTGAGTAACAAGGTAAATTATGATAATTAGATTGAACAGAAGATTCCATTCGCTTAACGTGAGCCTTCTGTTCTAGTATCCGGATATATTAGTTAATCTTCACATATAAAGGCAAACCGCTGCTGCGCCATAATTGGAATTAACTGTCAGCTTCATAAAGATGACGAGATCCGCGTTTACACGCTGGCGATGTAAGAGGTCCACGTCCAGCATACGAGGTCAAATCTGACTGCTATCATTCAAGAAGTTCTCCAATCCTACGACGTCTCTCTAAGTCAGATTTATAATATTACCGTCGATAATGGAGCAAACATGGTTCAGGAGAACTTTTAAATGACAACTGCAGAGCAGAAAACGAATGCATCGATGAAGATGTGACCCAAAAGTATTTGTTGATTTGGACGATGACGAAGTTGCCGCAAAAGATTCCCTGGAAGATTATTATAGTTTGTTGTGCTGCAAGCACATTAAATTTGGTGGTTAACTTTTTTTTAAGAAAGTTCAGTTTGACATCAGTAGAGCTCGCACACTTTGTAAAAATTCCAAACTCAGACGATATTAAATCTATTGACTTAAGAAAAACTGAATAAACCAGTGCTCGACTGTGAGACACGATGGAACTCGACTCAACTCCAGCAACTCAGGTATCAGTTGAATGAGCTTTTTCAACACTAAAGTTTATTCTTTCTGATTTAAGAGCTAGTTTAGATGAACAGCTCCTGGAAGAAATAATGCTAATTAACTTAAACTAAGCATTTTCTAAAAGCTGTTAATGACATCTAAAGGATTTGATAATAGCACTAAACTAAGTAATCAATATTATGTTTAAAGTTATTTAAATTGAATTATTTACGAATTAATAAATCGAAAGTCAAACTTTTTTATGTTTATGCTGAACCTTGGGTTCAGGGGTTCCGAGAACCGATCCGCGAACCGAACCTTAGGCTTTACAATGGACTTGAACCACCGAACCGAACCTCCTGCAGAATTTCAGAGGTTGGCAGCCTTGGTAAAAGTATATAAAATATGTATATGACAATGATAAGATCGAATTCACTTAAAACAAAAAAGTTTTTCTCACTAGAACTTCGTTTTCGACCAATCAGTCGTACTGCAGATATATGCTATAGTCATCCGACTTTGACAAAACTTTGTAGAATTGTGTAAAAGTATATAAAATATGTGTGGTGTGGCCGGGTGGCTCAGCGGCTAGTGTGCGCGAGTGCTGTGCAAGAGGTCGTGAGTTCAATCCCGCCTCGGAACATCTATTGAAAAAGATTTTTCTTTGAATAAACTTTACACCCGGTCACCCCTCTCTGCTGTTGGCCCCAGGTTTTTAGTAATTAGCCATGAAAAACTTCTCAAACTGCTGTTCGGATTCGGCGTTAAACTGTAGGTCCCTTTCTCTTGTGCGAAAACTAGAAGCGCACAAGCCAAGAGATTGAGAGAGGCTCGGCTTCGGCTTTGGAACTGTGTCAAGCCATTAAAAAAATAATAATAAAATATGTATATGCCAATGATAAGAACGGTTTCATTGAAAATAAAAAAGTTTTTCTCACAAGAACTAGTTTTACGACCGATCGTTCCTATGGGAGCTATATGCTATAGTCATCCGATTTTGACCAAAATTATTAGAACCATGTGAAAGCATTTCAAATTCATAAATGCCAAGATTTAAGACATTTCCATTGAAAGCAAAAAAGTTTTTCTAACTAAGACTACTTTTCAGACTACTTTTCTATGTCAGATATACTATATGGACATCCGATTTCTACCAAACTTAGTGGAAACATGGAAAAGCATAGCAAACTAAGAAATACGAAGTTTGGAGGCGTTCCCATTGCCATGAGTTTCTTATTATTAACAGGGACAATAGTCTCAAAAGAGAACAAAAGGGAAGGAAAGTGTTTATCTTCGGGCAGGGATACTGGGTTAGTATGTATTTACTACCGTTGATAAGGAAGCATCACTAACAAAGATCAGGTCAAGGAGTCTTTCCCGACTATTTTGCACAAAATTAATTTGTGCAAGGGAAATGTTGGTTAAGCCATCGATAAACTCATGTTTGCAATCAGAAAGTAAGGAGTTTGAATCATCACAAGGCAGTCATGAGATATGTGGAAGGTTAAAATCACCTAATACTATATTTGGATCTGATTGTCCTAAAGCAGACACTACGATTTAAATAGCAGAAAGGTGATAAAAATACACAGATATCTCAGATCTAGGAGGAATGTTAGAGCAAGTTAGGAAAATATTTACTTCACCAGTACAGACTTTGACAGCAACAAACTCAATGCCATGAATATTGTCAAATGGGAACAACTCAGGGGAGAAATCATTATGTACGAGTGTAGCCATTAGAATACCGCCTGCTCAAGATGGGCTGTCTATTCTGTAAGTAATGTAGTTCTGAACAACAATTTCATGATCGGAGACAGAAGAACTTAGCCAGGTTTCAGTTAAAGCAATAGCATTGGCTTATTTAAGGTAAGCTTTCTTGAGTTCAAAGACTAAATTTATTGATTTGAGAATATTTTCTCAATCTCTCCTAGTATTTCATTTTCCATTCATTACTTAATTGAAGCTAGTCAGTGTTAAGCTGGTCAACGTTAATTAACCAAAAATCCAACATTTAGCCACATGTCAACAAGGCAACCGACAAGCAGTCACAAGCCACCAGGCACATGTTGCATTTGCCATCGCAAAACAAGAGAAAGAGCACAAAAGTTATGAACTACATACACATAAGTTGAACATGGAAACTTGCATAGAAGGCAAAAGAAATAGTAAAATTTTTCACAATTTTTTCCAGCATATCTTTCCAAGGAGCAGGAGCAACTTGGCGGCAAACTGAAGCAGCGGCAGCAACAGCAGCCACAAATCAAATAAGGAAAAAATGTCGCCAAACTTTTCAATTCAACTGTCAATCAGTTTGAGATAGTGGCGCGGTCTATAGCTCCTGGGCCAGGATGTGGAGGAGAGCGTGAAGCAGTCAGCGCGGCAACAACAATAATGACATTTATGCAAAATAGCCGAGGATGAGGGAGCATGAGGGTGACCATCGTTGAGAACTGGTCACCTTTTGCCATAATAATTGCACTTGCATTGCATGCAAATCAAATTGTCATCACGCTTGGATCTCTTTCGGATCTCCTCACTGACACTGGCCTGGCCCCAGAGAGCGGCTTTGGCTTTATTGGCCCCAAAGGAACAAACAAAGACAGCCAAGTCAGAGAAGTCAGCCCAGAGGCTGAATGATAGATGACAGAGTTTGTGTTTGATTGAAAGCAATTGGTGGCACCGTCACTTGGTCTTGGTCTTGGTTTGAAACTCTCTGCCGGTGTAGTGGGCGCTTAAGACACTGAACCATTGTCCGCTTTCCTCAGTAGCAAGAAAAAAAAAAACAAAGAATACAAAAATTATGGCCACACGCGTCTGGAGAGAATTTATTGCCTTGGCCAATTTCTGCGTTGGCGTTTGAATTGTTGCTCATCTAACGGCAAATTTGCTGGTCTGATGGAGTGCCACCATAATTGTCATTTGTTTATGGTCATTTTATTAGTTATGTTGACAAATACTTAATTGTTTTAGCCAAACTTATGATTTGGCTTGCTTAATTGACATATATTTTTGGGGATATACGAGCAAACTGCATAATGTGGAATGGTTGGCAATAAACTTACATAAATATATGAACGACTATTTCAGTTGGAGCAGGTGCAGGTTGTAATGAAGATTTCCTTGGAGTAGTCCCGTTCCCATGCTTACGTTTCAAAAAGACTATAACATGGCTTCTTATAGACATCATTGTAGCTTGAGAAATGGAAAACTTTTAATTTAATAAGAAAAAAATTTAAAATAAAACTATTTGTTTTTACGTTGGCTGGTTGGTTGGTTAGTTGGAACTTCAAATGTAAGTGCAATTCCTAGAATTTTGACACAGCAATGGCGGATGAACTTGCTGATGTGTTAGGGATGGTAGAGAACTTTATATCGAATATGTTTAATACACGGCTGTAACACTGTACACCACTGTGAAGTGACTGGCTTTTCAAAAAGGCCCATATATATTTTAGTATTTCTTTTGCTTCCCAAAAAAAGTGTTCAATCTCTGATGTTAATTCTTCAGGAAACGTTTGTTGCTTTGTTCCGATAGCCAGATCGGGTTGTTTTATCGTAAGCAATAGCGGCACTAAGGGCGCACGCACACATGCGGCTGAAAGATGAACTGACGGCTGAGCAAGATATTTTATGGTGACATGACAAAAGGCCCACGGACATAAGGCCGATATGAAAAATTTCAATCATTACTTTGAAATATAACTCAGAAATTTTCTGGGCCTTATGTCCGGACATTAAGCCCATGGGCGTAAAGTCCGTACTCAAATTTTAATGACATTAAACGCACGGAATTTTATGCAAAATTTGGTATGCCTGCAAGGTCATTCAGCAGTTAGTTTAGGGCAGGTGCCGGAAAAAGCACAATCCCAATTTGGCATTGTTGTGTGCCAGAGCAGCGCAAAATCTGATTCATTCGCAAAGCAGTTAAACAAGAGCCGAGCACGAAGCGCAGCGAAGCTTATACTGCTTATACTGTGTGTGAGCCGACTGTTTTTGAGAGCTTGCCTATGCCCAGTTGGTTGCGACGTGACGGCCTTTAGGTTAGGGTAACCATCGGTCTGGTCGATCCGCACAGCTCTACCAGAGTTTGTGCACTATATGTCAGTTAACGCCAGGCGATTTCAGACAGCCATCGGCTTCGGTATATTTGGTAACCCACAGTCTGTAAGGGATAACCGTAAGCGCTGTAGATCCGCACACAGTTCGAAGGGCATAGCCGAGCGTGCTCACCTTTCAATCTCTTGGCTTGTGTGCTTCTAATTTTCGCAAAATGGACAGTTTAGATGACCCAGTCGGCCAGATTACCAAAGACTGTCCACGAAATGTCGTGCGTCCGCCAGGCGATTTTGGGACATCGCTTGGCTTGCTCGATATCTTGGACCTTATAAAGTAGCTTCTCTTCTTTGATTTGCAAAAGGCACACATTTTGTTTTGCACACAGCAGGTCCTCAAATTAAACTGGGCGAAAAGTCCGATGAAATGTGGGCTTTAAGTCCGAATTTAATGCGGACATAAGGCCTATAACATTTTTGAATTTAGTTTCGCTGCTTACTACGATTAATTTTGATATGGGCCTTTTGTCAGTGGGCGTTTTGTCTTGTCACCATATTTTATCAAGTCAGCTAACCGAAATATACAAACATGTTTGATTGATTCCACAAAGATGAGCTTACAACTCAGTTTTAGAGACTAAACCAGTGCTTGTTGTGCACAGTTGTAGGCAAGGTGTGTGAATTTTTGTCAAGATCAGCCTTAAATTTCTCTTCCTGCTTTAAAAACCTCTATTTTAACTCATTTGGCCCGTACTTAACATTAATTTGTACTTTTCGATCCGGTTTTCGTGTCGCACGTTGGCGGCTGTGCCTCTCGGTCGGTTGGGCGGGAGGTGGGCTGCTATTTTGCCTGGGGTTCGCGCGTAACAGGCTTCGGCTTGGTGTCGTAAGGGCCACTTGAACGTACTGTGCATTGTACGTCAACGTCCATATAATAAAAAATAATAAAAATTCTGCCGTCAGTTCATTTTTCAGCCGCATGTGAGCTCGCGCCCTAGGATGCTTATAGCTTACTTAGGTTTGAATAGCTTGTTTTAAAAAAATAAGTTTGTGGATTGTGGCCGGCTATGGTGCAGCGGTTAGTGTGTGTGCCTGTTGATCAAGAGGACGTGGGTTTGATCCCGCCTTGGGATATCTAATGGAAAAGTGTTTTCTTTAAAAAGTTTCACACATGGTCACCTTCAGTAGCTATTGGCGCCAGCTGTTAAGTAATTACACCCAAAAAAACTTCCTCAAGGGTACTGTATGTATACTGTATCAAAATTTTGTTTCTTTGCTTAAATTATGTGTTAGGGTGTTAAAGACATCTCCTTAAAATTTCCAGTCACGAAAAATATGGTTTTTTTTTAGTTTTTTTTGTGGAGGTAGGTCGGTATCGTCGTATTTCGAAAAAAATATGTTGTCAATATTTTTTTACAAATCAACAGTTGTTTCCGAAAAATGATTAAAAACACGAAAAAGTTAAGAAATATAAATTTTTTATTTAATAATATGAAAACTTTGCAAAATCAAACTTCTTAACTTTCTTACGTTTTCTTACGATAATTTTTTTACCACGTTTATACGTTCTTTGACCCAAATTTCTCGGGAGTTATAAACCGATTTGGTTAATTTCTTTTTCGGTAAAAGCTAACTCCTAAATGCATTAAATTCAAGTTTAAAATCCATTTAAAGTATTTTTATTTGGTCGAAAACAGTTGTCGAAACTTTAAACGCGATTATCTCGAAATTCCGATTTACGATTACTGATTAAGTGAAGTCTAATTTTAGCACAAGAGAAAGGGACCTACAGTTTAACGCCGAATCCGAACGGCAGTTTTTGAGAGGCTTTTCATGGCTAATTACTGCAATGCTGGCGCCAACAGCAAGAGGTGTGGCCGGGTGTAAAGTTTTATTCAAAGAAAAAAAACTTTTCATTAGATGTTCCGAGGCGGGATCGAACCCACGACCTCATGCTCAGCAGTCGCGCACACTAACCGCTAAGCCACTCCGGCCACGATTACTGATTAACGACTTGCAATTTCTGATGATTCTCTGTTGAATGACACAGAATGCTTAGTTTAGGTTATTCTCTGACCTATTACAATGGGTCAAAAATACATTGTCACAATTTTTGAGGGCTTTTAACAACGTAAGTTCGGCAGTTCATTCTCAGTCGATAAACTGTCTCGGCAGTCACTGTATTCACCGCTTAAAATCGGCATTCCTAAATCAGTAATCGAAAACTAGATTTACATATCTGCTGAATACAATTTATATTTAGGGCCGGAGCATAAATTAATAGTGCGGAAGGCTTTCCTACTCGGGAACACGCCACATATAGGCTGTGTGAAAAGCACATTTCCAGATTTATCCCGCAGATTCACAGTGTATTGAATACGTTTAAAATTTAACTGAAAGGAAATTGTTTCTGGGCTTTAAGATTTCATAGCTTAATGATAGCAGATCCAATTTAAATGCCAGGCAATTTTTAAGAGTTAGCGTCGTTTTCAACTCGATTGATGGATTTGTATGAACGTAATTCTCCTAGAATTTGATTTTAAATCGTCCAATTCAACTCATTGACATTAATATCTTTGGTCGAAGTAAATTGGCAAATGTCAGATGGATTCGATATTTATATATTCATACTCAATGGAATGGATTTCACGTATCGCCCTAAATACGATGACTTGAGACATACGCCGCCGATTTGTTTCAATTAATCAATTGCTTTACTATTTTCAATTAAATCTTTTTTGTTCTTTTGCATTCTTTATTTTGGCTATTTCAAAGGTAAATTTTTGGTGGAAATGTTAATGGAAACTTTATGTGTGATTAATCTAAAGTGATGATAATTTACAGTTCAATATTTGTTACGATGCCAAGATGGGTCGGCGTTCTCAGAATGCCTCGCGAATCCCAAAGATCGCAGCACTTCGAATGGAAGAAGAATGATGTAAAGACTTGAACTGAATATCGAAATGTCGGCCTACGACGACCCCTCTTGAAAATTTTCGACTTTTCTTCTTTCCTTTCAATTACGAAGAAAGAAGTATCCAATGAGTTCAAGTCATTTTCAAAGTTTAACCGAAGTGAACTTTTCTCCATTTTAATTAACTTTATATTGTAAGTGGCTAAATAGCACCACTTCCACTCTTTATGTTTTGACGATGTCAATTCATTGTACCATCCCAAAAAGAATTTCCATTTAGCCTCAAGGCGAGCCCGTGTTAATTCTTTTCTACCAGGCATTATTAACAGCTTAAAAATAACTTGCCTCTGCTCTAATCTCTTCGTCTCTTATTTGCTCAGAGCCTAACCAATTACTTCAGTCAACCTTTCCCCCAGTCTCATCTAACCATAATATGGCCATATCCATATACAGAACTCTCCCGACCAAACTATTAAAGGTGCAACGCAAATCCGGGTAACAAATTAATTTGTCATATTAACAATTGCCACATAAAGTCACACGCTTCGCAATTGCATTTGGAGATCATGATGATCATGATCATGACGACGGCGACGACTCCGAGGAGCAGCTCAGGCACAAGGGTTTCCAAGTGAGCCCCACTGACGGCTGTGACGCGGAATCAGGCTTCAAGCTTCAGGCAATGGGCCTCCAGCTAACAATACGCCGACCATAGACCATGTGTACTCGGTGTACTCTGCGGGCTTGATGCATTTCGTAGATTTTTTTAATTGAAAAAACATGTTTTACGAGCGTCGCTAACCACGACGATGACTACAACAACAACAGGGGAAACAACTCAAGGCGCAGCAGATGATGCTGTCGTTTGTTAAGATTTTGCGCACTTTTTTTTTTGGTTGTTGTTTTGTTTCGTGTGGCTCAAGCTAACAAGTTGAATTTAAGTACTTTGCATCTTAGAAAATTCAACATGCCATGGAGCAAAACCTTTAATTTAGAATGCGTCATGCATATTCATAAAAAATTAACTTTAGTGCTGGTAACAGGACCGAATAATAACAAACCGTGCAATAATGTACAAGGATTATAATGGGTAATGGGATATCAGCCAAAAGGAAGCATTTCCGAAACTATACAGTATTGGTTAGCTTCAACATTGAAAAACTCATCTCTTATATGTATGTGTGGGATATAGACTCCTTATGGGTTTTTTATACCCGTTACTCGTAGAGTAAAAAGGGTAGACTAAAGTCTTGCTAGTGTATGTAACAAGCAGAAGGAATCATCTCCGACCCCATAAAGTATATATTCCACTTGTGTGGCAGGAACAGCTTATACATACAACAAATGCGACATTTTTAAGTTCTTTACAATGACAGTTTTCCAAAAACTTAAATACATTAGAATTTTAAGACAGTCTATGTCAAAAGTAGCAATAAAGTCGTTTGCCAATTTTATATATGTGACTTTTCATTATCATATTCATTCATCATTGCAATATGTTTCTTTGCAAGTTGTTTTTGTTGTTATGTTAAAAATATTTGGTTTCTTGGATCCAAAAATACAGTTGTAAGAATTAGGATAAAATTTGGAATTTGAGAATGTTTTTTTAAACACATTAATAACGAATTACTGTATTTTGCAGAAGACTTCAGAACTTGTGAGCGACAAGTCTACCGAGTTGATTAGAAATCGCTGGAGAAATTTTAATCCGAGTCCGATTGCTTTAGGTATAAGTCCTTTGTATGTGCAGAGCTTTTCATACAGAATTCATTCAAAGTTAATAATTGCCCGCACATTTAGTAAGTCGAGTTCCAACGCCTTACGCAGTCAAGCACTGCTCTCTTAGGATTTTCCGATCGAAGAAGAGTTCGCAACGTCTTACAAAGAGTGCAAATGTTTGATATATCATCCAAAAGAAATCATTGGCAACCAAATAAAAAATTTGTTGAACCGAACCCTTTTTTAAGTTTTCTTGCTCTGGTTCGGGTTCAGGTTCGGCCGGGAAAAAATGGTTTGCTCCGGCTTGGGTTCGGTTCCGACTTCCCAAAAATGATTCTCCAGTCTCCGAGAGATGGTTCTGACTCCGAACCGGTTTTAGCACTGTATTTAAGCTCTAAACTGAAAAATAAATTTAAGAACTCATTCCTTAAGAACAAAAAATTTGATCTCAAAGATCAAATTTATCCCGCATAAAGATTATATTAATCAAAAAATTCGAGCTCAATTTAATCCCAAAAGCAGAATCACTTTAAGCTTTTGTTGAGATTAATTTGCTTCCACAAAGATTCCTCTACCTTTCCTTTCTTCCTCCTTTTCAATAGGACACACCCACCGACACCAGTTTTGGTATATTTAAAGCTTTTGAAAAAACAAAATAGGGGAGTTCTTCCTCGCCGTTTTGTATCCTTTATAAGCTTCCATTGAAAACAAAAAGTTTTTCTAAGACTACTTTTTGGACATTACTTTTTAGGGGATCTATACTATAAAGATATCTGATTTCGATTAAACTTGGTGAAATCATGGAAAAGCATAATACACTGTTAATTGCGAAATTTGGAGGCGATCCCATTTAAAACAAAAAAGTTTTTCTCACTAGAACTTCTTTTTCGACCGATTATTCATACTGCAGCTATATGCTATAGTCATCCGATTTTGGTAAAACTTTGTTAAAATGTGTCCAAAGTATATAAAATAAGTGTATGCCAATAAAAAGGACGTTTTCATTAAAAACAAAAAAGTTTTCTTCACTGAGACTAGTTTTTCGACCGATCGTTCCTATCATTGTCACCGATTTCGACCAAACTTGTAGAATTGGTGAAAGTATATTTAGTGTATGCCAATGATGGACGTTTTCGTTAAAAAAAAAAGTTTTCCACTAGAGTTTTTCCACCGATCGTTCCTAGGTAGCTATATGCTATAATCATCCGATTTCGACCAAACTTAGTGAAATCATGGAAAGGGATAGTAAACTAAGAAATACGTACTTTGGAGGCATTTCCATTAAAAACAAAGAAGTTTTTCTCTTGAAGATTACTTTTTCAACCGATCTTTCCTATGGCAGCTATATGCTATAGTCATCCGATCCGGCCGGTTCCGACAAATGTGCAGCGTATTTGTACCAAAAGACTTCGTGCAAACTTTGGTGAGAATAGCTTTAAAACTGACGGAGGAGATAGCATAGAAACAGACGGACAGACGGTCAGGGCTAAATCAACTCAGCTCGTCGTGCTGATCAAGAATATATATACTTTATGTGGTCGGAGAAGCTTCCTTCTATGCGTTACAAACATCCGGGTATTAAAAGAAATATTTAAATTATTGTTGTATTGTCTGGGACTCGAACTCACAACCTTTCAGCTTTACACTGAACACGAATGGCATGGTATTTCAACGCACACCACCATAGCACATGATTGTTGCCGCTTGTCTAAAGTGCTATTTATACTTTTCTGCTTTCGTTCCTAATTTATGAACATTGTGATCTCGTAAGGGATTGAAGTAAGCACATATGGAATGAAACAAGCTCGAAAGGATTGCATCAAGCCTTAAAAGATTGAATTGAGTAGAATATCCCGTAAATCGAGATTGAATTTTTAAGCTCGTAAGTAACAAAGTGTCCAGCGCAGGAGGTAGGTTAATAGTGTATCACAGAAAAGCAGATTGTGCTTATTTATTCCGTATAAAATGTACAGTTTCACCTTTTCTATGAAATAAGTACAATAAACACATTAGACCTCGTGCCGGCTAAAACAACAACTATATATGCAACTATTAGGTAACCAACCGAATCCATTATAACTGCAAAGCACTTCAGAATCTCATAACTTCTCATCTACAGCATGTTGGTCGATCTATTGTTTCAACAGCCCAAAATTGGATTATGAAACGCTGGTCTTCCACTACTACACTACTTTATATTCTCTCACTTTAGAAGCTCGATCTTCTTGGGATTTCCTCGGACTTACTGTCGTGGATATCGCAATACTTAAATCGCAAGAGCCAACGGGTTCTATTTAAAAGTTTTTCTTTCCAATCTCTTAATTTTACGTCTGGAGTTGCACAGGGCTGCCACCTAGAACCTCTGTTTTTATTCACTGTTCCCATTAAAAATGGGAAAAGGGGGATCATGAAGTTGTGCAAAAGTATGTAACAGGTAGAAGGAAGCATTTGCGACGCTATAAAGTATATATATTCTTGATCAGCATCAACGGCCGAGTCGATTAAGCCCTGTCCGTCCGACTGTCTGTCCGTCCGTCCGTATGAACGCGTCGATCTCATAGACTATTGGAGATAGAGCCACAAATTTTTGCATGTAGGTAGGTGAATACAAGATCCAAATCGAGTTTGGTTCAGATTTGAAAAATTCCTCCCCTGCCCCCTTTATGAGCAAAAAACAGTCAGAGCCACAATTTTTAAGTTAGATCGTTGTTACTTTGTATATATCATTTAAGGCCCAATATCTAACTATTCTAAAAAGTACAATAAAATCGGAGAAAATCACCGAAGTTATATACGAATCAATTTTTCTTGTTGGAGAAAGGGGGGTCGTGCATAATGCAAGTTGCATTGTCCCCCAGTCGTACTTTGCAGAATGTGTTGAGAAATTTCAGTACATCTGGTGGTATGAAATTTCACGACATGTAAAAATCAGGGGGTTTGGCAGCGAACGCCTCAGGTCTTTCCTCCTACGACTTACAAAAGTTAGTACATCTGCAGTACTGAGAAAGTAAGAAATTTCTTAAGCCGAAGGCTGCTGGTGACGTCACCCCAAACGGAAACGGTTGAAACCCCTGAGATTTTCGGCATTTCAATTGCAAAAGGAAGCCGAAGGCTCAGGTGTTTTCAGCCCTACTCACGTGAAAAGTAAGCATGAAAGTTGTACTTCTTTCATGATGACAAGTCCGACTGGATGCATGTGTATGAAAACACAAGAAGTCAAGGGAACATGGTAGGGTTGTAGTCGGGGCATTCGACTATTTCTCCCTAACTTGTTGTTTTTAAAAGAATCATCAAAGCTGATTTGTTACATCCTTATCCTAGCGTTACTATCATAGTTATGAAGCCCAAGTTAGTGAACTATTGTTGTTATTAAACAAATTATGAATATGGACAAGTCTAATTAGAGAAAGGAATATCGAAATGAGCCAGCATCGGTGATGTGCAGGGTTAGCATGAAAAGAACTATTGCTAACATGGTAGGGTGGGTACTTGGGGTAACATCAAACCCAATCGTATCTACTAGTTCAGTATAACATTTATCAGAGGTAAGGTCAACATATTCTTCTTGTGTGATAGCCAGTTACGTTCACGAGCAAAAGATTCTCCCATTGTCGGATGGAACTAGCCGAAAGACTTCAGTGCTGAGCCAAGCTTAAGCTTATGCGTGACCAAAGTGAAGCAAAACCACATCAAAGCTTAACTATCATAACAGTAGAAGAGGTTTATTTAGAATTAGCATTATCCGGGTGAATGATTGTCGAGTTATGAACATAAAATATTTCAAAGCTCTTCCAGCGATACAAATTTTAACCTCAATCGTTGCAAATTTACTTCATTTCGTAGCTCTCTTTGGTTTTGGCGACAAGAAAAAGTCTTAAAGGCTAAATCAAGTGAATAGGATTGTGAGGCACAAGCATTGAGGAGTGAAAGCCATCACTTCTTTTTACACCATTCCGCTTTTTGTGTAACGTGGCACTCCCTATAACTAGAGCATACAACCTTGTGGTAAGTATAAGGTAATGATGCTTTTTGCGTTTGTTATCAAAGAAAAGAGTGAGCAAAGCCAAATCTTGGATGAAGTTCATTATTGCCATCTTTTCGGCTCAGAGTACACTCGCATAGAGTGAGCATTTCAAACGTTTTAGAGCTCTTAAATGAATGACAATGATTCGTACCTCATTTAAGTAAAAGCAAAAGGCAAACCTACTTGAAAAACTAATGACAAAACTGTTAAACTACCATCCTTCATTCGTTCATCGAGAACTCTGACTGAATTAAAATAAAGTTTCCAAATTTTTTCAGCACATCCATCCTCCAAATTTGACAAATAACATGTGCCATACACACACACACACACACACACGACCTGGGCAACATTTAAGCAACATTCTAACGGTAGTTGGACAAAATACGCCAAGCTATATTATTGACAAATATGACAACAAAGCCTGACACACATTACAAGAGGCTCTCAGACTCCACTTGCCGTTGGAGTAGCAGCACTCCTTTTGGTTGCACGAAATGAAATGAGTTGACATGCATCGACAGCCAACTGGCTGGCCAAATGCCAATTGCTGCAGTTGCAGCAGCATTCGGAAAAGCTTTTGGCCACCAAAATGCATTTTCACATAATTACCAAATGAGCTGGGGGATGCAAATTCCAACATCGAGAAGTACGAAAAATAAACTCTGAAAGTTGAATGGAGGCAACCAGTCGGGCGGCGACCAACCATGAAGTCGCAGCCAGTCCAAATGAGTGGCATCTCATCGACGACGACCAGTTTAATTGCCAACGCAGGTTTGTAGACACCAAGCGGCAGCAGCTACCATTTTCGACAGCGGCGACTCCCAGCGCGCTGTTCCTGGCGGCATAATCATAAAATCCTCAAGTTTAATAAACATTTCCACAGAATCTTTAGCATCTCTCTCGCTTGGGTCGGCGGCATCCACTGGCTAACTCGTTTCTTTATTTCATGGCGTTCTGCTTTGGCTTTTTGGTGTTCGCTGGTGGCTTATGAGTTGCCGCCGTCGAGGAACTGCATCTGCATCTTGTACCCCAGTCGTCGTTGGCTCATTTATGGCTTTGCCACTGCTTGCTGCTCCTTTGTGTGGACTTTAGTCATAATTTTTTTTTATTTGGATTTTTTGTAATTAAATATAAAAATGAAATTTTATGTTCTGTGTGCCTTTAAGGTGCTTAAATAAGATTTCCTTTAATGCTAATGAAAATGTCTTCCTTGGGAATACTTACGTTGTCTTTAGTCATTCAGAAACGAGTGGGTGACTTTGGATGACCGGTACAATCGAAGTTGCTTACGAAGAGAAATTTGAGTTGAAGTTTCAGTGCTTTCGGTGATTTCCTTCAGAGTGGGTTTCCTGGGGCGCCTCAAATCTGGTAAAACATTCTAATTCTTCAGAAATATTCTTGCTCTCAGAAATTTAATTTTGGATGATCACAAACAATACAAATAATTTCCAAAAAAAACCAAAATATATGCGAGAAAGCAAAGTGATCTTCGTCTGTGCCAAAGTTTAAATACACTTGAAACATTTGTGACCAATGACTTAATATATAAGCCTTATGTCTTGTGTTACTCGGATATTAAATGAAAAAACTTTAAAAAAATTTGTATGCCAGCTACATGAAGTGACCATCCGATTTTCGCTGTTCCGACATATGTGCAGTGTGCAGCCAAAACATATCTCTGCTTAAAATTTCAGCTCGATAGTTTCAAAACTGAGGAACTAGATTACGTAAAAACAGACAGACGGACAAAGCTTAATCGACTCAGCTCGTCATGCTGTTCAAGAATATGTATACTTTATGTGGTAGGAGATGATCTCTCTCCAGGCCCGTCGATAGGGTGGTGGAACGGGTTGTTTCCCCCCGGGCCCGGACTTCTGAGAGGGGCCTGGATTTTTTGCGAAAACCAAAATAAACTACCCATGGCTTTGTTTCGTGCCCCGGACTTAATAATTATAATATTCTGAAGGTTATTATCAAATTCATTAGCAGATAAACTACTTCTTCTTCTTTGGCCATTTGATGGAAATAAAATCATCACAACCGATTTACGGTCTCGGCCGCTGCCACTAATGCCCGCCTCTCGCCTCTGTCCCGAGCGACATCCCACCAGGAGGACACACCCAGCTCCGCAATATCTAGCTGCACCTGGTCGCGCCATCTCCGCTTTGGTCGACCGGGGCTGCCTGCCGGCGGCCGACTGTACCCGTTAGTGGAGCGTTATCTCCATACGGGTAACTGTCCTATCCAGCGCGCGTGTTGTTTATGCGCTGGACAAGCTTAGTGTCCCCATAGAGCTCGTATAGTTCGTGATTCATTCGGATGCGAAATTCGTCGCCAACGTTTAGAGGTCCATAAATCCTCCGAAGAACTTTTCTCCGAACACACCAATTGCCGCCTCATCCGTTGATGACATTGTCCATGCTTCTGCGCCGTATAGCAGAACTGGGATGATAAGCTACTTGTATAGCGCAATACCGTCGCAGATTCGTTTTTGCCGATGATATCAACGAACCTAGGCGAAGATTCCGACGGAGCCCAACAAGGAGCTTACTCGGCTTTCCCCCCATCGTAACGAGCTATATCCCCGCCGCCCCATTCCTCCCCCCCTTTTTTGTATTTATTGGATCTTCTCTTAATGAGACTAACAATTATTTTTCAGATCTTAATGTAGAAACTATTTTTATAAACCATCCCCTCTTGGAGATAGTTTGTGTTCTGCGGCCCTTCAAGTCAGTCGCTGGGTTGGTAGGTCATTTGCTAGCATGGAAAGAGATTTTGCAAGTTGATTTGGGTGGGTAAGAAGCTTCTCAGAATATTTTTGTTTAAGTTGTTGTTTAAGTCCGGATTTCTGACCAGATTTCCGTGCTCGTCTTTCAATAGTGTGACTCTGGGCTTAAAACCTTCGGATAGTTGCCTAATCCTTTGGTAGAATTTTCGAGTCTCACTCCTTCCGAACAGCACTTCGACTTCCTCCCTCAGGCGCTTTTCCTGCTCATTTTTCTTCCTTCTGAACGGGCGCTTCTCCTCTCTCCTTTTCTCCCGGTATCGCTCCTTAACAGCCCGCATTGCTCCAGACTGCAGAGTAGGCAGCGTCTTTCTCTGAAGTAGCGTGGCGGCACTCATCATCGTACCATGACTGTTTTCGGGAGCTTACGGCAAATCCGAGAATCTCCTTGCCAGCCGTACTCATAGAAAGTGAAATATGTTAGACTGTGCGGCATGTGCCACACTGAGCCGCGTGCGTACTTTGGCTTCAACAAGGTCATGATCCGAGTCAGTATTGGCTCTTTGGAGCGCACGTACGTTTAGAACACGCGATGAGTGCCGTCCGTCTATCACAACGTGATCAATCTGGTTTCGTGTTGATTGACGATCAGGGGACTTCCTGGTCGCCCTGCGGTCGTCGTGGTGTTCAAATCTGGTACTACCAATGACCATGTTCCGGCCTGAAGCGAAGCCTATTAGCCTCTCTTCTCGGATTTTTGTGTTATCTTGATGTCGTGATCGGGGCAGCGCTCATATAGGTCTTCTAGGCGCTCATAGAATTCGTCTTTTTCCGAATCGTTCTTTTCTTCTGTCGGGGCGTGTACACAGATAAGACTAATATTAAAATATTTTGCCTTAAGTCTGAGTGCGGCAAGTCGCTTGTCAACTGGTGTAAAGCTGATGACAGAGCGGCACAGGCTTTGTTGACTGCAAAGCCGCAACCAAACTCGTAGCTTCGAATCATGTCCACTGTAGTAGATCTCCCATGGGGCGTTGGTTTCGGATGTTATCACCTTACACCCCTGTCCAGTCCATCGCATTTCCTGAAGTGCGGTAATGTCCGATGAATATTTCTCGAGGACATCCACCAGCTTGGAATCCGCACGCTCTCCTTTGAGGGTACAAACATTCCAGGTGCATATCTTCAAATCGTGGTCCTTAAAACGTGTTCGTGGGTCGTTGTCGGGGGGAGGTCCGTATCCGAGGCATTGTGTTAGTTTTCATTGGAGGATGTAATAGACGAGAAACGGGTGCCAAGCCCGAAGTAACGCCCCCTATTTGTCCCAGGGTAGGATCGCCGCTCACGTTACCCAGCAGCTTTGCGGATGCATCGCTCTGTTAGCAGGGAGGTGGAGGTGTGAGTCGACTTGAGACGCAGTAAGCTACATACGCCCCCATAACCACAGGAGAGTTCCTGTCTTCCGAAGAAGTCATTGACCACAAAATTAAGTCAGTGGTCACAAAAGTTTCAAGTGTATTAATACTTCGGCAAAGACGAAGCTAGCATTGCTTTCTCGATATATTTTTATTTTATTTTTTACTTACCTTTACTGCGACTCGAACTCGGGACCTCGAAAGACTGCACGCACAGACACCACCGCTTAGACAACAGCACCACATCCAGGATGCCTAGAGTATCGTCCAAATCTATATATTAAGCTGACGGGAGCGCTCTTCACTCGATTGTTTTCCCACACACCCCTCTCCCAAAAAACGATACAGAACGAATTTAGAACGATTTCAAGCGCGAAATTCTTAAAAATTGAAGAATGCATAAATTTTGTTTCAAGAGCGTTCGTACTTTAATTGTTCGTTCTACTTTTTTCTGGGTGTAGGGCTACGGTTATAAGGAAAGATTATTTTCGATATCGTTTACGGTTTCGTTGGCAATCCTTAAACTGCTAAAGCAGTTAAAGGTTACGGTTTTAATTACGGTTGTAATCTCTGATCGTTACTTACCAGCTAAGTCTTCATCATTGCATGGAATTTGAGCTTTTGAACGGATAACATTAAAATAGACTTAATTAAAAATATTTTTTTATGAATCGACCGAAACAAATGTCAAAGTCATTTTGAAAACAACTTTAATACACATTTATTATTCTTGATGTGAAACCTTTTTAACTTCGGTATGGACGGTGAACCGGAATGAGCTAAATTCGTGGTACACTATACAGATTCCAAGCATATCTCTATGCAACCGCCAGACCATTTTTATTGCTTCTTGTGAATGTCATATTTGTTGTTAATTATTGCCATGATAGCTTGAGCCTCTGATCAGTGTTTGGAGTAGCACAAAAAACAGAAAATAATAATGAACTAAGCAATAGCAACAATACATGGGAAAGTGTGTAAGCCCGCACTAGTTCGTTTGCAAATTAAAGTATAAACTTCTTTGTGAAAGTGCGTTTCTCTAGCTCCTTCTCCTTGATTGGTTAGTTAGTTGTGCGTTAATACAAACGTTTCCATGCCAAGTTTTAGGAGATCAGCGTAAGATGAAACTAATATTAATATTAAGTCGTATCAGGAATGAAAAAGTAACAGGTTCGGCCATTATAATCACTAAGATACGTGTTCAACATATTAAGACTTCGGACAGAAAATTAATGTATTAAGTTGAAAAATATTTTAATGTATCTGCGAAGCTAGCTTTCCTCTAATTTTCATTCATTGAAAAGTGAATTTGCATTTCACAAAACTGCCAAGTATTTTTTTTAACTTTTAACTTACGATTGTCTTGGGCCTGCACCGAGTTGAACCCATTTTCCAAAGGTAGACTTAATTTACTTGGCTCTGCCTTATCCCAAAACTGAATTAACCCATCTTAAGTGAATTGTCTACTTTTAATTAGCAATTTAATGAGCTCTTGCATAATCTTAAACTCAATTCCAATGGAAATTGAGTTGAAATTGAATTTAAATAATAGTGCTGCAATTAACCAACGCAACTTGCCAACCTTAATCTTCCAAAGCAGATGGAGGCGAAAAACTTTTGGTGAGAAAACCAAAACACGCACTCAATTACATTTTTCCACAATGGTTACCCCAACCAATTTTCAAACTTTTTCTTTTAAATTAAAAATATTTTTTTTTTTTTTAATTAAAAAATACTCCTAATATTCACCATTCTAGTCGGTACCAAAATATCTGGGCCTAAAGTATAAACAAATATTCCTCAAAAACTTTAAAATTGAAATATCCACAAAGGAGAAGTATAAACCAAGGAAGCAAATGCCTTGTGTGGTGTTCCTGTTGTGTTATAATTCTTATTTCTAAAAAACTTTTTAAAAATTTGATTCTGACCTTTTTTTTACTTAGGGTGAGTACTGAGAACGATCGGATTTTCCTTTAGCTGTCAAATTCCATATATAAAAATAGCTTAAAAAAATGATTCCTTGCCTGATTTTGTTGTTTGAAACTCTGAAACGAAGCAATACACAAAAGTATTTTGAAAATTGTCACCAGAGCTGGCTCGGCTGTTGTGGGTGGTGTGCATTCTGCGGTCGAAGCGTATTGTTTTGGGCCTCCTTCACGCGGAAAAGGAATATATAGAACGTCGAACGTTCTCAGTACTCACCTTCAACTGGGATTCGAGCTCAGGCTTCTGGTGATTGAACACCAATGGCCTGACGTCTTAACGATATCCGCCACTGTCTATACGCGCGGTCTAGCGTCAAACTACCCTAAAAACCCCATCCATTTAACTGGCAAAATTTTAAGTCAGTTTTTTTGAGGAAATCTCTAAATATATAAAAATCAATGCCACTTTTCGTTGTAATTTTATAAGTCAAGAACGGGTTCAACCATCCAAACAAAATGTTAAGGCTTTGTTCGGACTATTTTGTAGACGGCTTATGTAAAGTTTGCACAAAATCGGTCGAGCGGTTCTTCACTTATCACATTTTTTGTAACAAATGAATTCAATAAATGGCGGATCATTTTGTTAACGGGGATTTTGCTGCCGATTGCAATGAAACTTTTGGGAATGGTTGAACGCTTGCCCGGGAAGGTTTCTTGGTTCAAGAAATTTGCGGAGAATGGACAAAAACCGCGAAAATTGAAAAAATTACAGTTTTGGTAAAACATTGGGGAATGGTTCGACGCTTGCCCGGGAAGGTTCCTAAAATCGCGAAATTTTCAAAATGGAAGCTACAGATTACACGGTGCAAAATTTTTTCGAAAATTGCGAAATGATTTGAGCCTGGATTATTGTGAACATTGATAGAGGGTAACTGTAGACAGTTAAATACAAGGTGGGCCAAAAGAAGTCATCCGATGTGGTTTGGCTTTCCTTTTTTTTTTAAATAAAAAACGTATATAGTATTCTGTTTTTTGATTATATTTATTTGAACCTTTAGAATTTTATTGGTCATTTCGAGAAGATGATTTCGGCCAAATGGGCGCCGTTACAATTGATTGCCATACGGGCTCGTTTTATGGCATTTTTCATCACTTCGGCAAGAACTTCGGGCTGCAGATTCTCGCACTCGTGTTGAGGGCTTCCAAGGTCTCGGGCTTGGTTAGGTAAACACGGGACTTCAAAAAACCACTCAAAAAAAGTCTGGAACGGTTAAATCGGGCGATCTTGCAGGCCAGTGCAAATCGCCAAAAGGAGAGATGAGGCGACCCGGGAACGCCGCCTTCAGAATGTCGGTAGTGGCTCGCGCAGTGTGTGCCTTTGCTCCGTCCTGTTGGAACCACATGTCCTCCAGTCCTAATTCGTCCAATTGCGGCAGAAAAAAACCCTGTTAACGTGACCCTATAACGCGCAGCGTCCACTGTTGTCGTTTGACCAGCGGCGTTCTCGAAAAAAAATGGCCCGATGACTCCTCCAGCGTGAACAGCGCACCATGCAGTCAGCGGGTGTAATGGCTCCTCGTGCATCACTCGTGGATTTTCGGTGCCACAAAAGCGATAGTTTTGCTTGTTCACGTACCCGCTGAGGTGAAAATGAGCCTCATCGCTCATTATGATTTTGGTCGAAAAATCGTCCATTTCGTCCTCGAGATTGAGGATGGCTTGGGTGAGGTTACACGCGTTTGGCGGTCGACAGGCAGCAGCTGATGCACGGGCTGGACTTTGTACGGCAACATGCGCAGGTCTTTGAACAAAATTCGCCTTAGGGACGACCGGCTGATGGCTAATTGCGAGGCACGGCGTCTAGTCGATGTTTCCGGCGACAGCTCGACATCCTCGGCAACAGCGGCGATATTCTCGGCCGGCCACTCTTGGCAACGTCTCGTGTGGTCCCATACTCTTCAAAGTTGGTGGCCAAACGGCGCGCAGTCGGTGTAGGGCGGCCGGGGAATCTGCGACGGAATTCGCGCTGCGCCAACACCACAGACGAATTGTTACGCAAAAAAATAGACACGATTATTCCGCGTTCTTGGGGAGTATATCGATTTATGGCTTGTTCACTTGTATCCTACATCTGTCTAGTCCACAATTGTCAAAACAGATCTGACTTTGGCCGCTATTTGTAAAAATAAGAGCATCTTTCAGTAGGGTGACTTCTTTTGGCCCACCTTGTATATGTGAACTGCCCCCAAAATGCTAGGCTACTAGATTAGATGACGAAAGTTTAGCGAGTTAAAACCGACTATTAAAAGCTTTGTTGATTTAGGTAGTAGGCTCCATTTGCTTAACATTCACCATCTGATTTAGCAACCGAAGATATACTTGTCACTTTTCATATAAAGGTGAAGAATTCAAAATTAAAATGCAAACGTTTAAGTCCTCAAAAATCTAACAGAAAATTTCTCTTTTAAGTTAAAATCTGGCCGTTAAGGTAAATAGTTGCCTTAAAAGTTAAATTAAAGGCAATTTTTTTTTAGAATCTGCTTGGCTAAGCTTCTCCTTTTTTGAGTGTAGCCATGAAAAGCTTCTTCGCATACGGAGTTACATGACAAAGCACACAAGCCATGAGATTGAGTGTAGTTCTTCTTTGACCCTTTGGGATATATTTTTTTTTAGATTTTTTGACGGAACTAATTTCGCCCATTCACATTTCAACCCGAAGTTCTTTTAATCGAAAATTAGCTATCTTTAACAAATCACGCAAATCGAAAAAAAGAATAGAACAATAGTCGTATTTAGCAGATAAATCCGATTTACGATTGCTGACTTACGACTTGCCATTTCTGATGATTCTCTCTTGAATGACACTGAATGCTTAGTTTAGGTTATTCTAAATACATTGTCACAATTTTTGAGGGCTTTTAACGATGTAAGTTCGTCAGTTCATTCTCAATTTTGGTGTTAACAGTTGGCCGAACAGTCGATAAACTGTCTGACCAATCATGATTACCAAATTTATCAATCGCAAGACGGCCAAAGAAGAAGAAGAAGAAGAATCGGCAGTCACTGTATTCACCGCTTAAAATCCGCATTCATAAATCAGTAATCGAAAACTATATTTACATATCTGCTGAATACGCCCAATGCCAATTCAATTTATATTTAGGGCTGCATGACACACCGCATTTTTTGTTTTCTTCTCCGGAGCATAAATGAATAGTGCGGAAGGCTTTCCTACTCGGGAACACGCCACATATAGGCTGTGTTTTAAAGCACACTTCCAGATTTATCCCGCAGATTCATAGGGTACTGAATACGTTTAAAATTTAACTGAAAGGAAATTGTTTCTTGGCTTTAAGATTTCATAGCTCAATGATAGCAAATCCAATTCAAATGCCAGGCAATTTTTAAGAGTTAGCGTCGTTTTCAACTCGATTAATGGATTTGGATGAACGTAATTCTCCTAGAATTTTAAATCGTCCAATTCAACTCATTGACATTAATATCTTTGGTCGAAGTAAATTGGCAAATGGCAGATGGATTCGATATTTATATATTCGTAACTCAATGGAATGGATTTCACGTATCGCCCTAAATACGATGACTTGAGACATACGCCGCTGATTTGTTTCAATTACTCAGTTGCTTTACAATTTTCAATTGAATCTTGTTTGTTCTTTTGCATTCTTTATTTTGGCTATTTCAAAGGTACATTTTTGGTGGAAATGTTAATGGAAACTTTAAGTGCGATTAATCTAAAGTGTTGATTATTTACAGTTCAATATTTGATACGATGCCAAGATGGGTCGGCGTTCTCAGAATGCCACGCGAATCCGTAAGGTCGCAGTACTTCGAATGGAAGAAGAATTATGTAAAGACTTGAACTGAATATTGAAATGTCGGCCTACAACGACCCCTCTTGAAAATTTCTATCAATTACGAAGAAAGAAGTATCCAATGAGTTCAAGTAATTTTCAAAGTTTAACCGAAGTGAACTTTTCTCCATTTTAATTAACTTTATATTGTTAGTGGCTAAATAGCACCACTTTCCACTCTTCATGTTTTGACGATGTCAATTCATTGTACCATCCCAAAAAGAATTTCCATTTAGCCTCAAGGCGAGCCCGTGTTAATTCTTTTCTACCAGGCATTATTAACAGTTTAAAAATTACTTGCCTCTGCTCTAATCTCTTCGTCTCTTATTTGCTCAGAGCCTAACCAATTACTTCAGTCAACCTTTCCCCCAGTCTCATCTAACCATAATATGGCCATATCCATATACAGAACTCTCCCGACCAAACTATTAAAGGTGCAACGCAAATCCGGGTAACAAATTAATTTGTCATATTAACAATTGCCACATAAAGTCACACGCTTCGCAATTGCATTTGGAGATCATGATGATCATGATCATGACGACGGCGACGACTCCGAGGAGCAGCTCAGGCACAAGGGTTTCCAAGTGAGCCCCACTGACGGCTGTGACGCGGAATCAGGCTTCAAGCTTCAGGCAATGGGCCTCCAGCTAACAATACGCCGACCATAGACCATGTGTACTCGGTGTACTCTGCGGGCTTGATGCATTTCGTAGATTTTTTAATTGAAAAAACATGTTTTACGAGCGTCGCTAACCACGACGATGACTACAACAACAACAGGGGAAACAACTCAAGGCGCAGCAGATGATGCTGTCGTTTGTTAAGATTTTGCGCACTTTTTTTTTTGGTTGTTGTTTTGTTTCGTGTGGCTCAAGCTAACAAGTTGAATTTAAGTACTTTGCATCTTAGAAAATTCAACATGCCATGGAGCAAAACCTTTAATTTAGAATGCGTCATGCATATTCATAAAAAATTAACTTTAGTGCTGGTAACAGGACCATGCAATAACAAACCGTGCAATAATGTACAAGGATTATAATGGGTAATGGGATATCAGCCAAATCTCCGAAACTATACAGTATTGATTAGCTTCAACATTGAAAAAACTGATATCTTATATGTATGTGTGGGATATAGACTCCTTATATGTGATCTTAGATTGTTCGTACATCTTTTCATCTTCTAAATGGCTGGCTAGGGTTTTTGTATACCCGTTACTCGTATTGTAACAAGGGTCGTGCAAATGTATGTAACAAGCAGAAGGAATCATCTCCGACCCCATAGAGTATATATATTCTTGATCTGCATCAACAGCCGAGTCGTTATAGCCATGTCCGTCTGTCTGTATGAACACCTAGATCGCGGAGACTAGAAGACCTACCCTGTAGTTCAGCTGCACCGGTGCGGCATTAACGAATTCCCTAACTCTTCGTAGTGATCACTTGCCACCAGACCAACCACCAGCCATATGTTTGTCTGGACAGGGATCAGGCTAAAGGTCCAAGGTATGTTGGTTGATTCTGTCCATCGTGTTTGCCAATGTAGTAGGGTTTCTCTGCGCACTTCAAATCGTTGGAAGGCAGTCAGCGGGGCCGTCGTCGATCGTATCCTGATCTCTGCAGATGCCTAGGAGATCTAGTGGAATAATTCCAGCTATAACCAATGCTGCATCATGGGAGACTGTTCGGAATGTACAGCTCAGGCGCAGAGCACATATGTACACTTTGTTTCGAGTTGGCAGACCGTGTGTAGGTTCTGTGTCGTGTTGCTTCTGCCCATATTAGTGCTGCGTTTCAGCGTAGAACAGCGGTGGGCAGAAAATTTGAGTTTGGGAACAGTCCTACAACGAAAACAATTAAAAGCAAGCCTTATTAGCGAGGCTCGAGTCGACACTGCATTTATTTGATTTTGCTGTCATCTTGATCGCCAAAATGCATTGGATTTGTTCACAGAGAAAAAAAATATGTAAAAACTACACGAAAATATAGTTTTTCTACACGTTTCATAGGGATTTCAGCCCACTACGTTTGTGTACTTTTCTGCTTGCCACGTTTTGCTTTCTAATTTCTACATGCGTCGTGTAGCTTTTCTAAACGCCACGCTTGGTTTTCCATTTCTAAATGTGGCGTGTAGCTTTTCTTGAAGGACGTTTAGGATTTTGATTTCTAAGTGCGGGATGTACCTTTTCTACACGCCACGTTTAGCACATATAAAATAAAAAAAATCCTATTTTCAACTATACTATTTACACAAGGGAATGTGTGGAGGAGGGTAGTGTGGGGAGGAATGTTAGGAATGTTAGGAAGTGGCACAAAGAGGGTAGGGTCTTCCTTCCGAAAAACTAACAATTTAATTTTTTTTTTATTTTTTACTTACCTTGTCTGGGACTCAAACTCACAACTTACTTACCTTGTCTCGGGAACTTACACACAATAGCCGGCAGCTTAGCCCATTCGACTATATAAGCACTAGCGCGGCAATGCTGCAAATCACACTTATAAATGGAAGCGACAGGCGGCGATGAGCTACAGGTTTCGGGTAGATTTTCTAATTGTAGCATTTAGCATTTGAAATCCTTAACGCGGCACGTGTGGAAAACAGTTTTCTAACAAAAAATTTAACTTTCCAATACTGATTTTGAGCTCCATTTTCGTTTAGAATTTCTACACGCGCATGTAGGTTTTCAATATCTAAACGTTAATGTAGAAAACCTACATTTCCATGTGCAATTCAGAAAGCTTAATGAATTATGATTAACTTGCAGATTTTTTCTGGCTCGAGGTTTTGTTATGCTATTGGCATAACTTTAAACAGAGGCACACCACAAACAAAGGAGGCTTCAGGTTGATCGAACGCGTTTCATGAGGGACCAAATCCTCACTCATCAGCGATCTTGAGCCTGAAATGTCTATCCAAAGAGCAGCCTCTCCATGCCAGCGACGGCAAAGAGACAGCCTAAGACAGTCATTCCCCTTTGTAAGTGTGTGGCCTCCATAGGACTTTGCATTCAGTGAGCAGCCAACGGCTGCCACATCTGAGGCAGAAGACCAAAAATGTTTGCATATACAAGCAGGAGTTTGCTGTTGATCTCTTGAAAATTATTGAATTATAATTTCTCCCCGACCCACAGTGGGCGATTAGGCCTCGCTAGCGGCATTTAACTAATAACTTCCATACGAAAATAGATATCTTCAGTCGGTTTTTTTACTGCTTAGAAATAAATCATAGAATTTTTAAGAAAAATTTCTTTTTTTTTAATTTTTAATAATTTTTTTTTAATTAAAATTTTTTTTTATTTAATTTTTTTAATATTAATTTTTTTTTCAACTTTATTTATCAGATTTTATAAATCAATAATATCTAAAAATCGATAAAATATTATTCGGAATCAAAGTCAGGCATATCCAGATGCTTCATTAAAAGCAAGCTCTAAACATCCTCGCCCATACACTCAGGGAAAAAAAGCATAGTAAAATCTATAGCAATCATATTTGATTTAACTATGCCTCTTTCGTATTAAAATTAATTAAAAAGCCTGTTGAGTTGACTAAAATCATATTTGAACGGCAAAATTCAGTTACCTCTTTTATATTCCCAAAGCATGGAATTCCAACTTGAGAATTACAAGCGGCCATACAAGCGACAACATGCCAGAAATATATCGTAGTTTACTTCAAGGCAATTCAATATAAGTAGAATTTTAGCCGTGTGACAACCATCATGTGCGGTAGTGCAACTGGTAAAGTCGGCATGCCAATCGTGTTAATTCTTAGTTTTTCAGAACCAAATCTAATAGATTTCTTCTGCTCTTGGATCATTACAAAATAATTTGAGTCTAAGACTGGCTTGTAAAATTTTTAAATAAAAAAAAATGTTAACTACATCCAATATTAAATTTAACTATTTCCAATATTTAATTTGAAGTGTTCACACTTCAGATATACGAATTCCATATTTAACGCTAAATCAATGGTGAAAATAGTAAAATCAACGTGTAAATATTAAAATATCAGTGTTTTTTTTCCTGAGTGTAATAATATTTTTTGCAGACCAAATTGAAGAACCATTTGACAATGAAGATATCAAATGGTCGGAAGATACTAATAATGTATTTATGAAATCTTTTATTGTATGTTTATTCTGGAATTTTTTCTTGTATTGCCCTCACGCATGTTTCGAAAGTCCTTGTTCCTGGCTTCAAGAGCTTTCTCGGACATCATACCAATTGGAGGGAAAAATGGTTTATAATATCTGCTCCGTGAATTAAATTCTGTGCTTCAACGAAAGTTTCGGCAGTTTCCAATGCATAAGATCCGAATGCCTCCGTATTTATATCGAATGGAAAAACATCCTTGCAGTGTTTCCGTTGTTCTTACTACCAGTACCAGCCACTGGTATATCCACCAACAAATGCATTTCTTCCTTCTTAGCTTCTGCTGAATGCTTCTTTTATTTTGTTCAAAAATATCCTTGTCAGCACCATGTGGAGACTTAATAAGCCATATTCTAATAGGTTTCCATTAATAGATAAGCTCTTCACCAAATTTACATTGTTCATATTTTTGGGAATTGCGTTACAGACTCCACATGATTGTGAAGAGGATTCCGATATAACACTGAACGTTTTGCCATCAAGCAGGGTCATATGAAGTTGGTGATCAAATCTAATGTCGGTACAATATTTAATATTTGACTCTTAATGTTTTCACTTTCTCTGCGAGTCAAGTCTGCCGTTTCTTTCTCGCAAAGTTTTTTGATTGCTCGACAATATTGAGTAAAGGAATGTCGTTTATTTTTCCATTCAAATTGAAAATAAGTATCGGTCTATCATGTCTCCATCGAAGTCATCAAATTTTGTGCTATATGTAGAATGGCCGCTGCCGCCATCACAATCCCATTTGTAGGTAGCAGGTAATTGGTTGTTCTTATTATTTTCAATTTGGTTTTACTTTCTGGGTGTGCTTCATTAATCCTAGCAATAGAATGTTCCACTTAGCTTTGTAGTAGTACTTCAGCGAAATGATCAGTGACCGTGAGCCACTAGGATTGCATTTTTTCCGCACAATGCAGTATATCGTGGCATGGATATATATCGGCGTTTTGGCCTTAAGCCTGCTGGTAAAATTTTGCAGCTTTTTAACAATCTCTCACTGCTCCTCCTGAGTATAAGGTTTTTGAGAACAGTAACAATTACCCAGCTTTCCATGGTGGAAATATTCTTGGTTGGGATCGCTTTTTCGTGTCATTCTAAAAAGTGTCCGTTCCATAATTTGAAGGGTAGCAGGTATTAGCAGTTCATATTGGACATTTTGGACGCACAATGATTCACACTTCCAGATAAAATAAGAGTTAAACTGAATCCAGGTGAATCTGGTAAGTTCAACTCCACGAAAGACAGGTGTGCGCTACTGCGGCTCGTTGTTAATACACTCCATTACCACTACGATTTATAAGCAACACATTTATATACCGGTCACAAAAACTGATTTTATATGTAAAACATACCATGAAGTTAATAAAAAACCAAACTTTTAATAAAATAAGTAAAAATTGTACATTTTCCAAGTAATCGAAATCAAGGCTCACAACAAAGAAACAATTTAAAAAAGAGCTTGCTGAAACAAATGTTGTGTTTGACAGCTCACAGCTGATGATGAACTGATCAGAGAGCTTATATAAAACCGACAAAAATCTAATCAAAGTATCTGTTATCGGTTTGTGAAAAAAATCAACGCTTTTTCTAAATTGAAAATTTGAATTAAATGCCGCTAGCGAGGCCCGATCGCCCATTGTGCGACCTTGAGACGGCTAAACTAGCACTCTGACTAAAATCAAATTAAGTCGTTAAGAACCAAAAAATACAAACAAAAAACACAGTCACATGTAATGTTTGTTATAAGCCTTAACGGTCCCTATTAAACAAACAAAAACAAATTCCTTGGTTATAAAAAATCCCTTTATATGTAAAAAACGAAGAGATTGCTTGACGTTGCTAAATTATGTCTAGGCGATGCTTGGAAGTATAACAATTGTCTTTTAAAACAACAAAAACACACATATGACGTATGAATACAAAACCCACCCAACACCACTACTCACATGCACAATTGTGTAGGCTGAAAGCTGTAGCTATTAAGAGCATTTGTGATTTGTCTAAAAAGCTCAGAGTATTTTCTGTTCTTACGATTCACAAATACGAATTCGCTATCTCGATTTGGCTTATTTAGGCAAGTGTTAATGGCAATTGGTGTGGATAGCGGTTAGCACTCAGAGTCTAGATTGGCACTAGACGAAACGTGATCATGTATGAGAAACCTTAAACTGCTTGTGTCCATATGTTCATATCATTTGTTGTTGATCACTTGAGAATTATTGAATTATAATTTCTCCCCGACCTTGAGACGGCTTAACTAGCACTCTGACTAAAATCAAATCAGGTCGTTAAAACCTAAAAAATATATGCAAAATATGCAATATATAAGCAAAATATTCAAAATATATGCAAGATATGCAAAATATATGCGAAACATGCAAACAATTTTCTTTGTTAAACAAATAAAATCATAATGTAAAAGCGACTCAGTGGGTGGTATATTGTCAAAAAGGGCGAATGATACTTATATTAATTTTATAAACAATCTAGTAAACGGATAATAATAGTGCTAGCCTGACAAACCCGACATCAGAAGTGGGATCTGTGCCAACTTCCTAACAAATCGTTCGGAAAGAAATGCAGTGCCGGCCGATAGGACTGAACCTGATCACAAGAAACCAAAACCGTCAACCATTCAATGCCATTTCTTGCACAGATCTGCTAAGTATGACTGGCACTCATGTAAAACACCAAAAAGCCCTACTTTGCAGATCGATCACGAACTTATGTCTTATGAAATGATTAAGGTTTAAATCACATTTAACAGATAATAATAAGTTCTAAGCCACGAACAAATCAAATTTATAAAAACATCCTTTTTTCTGGAGTATATGGTCCTTTGAATATGGCCAAATAAGCCATTTTCTGCAATTTCACGTGTAATTTACAGTTAATCAGTTGTAGATATGGAGTTACTAAAGCGAAATTCGGGTTCAACGTGAATAACTTCACTTGAATCAATCATTAGCATTTGAGGTCCAGTACCGAGAATAAATCAAATTTGAAATCATGACATAATTCTTATGTCCACCCCAATTTGGACTATTTGATTAATATTTTCAAGCCCTAGCAGCTTAATGTGAACTACTTAGTTTTATTGAAAGCTTACTTTTATACCAGTCTCCGATCAAAATTTTAAGATTTTTGGATTTTGGGTTTAACATTTACAGTATAATGTACTTAATTGCACAACCTTCGTTAACACCAAAAGTGATGCAATTATCCATAATGTGCACATAAATTAAAAAAAATTTTGCTCATTTTGGTTGCTGTCGATCATCCCTTTTATCCTCACTACAGCACTCATTTTGTTGAATGTTGTCTAATACGGAAAGAACAATTTCGTCAGTAGTCATTAACCATAGCAATCAAGATCTTTATCCACGTTTACATAATTCGTCCAGTTGGAGTTTGATTCAAAAACTTCGGTAAGTTCGGCTTCAGTTGTTTTTTCCACATGATCTTTTTCAAGCTGAGCGCTGTTGATAAACCCTGCCTGAATTAATAAACATTAATTAAAAGTTCTGCTGCTTCCGATTTATGCAACGGTACTTACTTTTTTAAAGCATTTATAAATTGTAGTCGGTTTGACCGATTTCCAAGCATTGTCTACATAGAAGAGCACGTCCAATAGCGAATGTTTTTTTACAAACTCGACTATAGTTTCACAGCGTTCCAAAGCGCCCAATTGTTTTTAAGCTAAAATTCGTCTGTATTCCACTTTGAACAAGTGAATAATTCCTTGATCTGTAGGCTGTATGTAGCACAGCTGTGGTGTTGGGGGACAAAAATTCTATTTTAACGTTCTTGATAGATTGCATATCTTTATGACAAGCAGCGTTATCAACGAACAATACAATCTTTCGATTTGCACTAATTATTTCGTGGTACAGTTTTACAATGTTTTTTCCTATATGTCTCCGGTCATCCATGCTTTTTGGTTAGCATAGTATGTGAATGGGAGGCTTGCGTTTTTAAAACATCGTGGTGATTTGGCTTTACCTATAGCAACGACTTTTTAATAGGAGCCAGATAAGATGCAAATAAAGTGCAAAGTCAATCAAATTTTTTTGTTCCCCCCTTTTGCTGTTCACCTGGTAGAAAAAATGTCCAATTTGGTAATGCTTTATAATATAGCCCAGTTTCATCCGCATTAAATATATTTTCCACGTCGTTATCTTTAAGCAGTCTGGGCAATATGTTAAGAACATAATCATTTGTTCCTCTAGCATCGCTCTCAGCAGATTCTCCGTGCATTTTTAAAAACATTATATTGTGGCGCTTACGCCATGAATAACATGCCGTTCTAATATTGCATTGGTGGATCGCTGTTGCTTAAACCAGTATAGCAGTGCCTCCTCTACATCAGCATGCTCGCCTTTTCTCTGACGCTTACGCTGCGAGCCCATGGAAATAGCTGCATGTCTGAACTCGTCTTCTTTTTTTATTATGCGATCAATTGTCGACCTGTCACATTCGTATTTAATGCAGAGATCCTTTTTGCTTTCATTTTTTTAACTGCATCAATAATGTCCAACTTTTGCTTTACAGTTAAGGAAGCGTTATATTTTGTTTAGCCCATTTTTAGATAGTTCTTTTTTGCTTTTGTTAAGTGGTTGATTTGATCGTGAACACTCTACGCACTGAAAACTTCCATTCACAATGATCACATCTTCGATAACATTTAATAGCCTGTTTCCACTATGATCACATATTTCGATATGTACATATTTTTTTTCTGAGCGTTTCTATATGATATGTACATATTTTACAGATTCGTAAACATGTGAATGGCAGCTGACAATTCAAATTTGAGTTATTATGCACTACATCTTTGCACTAAGTTCTATGGAGCTCAAAACAATAAATGCAGTTGCATTTGGTATGAGACATTATTTTATAATTATTGCTTAAGTACTTTCTCAAATAAAAGTGACAAAAGACAAACAAATTACAAGTTTGATTTGTGTTTGCCAAATAAAATTAAAGAAAAAATTCCTAAAGACTCAACATCAAATAAAATAAAACAATATACTAGCTTCTATGCTTTTCTTAACATTTTCTTTTATAGTTTGAACATATTAGACTAAAATTCTATAGTGGCATTCTCCAGGCGCTTCTTAATCTCCAAGCGAGCAGTTGCTTGTCGGTCAAGTACCTCCATCTACTCTGTTGTGGCAGCCACCATAGCCTTTACAAACGGTGTCATCTCGTCCTGGTCCAGTTTGCGTTTCTACAGGCAAACTGTATTCCCATGTGAGGCCAGTAAGCCACACGAGTCACTTTACCTCAACACACTGTTTGAGAAAGAGGATGATGGCTGCGCTGACTTTACGGCTCTCATTTTGATAGAGCACCGTCTGAAACACCTTGCGTTTTTAGTTCTGACTTGTATAAAAAAATCACTACTTATCTCGTATTTGCTTGTATTTGCGCTTTAAATGTCTAATTTTTTTGCGAACGTCTTTCCATTCAATTAATTAGGCAACCATCCTTCCAAATAAATTGGTGTCCCGCGACAAAATTCTTCTCCCACAGATCCATGAGCATGACTTTATGGAGTCCTTCCAAGACACTGACTTACGTTTTGGAGCCATTTGAAATCAAATTTATTAATATTATGAATAATATTATGAAACTAGCCCTTACCTTCGATTATCATTTCAAATAAATTTTAAACCAGGGTTGACTTTTTTGTGACATCGATAACATCAGGGTTGGTTTTTTTGTGACATTAATACCAAATAATCTAGTATTTTCTTTTACAACACTGTTATCACTCGTGGCGAATGGACACATATATTAAATATGTACATTTTTTTTCTATGGAAAAAATGTTGCATATTTTTGGGTATGTGATAAAATGTGAGAATATGTACATATTTGCTATAGTGGAAATAGGCTATAAGCGAGCTAAATTTGCAATTAACATTCACAACGATCACTTTATCGATATCGGTAGTGGCGCGCACTTAAATTAATTTTTTTCATACAAAAAAATTTTTCCCCGAAAAATCGATGCAATAATCTTAAAAATGTAGTTAAGTTCAATGCAATTAAACTAAAAAATTTAGAAGAAAAACAGTTTTAAATACAACTGACAGAGAATTTGGAGTAATTATCTTGAATGTGCAATTAAGTGTAGCTGCAATTATCCAAATTATACTGTTTAGGCCCGATTTCTCAATGTGCGGTTGGTCAGCTTGACAGGCAGTTTAGCCGAAATTGCGTGTCTCATGCAGTGTGTGGCGCAACCGGAGGAACAGACTTAACCGCTGCTCGAGCACTGGTTAAAGTTAACCGCGAGCTCTGTGGCGAGCTCAGTGGATTATCGATACATTTTATCGATATACAAACAGCTGGCAACAACACTTGCTTTGTTTATATTATTATTTGCCGCCACAAAATGTTCATGAATAAAAGAATTTTTCAACTCCACGCAATGGAAATGGAATTTTGGCAGAGAAACGAATAAATAATGCCAAAAAGTACAGGAAGAGGCCTAATTACTTTACTGATTTGGATGATGCCAAATTTGTTCAACGATTCAGGTTGACAAAAACAACAACTTAAATACAGGTAAAAAATTAACTAAAATTGCGATTCAATTTATCAAGACTCGGATTGTTAACAGGAATCATGCATTGCTATCAGAGACCAAACTTTTGGTGGCGCTGCGTTTCTATGCCAGCGGCAGCTTCCTCATCACTACAGACGACTTCTGTGGAGTCAGCGTTCCTTCGGCAAGTTAAGCAGTGTCCCACGGCATGGGAATATATTGCACTGGATGTTGGAAAAATGCAGGAAACAATCAATGGCTTCTTTCAGATAGCCAAGTTTCCAAAGGTTATTGGGGCTATCGACTGCACCCATATCCGCATTCAATCACCTGGTGGCGAAAATGCAGAAATATTCCGCAACCGTAAGGGGTACTTCACCTTTCTACTTTCTGCAAGCAGTGTGCGATGCTAAGCTTATGCTTACAAGGTGGCCAGGATCTTCGCACGACACCACCGTGCTTAACAACAGCCGCTTAAAATTTAGGCTGGACAATGGTGAATTCCAGAACCACTTCATTTTGGGAGATGGTGGGTATAAGCACAGCTGATTCGGTCGATTGGTTAAACAGTTTCTGGTCACCCTAATGCAGCGATAGAAATTTATCGAAATCGGATGAAACTGCTGCTAAGAAAACCAAATGACTTGAACGCTTGTCAACTGGAGGAACAAATTTGACCGACGGTTGGCCAGCTTTTGAGAAATCGGGCCTTAATGGTTTATGTAAGAAAGTTTTTATGTCCTCTATTGTAAGTTATCGGGCGAGCGTCTTAATAATGTTGGTATGTTAAAGGGCATTGGCGATGCTGGTACATATATCACATTGCATATTCTAGCATTGCCATTAATGAAATGATAATGGAAATTTTACAGGAACAACATTTAAAAAAAAAAAATACATTGTTATCAGACGCGAAATTCTCAAGTCAAAATCTGTTAATATTTGTTCTGCGTCTCAGCAATCAGGCAGCATGACCGATCTTGACACTAAAATTGTTGGTAATTACTAAGAAACGCCATTTGTTTTCCCGCGTGCATTTTGAAAGGCACTGGGAGATCTTGCTCACTCGTATTTAATTGTTCATATGGACGATATTGTGGTGGTACTACCGAAAAAAGAGCTGGGTTTTGAAGATTAGAAATTATTCTAAAAGTACTTACTGAAGCTGGACTTAAGTTAAATGGGGAACAATTTAGCTTTCAGAAGACTGATACTTGCCTCCGCCGCAATCCTTCATCGAAGTTAGACATTTTGTTAGACTAACTTCATATATCCTTAAATTTGTCACTGGTTATTCCCAACTAATTACACCATTATATTCGATCACTTCAAAGAGGAGTAGTTTTACTTTGATCGCACAGCATGAAAAAGTTCAAAGGAAAATTGAAGCCATTCTTATCGATGAATCAGTGTTAGTGCTCTTTGTCAAACAGTAAATACCAAAAACATCTTTTCGGCTCAGAGTACACTAGCTTAGTGTGAGCATTTCAAATGATTTAGAGCTCTTAAATGAATGACAATGATTCCTACCTCATTGAATTAAAAGCAAAAGGCAAACCTACCCCTGTAGTTCAGCTGCACCGGTGCGGCTCTTCGTAGGAAGCACTCGCCACCAGACCACGTACCGATCGGTACGACCCTGACCTACCAGTCGTTAGTGTTGTGATGGGTGCGCACCATAGTTCAAGTACTAGACTAGCGCTGAGATGCATTACCTGTTGTTAACGACTCGATTGGCGCCCAGTGATGCATCAGGTCGTTAGGCCTGGTAGTGCCTTGACACCAGCTGAACTACAGGGACTTGAAAAACTAATGACAAAACTGTTAAACTACCATCCTTCATTCGATCATCGAGAACTCTGACTGGTGCTTTTTCAAAGTAAAGAGAATTAAAATAAAGTTTCAAAATTTTTCCAGCACATCCAACCTCCAAATTTGACAAATAACGTGTGTCATACACACACACACACACACGACCTGGGCAACATTTAAGCAACATTCTAACGGTAGTTGGACAAAATACGCCAAGCTATATTATTGACAAATATGACAACAAAGCCTGACACACATTACAAGAGGCTCTCAGACTCCACTTGCCGTTGGAGTTGCAGCACTCCTTTTGGTTGCACGAAATGAAATGAGTTGACATGCATCGACAGCCAACTGGCTGGCCAAATGCCAATTGCAGCAGTTGCAGCAGCATTCGGAAAAGCTTTTGGCCACCAAAATGCATTTTCACATAATTACCAAATGAGCTGGGGATGCAAATTCCAACATCGAGAAGTACGAAAAATAAACTCTGAAAGTTGAATGGAGGCAACCAGTCGGGCGGCGACCAACCATGAAGTCGCAGCCAGTCCAAATGAGTGGCATCTCATCGACGACGACCAGTTTAATTGCCAACGCAGGTTTGTAGACACCAAGCGGCAGCAGCTACCATTTTCGACAGCGGCGACTCCCAGCGCGCTGTTCCTGGCGGCATAATCATAAAATCCTCAAGTTTAATAAACATTTCCACAGAATCTTTAGCATCTCTCTCGCTTGGGTCGGCGGCATCCACTGGCTAACTCGTTTCTTTATTTCATGGCGTTCTGCTTTGGCTTTTTGGTGTTCGCTGGTGGCTTATGAGTTGCCGCCGTCGAGGAACTGCATCTGCAGCTTGTACCCCAGTCGTCGTTGGCTCATTTATGGCTTTGACACTGCTTGCTGCTCCTTTGTGGGGACTTTAGTCATAATTTTTTTTATTTGGATTTTTTGTAATTAAATATAAAAATGAAATTTTATGTTCTGTGTGCCTTTAAGGTGCTTAAATAAGATTTCCTTTAATGCTAATGAAAATGTCTTCCTTGGGAATACTTACGCTGTCTTTAGTCATTCAGAAACGAGTGGGTGACCGCTACGATCGAAGTTGCTTACGAAGAGAAATTTGAGTTGAAGTTTCAGTGCTTTCGGTGATTTCCTTCAGAGTGGGTTTCTTGGGACGCCTCAAATCTGATAAAACATTTCAGTTCTTGCGAAATCTTCTTGCTCTCAGAAAATCAATTTTGGAAGATCACAAATATTAAAAATAATTTACAAAAAAATAAACAAAATATACGCGAGAAAGCAAAGTGAAGTTGTCTGTGTCAAAGTTTAAATACACTTGAAACTTTTGTGACCAATGACTTAAATAATAAGCTTTATGTCTTGAGTTATTGGGATATTAAATGAAAAACTAAAAAAAAATTTGTAATGCAGCTACATGAAGTGAACGAGGTGTTTCTCCCCGGGCACGGACTTCTGAGAGGGGCCCGGTTTTTGCAAAACCTAAATAAACTACCCTAGGTTTTGTTTTGTGCCCCGGTTTCGACTTAATAATTATAATATTCTGAATGAAAGTAATTGTTATTATCAAATTCATTAGCTAAAAAACTACTTGGTTTAAGTTAATAACCATTAAATCTTCCAGGAGCTGTTCATCTATACTAAGTAGCACTTAGATCAGAAAGAACAAACTTCAGTGTTGAAAATGCTCGTTCAACTGATACCTGAGTTGTTGGAACAGCTAGTATAGTTAAGTCAATATTTTTTCCAGTATCTTAAAACATTTGGCCATTGCTTTTATATTTGATATTTGAATATTGCTTTCATAAACTTCTCTTCTTCGCAATCAGACGTTAGGTCATTAAAAAGTTTTATTGCTTTAACCATATTCCTCCATTATCGACGGTAATAGTATAGAGAATAGAGAAACGTCGTAGGACTGGAGAACTTTCTGAATGATTGTAATAAAAATACTGGTCGATATATCGCGAACCTGATCCGAGGAACGTTGGGCAAATATAATATTCCATTGATCGACTGCCGGGGACTAGGATATGACAACGCAAGAAACATGAGTGGTCAGTACCAAGGGGCGCAACGCATCATTTGTGAAGAAAATCCATACGCTGTCTATTCACCGTGCGGAGCTCACAGCCTGAACCTTTGTGGTGTCGATTCCGCTGAATGTTGTCCAAAAGCCTTAACATTTTTCGGAGTCATTCAGAAATGTTATAACATATTCAGTGGAAGCCCTCAACGATGGGAACTCCTTCAAAAGAAAATTCCCTCTTCCCTTCACAATTTGTCCGATACGCGATGGTCTGCAAGAGTTGACGCCGTTAAACCTTTCGCGAAACATCTTTCTGGAATACAAGAAGCACTTCACGAACTGAAGGAACTCAATTTGACAGCGGAGACTCTCCGGGACATCAACGGTATTCAAAAATACATGAATTCGTTCGAATGTATTTTGATGTCCTCAATTTTGAGTGCTATCAATGAGAGAAACGTCGTCCTTCAAGCAAGAGGAGCTACTATAGACTTTGAAGTTGACAATCTGAAGGCTCTCCTTTCAGATTTGCAGTTCATACGAAATCGATGGGGTCTCATTCTGAGTGAATGTAAACTTGCAATGGAACATTCCTGAAACTTTGACAGCAATTGGCAAAAGAAAACGTGTAAAAGTATTTTTGGAAGATGACGCAAGTCCAGAAATCGACATCATTTCTGAAGAAGAAAAATTCTGGACCAGCTCTTTCCTCAGCATCATCGATTCGGTAATTGCAGGAATGACGAAAAGATTCAAAGCAGTAAAAAATTTGTATGAAGTGTTTTCTTTTTTATGAAAATTCACCACGTTGGATGAAGATACTCTCCAGACGTCTGCCGGAGAATTTATGAAGAAGTACGAAGCAGATGTTTCCGAAGAGTTGAAAGATGAAACCGTCCACCTCAAACATATATGGATATGTAGATAATTTTGAAAAGAACCTTCCTCCATTTAGATTGCTAACGCTCTGAAAAAAACTTCAGGATTTTTTTCCAAATGTCAACGATTCTTTGAGAATTTCTTGTACGCTCCCTGTCCCTGTCGCTAGTGGAGAACGCTCCTTCAGAGTTTTATCGCGTGTAAAAACCAACAGAGGTGGTTTTACACAAAAGCGTCTAACTGGTCTGGCGATTTTATGTTTGGATTTGGATATTTTTATATGCAAAAATGTTTTTTGAGCGATCTAAAATTTATTTTCAATAAAAATTAGATGTGTGCAATCAGAATTTAAATCGGACAAGCGGTTCAAAATATTCAAATATGCAAAATCCGCTGTCTAATTATAACACTAACAAACGAGAAGCCGTCCATTTCAGCAAAGAATTTTTCATATTTCCTCACTACATTTTTGGAATAAATACTATATTAAATTGGTGGCGATTTTCAAAATAAAAGCGAAAGCAGGAAAACACGAGAGCGTAAATTAAAGTCGGTCCTGCCCGACTTTGATATACCCGTTACTCAGGGAAATAAATGTTGTATAGCCTTTCCTTATGTTAGTTAACAGAGCATTCACATTACTGAGAACATTTCAAAAACAATGCAGTTTCTTATAACTTTTTTAACACAGACATGTTTTATCCGATCTTCATGAAACTTTCAGAGATTGTAGATATTGGGCACAAGCACTACACTGCAATATATGAGCTTGATATCTTCAAAATTGAAGGATTTATTCAACATTATTAATTAAGGGGCGGGAGGGGGCGTGGCCAAAATTTGAAATAAGTAGGGACAATAGGAGTCTACATACAAAATTTGGTGGCTCTTGCTGTTCTAGTATAAAGACAGACGGAAAGACAGACGGACATGGATATAAGGACTTGGCTGTAGATGCTGATCAAGAATATATTTACTTTATGGGGTCGGAGATGACTTTATTATACCCTTTTTACTTTACGAGTAACGGGTATAAAAACAGTTGGAAAGGTTGATATTTTTATTAATTTGGAGATTTTTAGCATAAAGATATTATTTTGGCTGGTCCGTAGAAGTGTTTTGTAGGTCTAGCTAGAGCTACAAAACAGCTGAAGACAGTAAAGTAAAATTCGAAATAGTCTATGAAATATAAAACTGACTTTTTCAGAAAAGTCATTTTTCCTATGAAAACTTCAGGAATTTATTACAAAACAAGAAAAAAAGTCCGTCAAGCCCGCCCACCCGACAACCGGTATCGAGAACGGATCCGTTTTCGACATTTTCTCGAAGGTTTCTCACAAAACTATCGAGAATGTGTTCCGTTCTCGGTCCGAAAAGTATTACCTGTCGCTCAGTTTGTGGCAGCAAAGCATTAGTTCTCGATATCCGTTTTCGGATCCGTTCTCGATCACTATCTCGATAGCGAAAACGGATCGAAAACTAATCCGTTTCCAATACGTTTTCGCTATCGAGAAAGTGTCGAGAACGGATCCGAAAACGTGTTGCAAACGTTTAGTTTCGCGAAAGTTGAAAAAAGAGATTGAGGAAAGCTGGCTTGGCCCTATGGGGCTGTCCTGCTGCCATTTTACTTTACTTTACTAAAATTGTGCAGAAGTCGTGCATTTTCGGCTCGGCGAAACTTGTCAGGATCCTGTCTTACGATTTCAATCAATTACACAGTTCGACAAATATTGGATCATCGCCGGCCCTGGAATGAGTTAAGTTTAGCTGAATACTAATCAATATTCAGAATTTCTCTAGCACGCCAAGTTTTTAAGAAATCAATGGTCAAAATGGATAAAAGTGCCTTAAAGTTACCTGTTATGTTAATATAGGTTATAGGGCTACGGTCATAAGAAAGAATTATTTTCGATATCGTTTACGGTTTCGTTTGCAATTTTTAAACTCTTAAAATGGTTAACGGTTACGGTTTTGATTACGGTTGTAATCTCTGATCGTTATTTACCACCTAAGTTTTCATCATTGCTTGGAATTTGAGCTTTTGAACAGGTAACATTAATATAGACATAACTACAAATATTTTTTTATGAATCTACCAAAACAAATGTCAAAGTCATTTTGAAAGCAATTTTAATATACATTTATAGTTCTTGATGTGAAACTTTTAATTTTTGTGTGGACGGTGAGCCGAAATGAGTTAAATTCGTGGTACACTATAAAGATTCCAAGCATAGCTCTATGCAACCGCCAGACTATTTTTATTACTTCGTGTGATTGTCATATTTGTTGTTAATTATTGCCATTATAGCTTGAGCCTTTGATCAGTATTTGGAGTAGCACAAGAAACAAAAAAAATTATGAACTAATCAATAGCAACAACACATGGGAAAGTGTGTAAGCCCGCATTAGTTCGTAAGCAAATTAAAGTCTAAACTTCTTTGTGAAAGTGCGTTTGTCTAGCTCCTTCTCCTTGATTGGTTAGTTAGTTGTGCCTTAATACAAAAGCCTCTATGCCAAATTTTTGGTGTTGCGCCTTGACTAATATTTATATTTAGTCGTATCAGGTATGAAAAAAGAAACAGGTTTTGCCATAAGAATCACTTAAATACATATTTAAAGTACATTTGCTCTAAGAACATCAACATATTAAGACTGCAGAAATTTAATGTATTAAGTTGAAAAATATTTATATGTATCTGCGTGGGTAAACAAAATTCGACGGTGCCATTTATTCATTGAAAAGTGAATTTGCATTTGACGAAACAGCCAAGTATTTTTTTAACTTTTAACTTACAGATTGTCTTGGGCCTGAACCGAGTTGAACCCATTTTCCTAAGGTAGACTTAATTTACTTGGCGCTGCCTTATCCCAAACTTGAATTAACTCACATCTTAAGTGAATTGTCTACTTTTAATTAGCAATTTAATGAGCTCTTGCATAATCTTAAACTCAATTCCAATGGAAATTGAGTTGAAATTGGAATTTAAATAATAGTGCTGCAATTAACCAACGCAACTTGCCAACCTTAATCTTCCAAAGCAGATGGAGGCGAAAAACTTTTTGGTGAGAAAACCAAAAACACGCACTCAGCTCTGCCATTCGAGGATTTGTTTGGTCTGTGACACTTGGAGGCAGATGCCTCGGACTCAGCGCATGGTGCAAGATGAAGGCGATTAGGCTGAAAGTCAAGCTTGAAGTTGATAGCCAGGCCAGGCCGCCAGCCAGCCATCCAGCCATCCAGTCTGAAAGAAAGAAAGAAAGTTTCTTCTGGCAACTGACCCGGCTACTGAGCCGATGAAAAATGCACGCAGCAAAACGAAGACGAAGCAAATGCAAAGTAACAGCCATAACTGAATGCAAAAATCAGGCAAATGGTAATAAAAATTAAAAAAATACCCGAGAGTGGAAAGCTGGCTCCTCTCTATGTAACTAACGGATAAGCCTTGCGAAATTGACGCTGACAAGCCTTGGCCAACGCTGCGTATGCTTAATCTGCCCATTTGCATCGCGTCTCGCGCCTCTCCGCCGTTTCCATTTTGTGTGTGCGTGCAACTGTTGCCATGCTGTGACTATCATTAATTTTTCATATTCATAATCATCATCTAGTCAGAGCTGCGTTGAGTTTTCATTTGCTTTTTTGTTTTTTGGTGTCAAAATGCTTTTTTTCTTTCACATTTTTCACGCGATTTATGCGCGTTTTGCTCACTTCCTCTTAATTTCTTCTACTTGGTCATCTTCTTATTATCTGCGTCGTCTCGTTTGAATGTTTTACATGTGCGCGAGAGGCTTTGAAAATTTGGAAAGGCTCCTTTTTTGGCTGGGTGTTGAGAGTTTGATGAATGTGCCATGAAAGTGTTACGGCGATTATATATTTGATTATTTTCCATTTGAAGTGAGACTAGAGGCTTGCTTGAAATTAGCAAATATCAAATAAGGAAAAGAGGCTTTGTTTTGGCTATGTCTTCAACCTCATAAAGAAATAGTATAAAGGGTCTATCAATTTGATTTTAATGCGACCTGCAATCAAAATATTAGAGGAGAAAGGGAATCTTTTTCCTATATTGTTTGTATTTTCCTATCTTTGGGGCAAGCGAGCTTACACTTAATATAGTTTGATCGCTATCGAACTCTTTTTTATTTCCATTCGAACATAATCTGATATCGCGCTCAGTGAATGCCAGTTTGGCTTTCGGAAGGGCTATTCGACTATAGACAGCATTTTTACTTGCAGAAAGGTAAAAAGATGTATGTATTCTTCATCGATTTTAAGGCTGCATTCGATACGGTGAACCGGAGAAGTCTTTTCTACAAGCTTGGCAACTTAGGCCTATCCACCAAAATTTTGCGGGCTTTGCAAAATCTGTATGCAGAAAATAGGGACGCAGTGTGGGATGGTTCTAAAGGGTGATTTTTTAAGAGCCATAGGAAAGTTTTTCAAAAAAAACACATAAAATTCAGAAAAATCAGAAATCTTTATTTGAACGATAGTACGGTCCAATAATTTAAGTTTGAAGATTATTTCAGCAAATGTTGACCGTGACGCGCCTCAAATGGTCCACGCTAAGTCAATTTTGGCATACCTTCCAACATTTCGGCCGGTATCTCACGAATAAATGCTTCATGTTGTCTTCCAATGCGTCAATTGGAGCGGGCTTGTCTGTATAGACATGAGCTTTAACATAGCCCCACAAAAAATAGTCTAAAGGCGTTAAATCGCACAATCTAGGCGGCCAATTGACCGGTCCCGAACATGAAATAAAATGTTCACCGAACTCGCCTCTCAATAAGTCCATTGTTGCGCGTGCTGTGTGGCATGTGGCACCGTCTTGTTGAAACCACATGTCTTGCACGTCAAGCTCTTGCATTTTGGGCAAAAAAAAGTTGGATATCATCTCACGGTAGCGCTCACCATTCACAGTTACGTTACGATTCGCATCATCTTTGTAGAAGTACGGTCCAATGATGCCACCAGCCCATAAACCGCACCAAACTGTGACTTTTTCTGGATGCATTGGTAGCTCTTGCAATGCTTCTGGCTGATATTCACTCCAAAATCGACAATTCTGCTTATTTACGTACCCATTGAGCCAAAAATGAGCTTCGTCGTTGAACACAATTTTTCGATAAAAAAAAGTGGATCTTCGGCCAACTTTCAAGAGACCATTCACCAAAAATTCTACGTTGCGGTAGGTCGTTCGGCTTCAATTCTTGCACCAGCTGTATTTTGAAAGGCTTCACACCTTAATCCTTCCGCAAAATTTTCCACGTTGTTGAGTAACAGAGGCCCAATTGCTTCGAACGGCGACGAATCGATAATTGATGGTCATCATTAACACTGGCCGATACAGCTGCGATATTTTCTTCAGTTCGCACTCTACGTAAGCGTGTTGGTGCTTTAATGTCCAACAATGTAAATTTGGTGCGATATTTAGTCACAATAGCCCGAATAGCCGCTTCAGTGGGTCGATTAAACTGACCATAAAATGGAAGAAGCGCGCGATGAACTTTCTTAACAGAGCACGCAATTTGATAATAAAATTCAATAATTTGCAAGCGTTGTTCGTTTGTATGACGATTCATGCGTTTTGTCGCCAGCTAGACGCACATCAGAAGAATGCAAAGCAAAACGAGCCAAATGAGCTGTTCGTAAGCAGAGGCTGAATTTATTCAATGCTTAACTTCGTAGAGTGAGCAAACGTGAGCAAAACATTTTGAAGCGAGGGCTCACGTTGTACACGATTGAAGTCTTCGTCAGCATGAGCTGAATTTTACTCAACGCTGTGTTTTGCTCAGTGACTCGAATTGAGTAAAAATTTTAACGTCTGAGCTGACTCAACGAAATAGTGAGTTTTGCAGTCCTCTGATACACGCCCCGACAGAAGGAAAGAACGATTCGGAAAAAGACGAATTCTATGAGCGCCTAGAAGACCTATATATGAGCGCTGCCCCGATCACGACAACAAGATCGTGCTAGGCGACTTCAACGCACAAATCGGGAGAGAAGAAGCTCATCGCCCGACTATCGGCCGATTTAGCCAACACGATGTATCCAACGAAAATGGAGAGAGGCTAATAGACTTCGCTTCGGGCCGGAACATGGTCATTAGTAGCACCAGATTTGAACACCGCAACGACCACAAGGCGACCTGGATGTCCCCTGATCAATCAACACGAAACCTTCGAGTGATCTAGACGTACGTGTGCGCCGAGGAGCCAATATTGACTCAGATCACTACCTTGTTGCAGCCAAAGTACGCACACGGCTCAGTGTGGCACATGCCGCACAGTCTAATACACGCCGAAAGCTGAACGTTGAGAAGCTGCAATCACAACGGACATCCGAAGCCTACTCAGCAAAACTCACCCAGCTGCTCAGGGAAACCCCACCTGGCCCTTCCGGTGTTGACGAACATTGGAAGCATATTTCACACTCTATGAGTACAGCTGCTAAGGAGATTCTCGGATTCGCCGAAAACTCCCGAAAACAGTCATGGTACGATGATGAGTGCCGCCGCGCTACTGCAGAGAAAGACGCTGCCTACAGGAGAACTCTGCAGTCTGGAGCAACGCGGGCTGTTAATGAGAGATACCGGGAGAAAAGGAGAGAGGAGAAGCGCCTTTTCAGAAGGAAGAAAATGAGCAGGAAAAAACGCATGAGGGAGGAAGTCGAAGTGCTGTTCGGAAGGAGTAAGACTCGAAAATTCTACCAAAAGATTAGGCAACTAACCGAAGGTTTTAAGCCCAGAGTCACACTATTGAAGGACGAGCACGGAAATCTGGTCAGAAATCCGGAAGTGGCACTAGACAAATGGAGAAACTATTTCTCTAACCTGCTGGAAGGTGATGACGAACACAATGCCGCCTCTGGGGAAGTAGCGACACCACCAATCGATAACATAGAGATAGATCCGCCGGACCATAATGAAGTCTTGTTAGCCATAAAAAGGCTAAAAAATAACAAATCTGCTGGCGCCGATGAGCTGCCTGCTGAATTGTTCAAGGCTGGCGGTGAGGAGCTGGTAAGGTGCATGCACCAACTCCTATGCAGAGTATGGTCAGAAGAAAGCATGCCCGAAGATTGGAACCTCTGTCCAATATTTAAAAAAGGAGACCCTGCGAAACTCCTTCAAAATAGGTAAAGACCGATCCGAGCCTTTCGATACCAAAAGAGGTTTTAGGCAGGGTGATACCTTATCGTGCGACTTCTTTAATCTGCTGATGGAGTACATACTGCGCCAGTGCCCAAATGCTAACAGAACGGGCACCATCTTTACCAGAGATAACATGCTACTTGCTATGCCGATGATATTGATATCATCGGCAAAAGAGAATCTGTGGTAAAACAGGCGTTCGCAGAGATTGAGAAGCAGTCAAAACTTATGGGCTTAGCGGTAAATTAGGATAAGACGAAGTACCTACAATCAACGCGCAGGGAGTCTACGCTTGGACAATCTGTTGCAATGGGAGACTACAACTTCAAGGTTGTTAAGGAATTTGTCTACCTCGGAACGACGATAACCAGCGACAACAGCACCAGTCTGGAAATCCGAAGAAGAATTACTCTTGCAAACCGATGTTATTACGGGCTCAATAAGGAGTTCAAGAGCAGAGCCCTCTCTCGGAAAACGAAAATTGCGCTATACAAGTCGCTTATCATCCCAGTCCTGCTATACGGCGCAGAAGCATGGACAATGTCAAAAAAGGATGAGGCGGCAATTGGCGTGTTCGAGAGAAAAGTTCTTCGGAGGATTTATGGACCTCTAAACGTTGGCGGCGAATTTCGCATCCGAATGAATCGTGAACTGTATGAGCTCTATGGGGACACTGACCTAGTCAAGCGCATAAAACAACAGCGGTTGCGCTGGATAGGACATGTTACCCGTATGGATGATAACGCTCCAGCAAAGCGTGTGTACAATCGGCATGCGTTAGAGTTGGGAGGCATTCCCCCAACTGGTCGACCAAAGCGGAGATGGCGCGACCAGGTGCAGGGAGACATTGCGAAGCTGGGAGTGTCCTTCTGGTGGAATGTCGCTCGGGACAGAGGCGAGTGGCGGGCATTAGTGGCAGCGGCCGAGACCGTAAAACGGTTGTGATGGCCAAAGAAGAAGAAGAAGAACCAAAGCCAATACACAAACCAACCAAAACGACTTCGTGAACCTACGTAAGCTTAGCGAACTTAGCAAAGACACAAACAGGGCTGGCAAGTCTAAAACCATCAACATGAACAGCTATAAACAAAAACTGTTATCAATTATTTGCGTGCGACGCAGCCCTGTTTTTTGTAGTTGGACTATAATCTTATACACACACCTTCTTACAAGACTTTCTAATAAGAAAATAAAATCTCTCGAAGATCTGGGACACCGACGGATCTTTCGAGCGATTTGCAAACCAAAAATATTTAGAGATTTCCTGGACACCCCCGATTTTCACACTTTAAAAAAATCAAGCTTACAAAGAAGTTACATTTGGTTGCCAAATAAAGAAAAGAAAACAGTTAACGTATGGGTCGATTTCCATTCCATTTTGTAGTTGGTTGACTTTTATTTTTTTATTTTTTGCTATTCTTAGTCAAATCGCACAGTTTCGTGGAGGCGACCAAAATCGTTAAATTAGTAGAAAATAGTGTGAAAAACACACACAAGTAACAGAAACAGAAACAGCTTTAAATGGCAGTGGATGGATTTTAGACGGCTGAATGGTTGAATGCTTGTAAGTGTGGAGTTACTACACTCAAACCGAGGACAGTTTAATTACGGCGTGAAGTTGCGCGCACAGTTCATCGTTTTGTATTGAGCCGACTCGACTTGTCCCCTCCCCGTTTTAACGCTTTGCTTCTCCAGCTTTGATGAGGTTGTAATGCAAGCGTGAATCATAAAAAGGTGGTTTGATGTGTTGGTGTCAGTTGGTTACTACCTTCTTACCGAACTAAGCAGCAGTTCGAGAGAGATACACCATCCAAAGATCTAACGATGAGTCGTCCGTTTGAGTGGGTGTCTGTAATAATGCATTGCGAATTTCCCAGGCGTTGTTTGGCCAAGCCTCGACAATTGTCATTTTGCCCTGTGGGTCAGCAGATGTCAAGCAGATGTATTTGGACATTTTGTCAAGCTTTTAATGGACTAAAGGCTGCTTATACATGCAACGAGAGACAAAGCTTTAAATAAAATAAGTAGGTGCTAAATTTAAATGGATTCAAGGTAAGAAAATTGGTAAACAAAAAAACTTTGGCACTTCCTTTTATCGGTTGGTCAGTTCCGAAGCATTTAACGGAACTTGCTTGGGAAAATGAAATTATTCTTATTTATCTAACATCGTGTATAGAGTATTGATAAAACTAAACAAGATTTGTCATACAAACTTGTTAACCACCCTTTGCTTCTCGCTTTAGTCACATCTCATCAAAATACAGGTATTCGTTCACTTCTCATTCATTTCCCTCCAAGTTGATTACAATTTTTGCCAGTAGTCTATGCAAATTGGCACTGCAGATGCATTCCATTAGCTTTCAATGACTAATTACATTGAATTACGACCAACCCGGCAACATTTTATGATCCCCACGATTGGCCAATCGTTAAGTGATCAATCTTTAAGTTAAGGACCGCATGTAGCTTTTTGTTTATTTTCGCTAACCAGCCATAAAAGCAAACTCTCTGTCCAAATGATCAACTGTCTGGGATGTTAATAAATTAACAGATGCCAGCAGAAATGGAAAGAAATGAGTAGCTGCATCATTAAATAATCAGTTGTAACAAGAACATATAGCACAAAACACCCACCACATTTGGAATAAATATATCATTTAACCCCTCTTTGATTACCTTTGTCGGATAACAATCATAAAAGTTTTCACCTTTTGCCTCATTGCGAATTGATTAAGTTTATGCTAATGTGTAAGATCTCCCAAATCACAAAAAAAAAGGTTGCAACTGTGACAAAAGGCGTTGCCATGCACGCTTCGCTTTTTCCATATTCCCACACCCCCAACTAAGCCGAAACCTCTCCTCAAAAAAAAAACTGAGTTTCAGTTTTTATATTTTTCTGGTTTTTTTTAGCCTATTTTCCATCAAACGGCGCTTTTGGTTTTGCGACTGACAAACAAAAAAAGATTCTCATGTTGTCTTTGGTGCAATTTTGAAGTCGATGTTGTCGTCGTCGTGTTGGATGTCGACGTCCTCGTCATCGTTGTCGGTGGATTTTCAATTTCTAATGTAGTGCACGTTACGCCCTGAAGGGATTTTGATTTTTTTGTTTTTTATTTTTATTTTTATGTTAGCGTTGGTGTGCTCAATGGCACAGTGGGTTGAGAAATAGCAAAATAATTTCTAAAATATTGCCAATGATCCGAGGTCCAAGTCGGTTCTCGTGTAATCGTTGGCTGAAATTTAATTAAATATCGTTATGTGTAAGGCCGATAGCTTCATGGCAGGCTGATTCCTTAACTAGAAACCAAAGATTCAAAAATACATACACTAAGAAAAAACTGCGGTCCAAAATGCAGCCCAAGCGGACTTCTTTTAAACCATTTCGTCCATAAAATTTTTGTTCACAAAACAAGTCCGACAGGCGCGTCCTTTTCAAAAGCCAACAGTTGTTCGGAAATCATGAACAATTGGTGTTCTCGTGTTGGTTTCGCACTTATTCTGCTTTAAAATTCCCAAGCAGTTATAGCAATGCTGGCATGAGGAATCCTCTGCTTCTACTCTAATAATAGAACCGGGAGGTTCTTAAACCTCATGGTCATTTGACCAGCCTCCTTTGTGGTGTTGTGTTTGACTATTACAGTTATGTGAAAAGATAACACGACCTCTACCCGGCTTAAACTTGCTAGTTTGAATATAATAAATGTCTTAAAATCAGTCATATTGTATAACCAAAAAGCTCACAAAAATGTAATAAAATTGTTCGAAAATTGAACCAAATAAGTTACCAAAATGAGACCGCGATGTTCCCAAAATAATACCGAGATGTTCCAAAATGGTTCCCAAAATGTTGCCAAAAGAGCACCAAGTGGTCTTAAAACGTTACCAAAATGTTTCTAAAAGAAGACCAAAAGTTTTAAGAATGACCCAAAAATGTTCCCAAGTTAAGCCCGAAATGGTATTAACGCACCACCTAAACGATAATGAAGATTAAACAACGGGTCTTAAAATTGCGTTCATGAAATGACACAGCCGTTCACAGATTACGAAAAAGCTTTTGCCAACAAATGGTCATGATTTCGGTAGATTTCTGAACGGATTTTTCTTAGTGTATGAAGCCCGTCGGCCCACTTAAAAACTCTTGAGAATTAACTCGAAAAACGAACGAACCATCCAGGTCCATGGTGATTTCTTGATAAATCCTAAATGTTACGGGGAGGACTAACAAAAGTTCGGTAAGTTGACTAGAAAAAAAATGATCAAATAATATGTTTGAGCATTTATTCTTAATCTGCGACATTTTTAATCTTTACTACATAATCTTCATTGATTTCAATGCATTTCTTAATCCTATAGATCCACTTGTGGCCGGGTGGCTCAGCGGCTAGTGTGCACGACAGCTGTACAAGAGGTCGTGGCTTCGATCCCGCCTCGGAACATCTAATGAAAAAGTTTTTCTTTGAATAAACTTTACACCCGGTCACCCCTCTCTGCTGTTGGCGCCAGCCTTGTAGTAATTAGCCATGCAAAAGCTTCTCAAACTGCCGTTCGGATTCGGCGTTAAACTGTAGCTCCCTTTCTCTGGTGCGAAAAGTAGAAGCGCACAAGCCAAGATATTGTGAGAAGCTCGGTTTTGGCCCTTTGGGGCTAAAACAGTCTTCAAAATCTAGCTTCTCATGCCTTTCAAGTTCCGCGTTGGTGTTAAGCTCCTTTCCCCTCAAATTTTGTTTAATTTTTGGAAATAGCTTGAAATCACAAGGTGCTAGATCCGGTGTATATGGTGCTGGACGATATCTTCGATGCCAGAGAGAGCAATGTTTCGGCGGTGTGCTCAGTCATGATGTTAAACATAGCGCCGCAATTCCTCTTCCTTTCGGATTTCCAAGAAATTTTTGAAAACTTTTGACAAGCAGTCTTGGATATACCACTTAGCAGTTTTCCAGGAGAAGAGCAGCTACAATTTTTGATCTGGTGAAGTAAACTGATATCATCACTTTTGCTGCTAACTTCTGTTGCTTAGCTTTAATGGGTGGGTTTTGCTCCAGTTGGGCTCCATACTATGGACGGCTGTTTCATTTCCGGATCGTGCTTATAAATATAAGCAGGGGACAGATTAAGGCTCTATTGGAACTCAATGTAACAAGGAATAGGATTATACAAATAATCCATAAAAAACCGTGCCTTCTACATACCTCTAAGGTACCTAAGCCGAAGCATTGATTTCCCACATAAATACCAATTCTGGAACTAGGAATGGCGTAATGACATTTTCAGTGACAAAGAAAACTTAAGTCTGGACAGTCCTGACAGTTGCAAGAAATATTGGGCAGATATGCGACAGGATAGACACACCTGATAAAAGCCAATGAGTTCGTATGGTAGTGGTAATTTACTGAATTTTGCTATTAAGGAAGGAGTCCGATGTGTTTCATATCGATCAGAATGAACGTCCGCGATCCGCCAGGAATGGTAAAGATCGGATGAACTGTTGTCAAGTTATCAGGAAAACAAACAATTATGGGCAGCACAGGTCGCAACGGTGATGGGCAGGACTTCACAGGTACAGAGTATATTATAGTCGAGCTTGACCTACTTTCTTTCTTGTTTAAAGTAACAAATATGTTTATCACATATAATTCTTTTGCTGAGGTACTAAAGCAGCAAAATGCAAACTGAGCATACACTTTCGCAGGTACAGAAAAAATTACAGTCGGTCTTGACTTTCTGCCTTTTTCTCAATTAGATATTCCGAGGCGGAATCACGATCAGTAGGCGCAAAACCTACCGTCTAAATTTTTGGAATTCGAAACTTAATTATTAAAACATTCAAAGTGAAGTAAGCATACATTTTGGAGTGGTGAATACTGTGGTATGTACACTCATGGACAATATAATAGATGTGAAGTTTTTTTTTTAAATATCGATTTAAATCGCTATTAAAATAACACTTAATAATGAAGCTTTACTTTTTTAATATGGTCACACTGTTTCGGTACGAATTGGGTGAATTCCCGGAATTATTTAGCTTTCTTTGAAAAATTTTGGATTGTTTTATTGGTTAGACTGCAAACTCGGCTGGTCAATAAAATAGGTGTATGAAGCAAAACATTAACCAGTAGTTTATAAATACAATTATTTGATTGCAGAAGGTAATGTATTAGGAAAATATAACTAAATGGGAACTTAATAACCATTAAATTTGTTTCAGATGGGCCGTGGGCGTCACTGCAGTGCGGAGGAGAGAAGGCTCATTCGACGACTCCGAGATGAAGGAAAAAAGTATAAACCGATTGCCATGTTAATGAAACGTTCTCAAAACTTCGTAACCAATGCCTTAAAGCCGGAAAAAATAAGTGAAACTCGGGGAGAAACTAGAAAATCATCATCTAAGGCCGACGATCGCATGGCTCAGTTGGTTAAACGCGACCCGTTAAAGTTTTCCAGGACGATTGCCAATGAAATTGGGAATATTGTGACATCACGGACCGTTCGGCGACGATTGGCAATAGCAAACCTACCAGGTAGGATTGCTCGCAGGATTCCCCTTTGCTTCGGTCGGCAAATTTACGGATGAGGAATAAATTCGCATTAGTTCGTAGAGCCTGGTGCGGACCGGAGGGTGAGAAAAAATGTTGTAATATCTTCTGGAGTGACGAAACCAAAATAAATTTATTTGGAAATGATGCCAAAAGGAATGTTCGTCGTCCGAAAGGCAAAGAATTTGATCCCAAGTACACATATAAAACTGTGAAACATGGAGCTGGTTGCCTTATGGTATGGGGCTGCTTTTCATGGTATGGTGTTGGTCCGCTTCATCGTTTTGACGGAATAATGGACAGATTCGTATACAAAGATCTATTAAAGACGGTGATGCTACCATATGCCGAGGATACTATGCCACTTTTATGGATAATGACCCGAAGCACGCCTCTCGAGTGGTAAAGGATTGGTTCCGAGAGCAAAACGTGGATGTTCTTGAGTAGCCAAGTGAATCTCCAGACCTTAATCTCATCGAGAATCTCTGGGGTGAACTCAAAAGAGAGGTCGGAAAGACTTTTTGTCAAAATAAAAGTCAACTTTGGTATATTGTCCAAAAAGCTGGTACAACATTCCAATTGAAACTTATCGCAAGTTAATATCCTCCATGCCAAGACGAATGGAGAAAGTCTTGCAAAATAATGGTGGATATACTGGTTATAATCTGACAGATAATTAGTTTAATATAAAACAAGACCAAAAATAGTGAAATATTGATTTAATTTAAACATTTATCTTCGTACACCTATTATTGTGTCTAGTCAAAATTGGCGGATTTAAGGAAATATTAATTGTATATTGTATATTAAAGGATTTGTGAAACTGATTTTACTTTTTGTCATAAAATAATTAATATAAGTTTTGAAAAAATTTTGATTTGTTGACTTTAGAGAAGATTTAAACTAGAAATAAAAAGTTAAAAAAAAAAACAACAAAAACAATAAGCTTTGCTCTATTATTGGTATTGAATGAAAATAAACTGAAAAGTTCGTACTTAAAAATTCAATTGCAAATTGTAAAAGGTCTTAGACTTCCTTAAGTCTTAAAAATTGCAAATATTTCCATTTTCCAAAATGAGGTGTTTTGTCAAATCATAAACCCCTTTGTCACTGTGCCATATGACGTGGCTGGGTCGTCCAAGTTATCCCAAAACGCCATTTGATGACAAACTTCAAAACTTTTGCATGCAATATACCTTTTTTACCTTCTTACCTTCTTTTTTCCTATTGTTGGTCGAGGTAATTTTTGTTGTCGTTTTTTTTATGATTGCTTTGGCTGGCTCAGTTCAATGCTGTGCGGTGTGGTGTGGTTGTTGCACACTTTTTAGTCATCACCATCGCGATTTCAGCCTGAATCCAAACAATCAAAATGATATGCAAATGTATGTAAGAGTACCGCTACGAAAAAGGCGTGGGTTAATTGTGACTTTATCATGCAACGAACCCAGCGAACGACTGCGAATTCGCAATCGAAAGGAAAAAATCAAATTTATTACAAATTTAAGCATAGAAACCAAGCGGCCCCCCTCGCCCCGTGCTGGCGATGCGGCAAGTTATAGATTTCGTCATAGTGTGAGGCGGCGGAACGTGGAAATTTGAAATAAACCTGTCAACGGAACACCAACGCTGTGAACTACGAACTTGCGGAACGCCCCATTCCGTTGACTTAGACGGTCGGTGGGTGGGCGGCGCCAAAACTAAGCCACCAAAAACTTAGCGAATCACATTAAACACATTAACACAGGGAACTTTGGGAACGGAAATTGTTCCCAGCGAAAAGTATTTGCCCTGCAGTTGACCAAAGCCAAAAAATCACAGCAAAATGTTTTCTTTAATACAAACAGCGGTTGATGATCTAGACACACAATTCCTGTCTGTAGAGCAAGCGAAACCCGCGACCTACATATTCGGCATCGGTGCGAAAGGGCAAGATGATGGGTCCGGCGGCTATATCCCTAACCGTTGCATGCATGGTGAAATCTTCAGTATCCAAGCCGTCGTTGAATCGCTCCCCACACAACCGAACCGAATTGAGGGCTATGAAATCATCCGGGCAATTGAAGATGCCAGCGCCAGCCTGGCCATCGGGTACCAAATCATTTTCGCCTTTGGAACGGAATAATAAACATGTCTTTGGTGAGCATTGATAAACTATAAAAGTCAAATTCAACCCACCTTCATCCTTGTTGATGATTTGAAAATCTGGTTGTTCGCCACCCAATTGCTCGGTGGAAAAACTTAAGCTGCAAACGTTTTTCGATCGGGCCCAGCATATGGCATAGTTCAGATTGTTCTGCAAAGGAATATGGAAGTATAAAACTTTAACTCTCAAGATCAGCGATTAGCACGCCCTTGCTGCTTTAAACTTACAAGGTAGGTAGCTTCCCGATTCTCCACTATCGATCCATCCACATCATAGTTGAAAGACTTAACAATTCCCTCGCCATCATTGTAATATTGCAGACAATTATTTGGGGCCAAATTGTCTTCTAATTGACTGATCTTGATATTGAATGAACGCGCACCGCTAGAGACCTTAACAAATACCGAGAGATAGACTTTGCCTTCTGTGGTGTCACCCACGTGTATGTATACTGTAAGAGAAATTAAGGTAAATGATTTAGAACTCACTTACTTACTCAGAACTCACTATGATGGCCCGTGTTAATGCCGCAGAGTACTGGTATTTGGAAATTGGCATTATGTCCCGATACTATGAACTGATCATCCAGGCAATCACCATTTGTGGGGCGACTTAACTAAAAGTATTATTTAAATAGTAATTGAATTTGCTATGAGTAAGTTTTGAACAAACAGACAAGTAAACGAAAATGACCCAGGACTAGCGCACTGAGTCATGAAAAAAGAAAAACAGAATGGATAATATTACTTGGCAAAATATATCGGTAAAGAATAAGTAAAAAAATTGGTCAAACCCGAATATAATAAACTCTGTTCTTCCCAAAGTTTTTAAATATCTGATCAATTAGAAAATTTAAAAAAATAGCGAAAAGTTAACTTCGGCTCGGCCGAAGTTTTGTATACCCTTGCAGCCTCCATTGAAAACAAATAAGTTTTCTATCTTAGACTACTTTTCGGTCCTTACTTTTCTATGGGAGCTATACTATATAGATGTCCGATTTCGACAAAACTAAGTGAAATCATGGAAAAGCATAACCAACTGTTAATTACGAAATTTGGAGGCGATCCCAATAAAAACAAAAAGTTTTTCTCACTAGAACTTCTTTTTCGACCGATCTTTCGGTCTAGAATTGTGTAAAAGTATATAAAATATATATATGTTAACGTAAGAGACGTTTCCATTGAAAACAAAAAAGTTTTTCTCACAAGAACTAGTTTTTCGACCGAACGTTCCTTTGGCAGCTTTATGCTATAGTCATCCGATTTTGACCAAACTTTGTAGAATCGCGTGAGAGCACAAATTCTTTTTAATATGTGTCATATTAATTAAAGAATGTGATATATAAACATACTACTTAAAATGGTATTAGTGGTTGTAATCCAATGGAAATATTCTCATCCATCTTCTGGAATTTATCCAGCTATGTGTTTGCTGTAACCTTATGTTGTTTAGTCGCCAGTCAGACCAGCTACGATCAAGGAGACGCGTGCTTGAAGGATGGATTAAAATCATTTTCTGTTCTTCATAACGCCACTGTGGTGGCCATCTTATTCGGAGACTAAAACCATTATTAACTCTATGGTGTCGAGTTAAGCGAATAGATCTTGAAGCTGACATATTAATTTTACTTAGCCTCCTAAGTTGAAACTGCTGTTTCTTTGGCGACGATAAGGTACGACCGTACTTAGACCAGCAACCAGGTCTGTTGAAAGGGAATTCGGTGCCCGGGGGGTTTTTCTCATGTTGTACATAGCTTATTGAAGTTTTCGCCAAAAATACGGGCTCCGGGCCCCTCTCAGAAGTCCGGGCCCGGGGGGAAAACCCCGGTCCCTCTCCCCTCTCAACGGGCCTGCCAGCAACCATCAGCAGAAATGTTAAAAAAATTCTTTGCTGCTGCTGATTTGAATGGAGTGGATAGTATGACTGTTGCGATTGACAAGGCAGAGCTGGAAGTGAGCTTAGAAAAACCTGCTGCTGCTGTGATGGAACGGTTACTATTAGCCGCTACGAAATCAATAACGATAACGATAGCGATATCGTTATCAATAACAGTATCGATAGCGATAACGATAAAGGTATCGATAAGGTTAATAGTAACGGTAACGATAACGATAAATAACTCCATAACGATAAACGTTACGATAACGATAAAGAAAATAACGATAACGGTATCGATAACGATAAAGATAATAACGGTAACGATAACGATAACGATAAAGATAGCGGTAACGATAACTCTAATGATAATGATAGTGCTGACGATAACGGTAATGTTACCCAAACCCGGTCGGAAAAGAAAAACATAAAACCGATACTTAATAGCTTTACTGATCCAGAATATACTGACGGCGGCATAGCGAAGCGCGTCGTGTTCTATGCTAGTACTATATAGAAGTCCGATTTCGACCAAATTTGGTGAAATCATGAAAAAGCAACTACTACTAAACTAAGAAATACGAAGTTTGGAGGCGTTTCAATTAAAAAAAATTGGGGAAAGTTAACTTCGGCTCGGACGAAGTTTTGTATACCCTTGCAGTTTGTTTTTCTAAATAAGACTACTTTTCGGACCTTATTTTTCTATGGGAGCTTATACTATATAGATGTCCGATTTCGACCAAATTTAGTGGAATCATGGAGCATCACAGACTAACATGTTCATTTTTGAGGGCGATTCCATTCAAAACAAAAAAGTTTTTCTCACAAGAGCTTTTTTGAAAATTATCTTGATTCGCTTCTAATTTTAGCACAACAGAAAGGAACGACTGAATAAAGACAATTTTTGAGAGGCTTTTCATGGCGGCTAATTACTGCAATGCTGGCGCCAACAGAAAGAGGTGTGGGGTGCCGGGTAAAAATTTTTTTTCAAAAAAAAAACTTTTCATTAGATGTTCCGAGGCGGGATCGAACCCACGACCTCATGCTCAGCAGTCGCGCACACTAACCGCTGAGCCACTCCGGCCATATGATATAGTCATCCGATTTTGACAAAACTTTGAAGAATTTTGTCAAAGTATATGAAATAAATATATGCCAACGTAAGGGACGTTTCTATTGAAAACAAAAAAGAATATAGGTTTAATAACCTGTTTTGATTTTAGTCAAAGTGAATGTTAGCAGGCTCAAGGTCGAGGTTATAGTTCAATAATCAACCAGAAAATTCAACAGAGAATACAAATGAACATGAACAGTAGCGGTGGCTGTGAAGACGGCCGTTTCGGCTGCCGCCATGGCCATGTTGGTGTGACAGCAACTGAAAGTGTACTGACGAAGGCTTTGCCATGGCGGCAACCATGTAGAATTGAAGAATTGTTTGGGAGCATATAAAACAAATACATGTTAGTTTTGAGGACATTTTCATTGAAAACAAAAAGTTTTTCTAACGAAGACTACTTTTCAGACTCTACTTTTCTATGACAGCTATACTATATAGAAATCCGATTTTGACCAAATTTGGTGGAATCATGGAAAAGCAAAGGAAACTAAAAAATACGAAGTTTGGCTGCGTTTCCATTGAAAACAAAAAAGTTTTTCTCACTAGAACTAGTTTTTCGACCGATCGTTCCTATGACAGCTATATGCTATAGTCATCTGATCCGGCCGGTTCCGACAAATGTGCAGCTTATTTGTACCAAAAGACTTCATGCAGAGTTTGGGGAGGATAGCTTTAAAACTGACGGAGGAGATAGCATAGCAACAGACGGACAGGAGAACGGACAGTCGATCTGAAGAATTAATAATTCGTGGTCCATTGAGGATACTTTTTCCAGAATTTTTGGTGAGGGGTAGCTATCCTAATAATAACTTCCAATTTTGTTTTAGAAATGACAAGAAATGAAAGACAAAATAAAATGGAGAAACGTATGGAAGAAATGATATCATTTCCTTCATTTCTTGTCATTTCGAGAAAATGATAGAAAGGATGCCAGTGGAAAGGGGCTTTAATTTGCTGCAGTCAATTTATAGAACTTCTTTAAAGCTGCAGGTTTCACAAGTGATTTTTATATCGCTTGGCTTTCATGCCAAGAAATGGTTCTAAAATCTTCAGCAAAACATTGTGTATACTAAATTATTGACTCCTTTGAAAATGGTCCAAGAGCACATGCATCGACAAATGTTTTAAAACTCTGGAAAGACCATAAAAACGAAGAGTTTAAAAATGTTGCCCTTACTATACTAGCTGTGCCAACAACTCAAGTATTTGTTCAACGAGCATATTCCGCCCCAAAGTTTGTTCTTTCAGATTTTAGAGCTAGTCTAGATGAACAGATTCTGAAAGATTTAATGCTTATTAACTTAAACGATGCAGTTCCTAAAAATTTTTAATGTCAGCTGACGGATTTGTTTAATACAATTATTTAGCTTAAGAACCTTGAGTTCGAGTTTGTCAGGAACCGTTCTGCGAACCGATCCTTACACTTTAGAAAGGGTTCAAACACCCGGACCGAACCTTCTGCATATATTTATTGGTTTAGAAAGGGAAAAACAGTTATTAAAAAGAGGTAAATACGACTGCTAGATCCTACTATGATTTACCATTACAACATATACTCACATGCCACGGAACAATTTTTTTCATAAACAAATACATACAGGGTGTCCAGAAACTTTTCGTCAGAACTTTAAAACATGATAGCTGTTATCAATAGAAATACTTTTTTCTTTTAGACCATGGGTCTAAGTCGCCCCGCTTTCTATTTACAACGCGTACTCGACGTAAGAGAATTTTGTAGCAACACAAAGTATTACTTTCCAATATAACACTACAAACTTTCCCAAATTTGGAAAATGTCAATTAAAATCCATAAAATAATTTTTTTGAAAACTATTTCACCGAAATTTTTATTTAGAATAATAAACTGCATCAAAACTGCATTTTATTTGGAGATTTAATAACTTGGAAACGAAGCCACTTAGACCCATGGTGTAAAAAGAAAAAAAATTTATATAGTTTTAAAGTTCTGACGAATAGTTTCTGGACACCCTGTATCTTTTGACAAAAGAACCTGAATACCCAGAACCGACATCTCATACAAACAACTTTTTTGGCGGGTCTTTGCAACAAAAACCTCAAGATAATTTGGTTAAGCTCATGAGCCGTCTCATAAACATTACGAATCTATACACATTAAAGCTAGCTAAATCAACCCGAAGCTCAAAATTTTTTGTATGAGAAGTCGCAACGAAGTTTTTATGATCTCTGCTTCAACTCAATTAAAACCAAATATAACAGCTGGAAAAATAAATTTTGCCAGCCAAATCTGTGAAGCTGCTGTAACATATGTTATGTTTGATAGCTTCCAGCTGAGCGAATATAAACTACAAAAATAAAATAAAAAATTATAGATTGGCCTAATATTCCATTAATAATTGAATGCAAATCATAACTAGGCGTCATTTAATACTTGATTTCCGCTAAATCGGCTGTTTCGCCCAGTCAGCGATGGTTCAAGCAAATTGTTAAGTATTGGGTTTGGTTCGCGGACCGTTTGCTTAACTTATCGAACCTAAGGATGGATATGGATAGTAGAACCCTGCACGAGTCCACTCGTAGTGCCCTTTCAAAAAAACCTTTCGAGTAAATCAGCTCCGAAAATTTTTGCGAGTCAAGCAGCTCAGGGCTTGCCTTTTTATTATGATCTACATGATTCGTACAAAATAAAAGAGCTCATCGCCTCATGGGCTCCACACAATCACAAGTTGATCTACAAATTGTCAATTTTTAGGCAATTTAGTTTTAAGCAAAGCAATCGATGTGATGTTTGACCACATTGAATCAAAACATATACAAGATGTCTACCTGTTGAGCGTTGACCTTCCATTTATGGATGTTGGCGTGCAATGCACAGTACGTTCAAGTGGCCCATTGCGACACCAAGCCGAAGACTGTTACGCGCGAACCCCAGGCAAAATAGCAGCCCACCTCCCGCCCAACCGACCGAGAGGCTCGAAAGCCGGATCGAAAAGTACAAAATAACGTTAAGTACGGGCCAAATGAGTTTAAATAGTGGTTTTTTAAAGCAGGAGGAGTAAGTTACGAATTGATTAAGCGGTAGAGTTTGTTGTAATCAGCACAAAGGACACGAAACGGATCATGCAAGGCATAGTTAGTAGTACAATGGGTAATTTTCTAGTCTTGACCCGTTTGTTCAAAAAAAAAAAAAAAAAAAAAAAAAAAAAAGAGGATGATGAATTTAGGGAAAAAACATTTTTTTGGGGGTCTTCACTGGTCTTTTTTAAAAAAAGTTTTAAAGTTACCGGTTTGGTAATTGTTTAGTAGAGCTACCCCTCACCAAAAATTCTGAAAAAATATCCTCGATGGACCGCGAATTTACAAGAAATATGACGTCTTCAGATCGCTGGGGGACTCCCGCGGTTCATTGGTAAAAATTATTTGAATCGCGCGATTTTTATTTTTAAAAAAAATTTTTTCGCCTGTGGCGCGGACTGTTTTATATCACAGTCCTCAAAACATCAGTTTCGACTACATTTTCTTTGAATCTTAGTTGGGAGTCTCTAGAAATTTGGTAAGCAGTACCCTTTACATCTCCACTATCCTGTAGGAAGACGATGATGCTGACGACTGGTGCTGATGATGACCCAAAGCTTTCACTCCTGACTTTGCTTTGAAACTGTTTTATGATTTTGACGATTGGCGGTGATTGATGATGACCCCTGCTTTTGACCTGACCTTCCTTTTATGACTTGGGACCAAATCGGTCCTTTTCAGGACCACCAAATTTTATCCAAAGAAGAATTTTATTTTCATTTACATTTTTTACACATTATTTACATTTTTTGTATGGAAACCGTTTCACTTAGTTGGTAAACGACAAAAATTTACAGAATTTTTAAAAAAGTGATCAAGTTAGCCTAAAATTGCATTTTGCATCGAAACTTTAAAACTTCTTTTAAAAAAAGACCAGTGAAGAGAAAATTACCGTACAATGTTTCAGAGATAAGGGGACAAAGTTACGGGACAGTCTACAATTAACATTAAGATTAATTTGGCTAACCAACTCCGATGAGTCGATTTCGCCATTAATTTGTCTATGTATGAAGATTACACCGAGCATAACTCTACGGTTAAATAAGGAAGGAAGATTTATTAACAGTAGTCAACTAGAGTAATATGGTAAGCGGTCCTCAGGATTCCAGTTCAAGCCACGAAGAGCACACAATAAGAATTGCTTTTGCACAGATTCTATTCTATCTTGATCGGTCGAATATTGCGGAGACCACACACATGAACCATATTCAAGTGTAGGACGGACAATAGAAGTGTAAAGAATCTTGGTAGTGTAGGGATCGTCAAATTCTTGCGACCACCACTTAATAAACCCTAGAACACTTCTGGCCTTATTAACAGTAGCAGTTATATGAGAGTTAAATTAAATTTGATGGTCAAGAATAACCCCAAGATCATTTACTTCGTTTAGGCGCTGCAATGCCACATTATCAAGCATGTTAGTGACTAATTGTGGTAAGCTTCTGTAAGATGTCATAACCTTACACTTCAAACTGTTAAGGTTTAGAAGATTATCTTGACACCAAGAGTGAAATGCATCGAAGTCTGCTTGCAAATTATAGCGGGAAACCAAATCATTATATGTTAAACAAATTTTCACATCATCGGCGTACATAAGCACCCGAGAGTGAGCCAAGACTGAAGGAAGATAATTGATAAATATAGTACAAAGCAATGGGCCCAAGTGACTTCCTTGGGGAACTCCAGAAGTAACCTGGATGCACTTAGAACATGAATTACGAAATGGAACTTTTTGGGTTCTACTACTTAGGTAATCAGAAACCCAACTGAGGAGGTTAGTTGGAAAGCCGATTAAACTCAGTTTGTGAAGCAGCAAGGAGTGCTTAGCAGAATCAAAAGATTTACTAAAATCAGTATAAATGACGTCAGTCTGCATTTTACCTATGAACCCTTTCATCACTGATGTGAATTCTAAAAGCTTAGTGGAAGAAGATCTACGCTTCACAAATCCATGTTGGAAGGGTGAGATAATGGAACTACATAAATGTTGCAGTTGAGATGTTATAATTCTCTCAAAAGCCTTAGGAATTGCAGACAACTTGGAAATACCCTATAATTTTAAACATCTGACTTATTACCTTTTTTATGGAGTGGAATAATAAAAGATTCCTTCCATAACAAAGGGAAAGCGGATGACTCCAAAGACAATTCAAACAATTTATGAATAGGCTTACAAAGTGCATCCGCACAGAACCTAAGTACACAGCCAGGCACTCCATCAAGGCCCGGTGCATACACGGGTTTCGCAGAGTTAGATCGCAAAGGAGAGAGCTTTTAGTGATAACGGGACTAAAAATGCAATTAGACATACTTAACCCATGCGGGTATGGTTGATTCGCACAGTACCTAGAAGACGAGTAGGTTGACTTAAAAAACTCCGCAAACAGATCAGCTATTGCTTGATCAGTGTTTGCTTTAGCATTACCATACATAGCCGAGGAGGGCAGGGTGGGTGACTTGCATTTAGAGTTAACAAAAGAATAAAATTGCTTAGGATTTTGGGAAAATTGAAGTCTGCAACGGTCAAGATAATCTTTATAGCATTGACCATTAAGCACATTAAAGCTAGAACGGGCATAGCGGGAGAAGTCCGATGACTTACCGGATTTCTTATACTTTTTAAAATTTCTCGACTTCCTGTTCTTTAAGTTTGTTAGTTCCCTTGAGAACCAAGGCTGACTATCAGGACAGCGAGGGCACTCAAGTGGAACACAAACATCAAAAAGAGAGTTCAAGAAATCGTAGTAAAGTTGTATGGCAACGTCAATATCTGTACAAGTGTACAACTGAGACCAATCAGTGTGAAATATTAAGTTGTTAAGCTTTAAAGAATCGGCTTTTTGGAAACAACGGGACTTAGCCGTCAAATCTCTTGAAGCAGAACACACACGAGAAGGCAAATCAATGGAAAGGTACACTGTAGGATGAAAAGGGTCCTCCGGAAGAACCAATGGGTCAATCCTAGATGCAACATTGCTTGGGGGATCCAACAGGAAGATCAAGTCAAGCGATCTGTTTATCGAGTTGCGAATAGGGTTGACATGTGCCATTGACAAATCAAGAAGTCCATCAATAAGGTCATGGGATTTCGAAGGTAAAAGCTCATTTGATTCTACATTTGAGGATTAATTAATCTTCGGCAAGTTAAAGTCACCAAGTACAATCAAAACGTCAATGTTTGATAGCAACGAAGAGACCGATTGGATAGCAGAAAGGTGTGAGGTGTTAATTGTAATATCGAATTGTGGAGGAATATATGAACAAGTAATAAAAACGGAAAAGTTCGAAAATAATTTAAACACTTATAGGCCAGAATCCACAGCGATTAAAACCCCACCCCCAGCACGGGAAATGCGATCGCATCTATAATTGATGTATTTGGTGGGGAAAACTGAAGAATCAGAGATGTCTGGTTTCAACCACGTCTCGGTAAAAGCAAAAACATGATAATAAAAGATAAATTATCTACAAAAAGTTTAGCAAGCTTAGAATTAAGACCTCGAACGTTTTGATAGGCATGAAAAAGGGTGGACATTAGTTTTTTGACGCAACATTAGAAGTAGAGGCACCAGATAAATTAGAGGGTATAGAAGGTAAATAGATAGGAGATCGATTTTTCTACTCTTTATTCTCTTTTATTATAAGTCGAGCCGGCCAGAAATCTTTTGAAAAAATTGTCGAAAACATTTCACCGGGAACACTTATTTTGAAGGAGGAAATATCCCTTTCATATGGAAAAGTGAACTTTTCCACCAAAATGTCTGTGGCTTGTATTTTAGCCTGAATAAAGGCCTTAACATCATTAGATGTGAGATCAAGGGCTGAAACAATGCTCTATGCTAATTTTTCATTCATAATTTTTTTTCTTGCTTTCAGTTCCTCCCCGTTTTCATGTTTTATGCTACCAAAAACATGACATGACCGTTGCTACGTCCACGCTTCTGGCTTATAATATAATTTCCCGAAAGAACATTCAACTTAACTTCTTTTGGACTAAGCTGTGCTGCGCTAGAAGAGTTCTGCTTTTTTATAATTTATTAATTTTAGACTATCAAAATATTAGCAGTTACCGGTGAGTCCATTGAATCCGATTTGAGACAAAAAAATGGGGGTGGGGGACCCGAGTTCTTTTCGGCCTGCTTTCTGTTCCGTTGATACTTGTGAGTGTTTGAAAAAGTGGGTGTTTTAGTAAAAAACTGGTTGTTTGCTTTCCGATTTTCTCTGCAATGTTTTAAATTACTTCCCAGAAATGTATGACGCTGAGGCCTTCGAGCTATTTAATCATTTCGATAAGCTTGTTTTATCTGCTTGCTTTGCTTACATGAGCTGTCTGAACTGAAATATTTTGAACTAATCGAACGAATCTTGCCTAATGTCAAAAGCTATTGAATTGATAAATCGGTGACTCAGATCAGAGTCAAGCATGAACTGACTTTAAACTTAACTCGTGCAGGGCTCTAATGGATAGCATAGGTTGATCGTACAAAACGGTTTCAAGGACCCCCCGGTCATCTCATCAGCTGACTATTTTCCGGTCCAGTTCGGGGAACCCAAAAAACCCGAATCGGGTACATGATTTGGCATAAACGGAATAATATAGGTACACACGGCCGGACAATTTTTGTAAACTTTCATTTGGGTCATTTTTTTCTTACATACCATTTTTCATATTTCTTCTCTCAACACTCACCTCAAACATTTGGAAATCTAATCGTAATTGCTGCACACCCTTTTTCACATTTATAATCAGCACACAAATCATCATCTCACGCACAGCCTTCGGATAGTTGGGACTCTCAAAGTAGACAATTTCCTGGCTAGTAACATCACCGCATCCATTCACAACTGCATGGGATCCACATCAATCACTAATCCAATTAGAGTGCACATTCTTACTCACAGATACAACACACGCCCACTCCATCGGCACAACTTTCGGTTGGAATGCCGCCCATGCTTTTGCACTCGAATTCGTGATAGCAAACTCCCTCCATGGTACGGATATCACCCAAGGACACACTGCACTTGGTATTGTCGAACTTGATGACCTCGAAAAGACTTAGGAATCCTTTACCCTTAGATTTGGCTGCCGTGGGTTGTTTCAGTATCAGATTTGCTTCGATGGGCGAGCCAAAGATGAAATTTTTAAGTTTGCCGGGCAAAGTTTGTGGACGAACACTGGAGGGTGGTAAGGGCATCATGGAAGGCCGTTGTGTGGGTCTGGGCTTCATGCCGGCCGTAGTTCCTGGCGTGGGCATCATCATGTCGGTGGTTGGTGGTGGAGAAGGCGGCATATCAGTTGGAGTATCCATGGATGGGGGAATCGGTCGCGTTGGTATTGTAGGTTCTGGCTCTTCGGGTTCGGTAACTGCAGGTTCTGGTGGCATCTCTGTCATGGCTGGTGGCGGTGGTTCCTCTTGTGGCGGCTCCTGCGGTAGGGCAAACTTGTTAAGCTTGAAGCCCGGTTGATATCGTAGGGTATAGTGCAAGCCCAAGCCTTCCATGAGCATACCGCCGGGACGCTCTAAACTAACTTTGCCACGCCTGCCACTACTACTCCTTTTCAGACCCATTGTCACAAAATCTTTTTGCTCATCAAAACCTCCTCCAGCCACACCCACATAATAGAGCGTCAAAACGAAAGCGCTTATCAACGCTTCGAAACGATTTGACAACATTATTAACGGAACTTCACTCAGCGACTGTTGCAGATGGCATCTGGATCTGCCACTGCATCTGTGGCCAGTCGCGCTTAGATTTGTATGTGTGTATGTATGTACTTATGTTGGTCTGCAGCTTTATTAGAGCATTAATTGTCGTTTGCAAGCTTTTCCCCCCATTCAACCTTCACTTTTTGCCACCAACAATTCAACAATCAAACTGCCAAGTCACGCTATTGTGAGTGCACAACTTCACGATACAGTGCAACAACAATGGCAAGTGTCAGCGCTGTAAATGGTTGTGAAGCCTGTGTTTTCTGTGGACTATTAAAGTTCTTTGAATAAGACATTTGCTCTAAAAGTTTTCCAAAATTTCACAGAATGATCAAGAAATCAAGAAATAATATGAATCCTTCAGTACAGGAATCTCGGTCGAGCTCCTCAGAGTATTTGTAACTTATAATGGAGCAATGCTCCTGAGGTCAATCAAATTTTGAGCAAGCTGTGACATCTAGTTGGTGCTTAAAGCCATTGATGCTGATCAAGAATATTATAAATACTTTTGCACAAACTTAATACACTCTGTTTACCTTTGGTACAGAGTTAAAAAACAAGATTTTTGAGTTAAAGATGCAGAAATATTCCCAATATCGATTTATATATTGGGTAAAGCTTGTATAGTATAAAACTTTTATAGTCTTCGAGTAAGAAAAATATATCATTTTACAGGTCCAGTTTCAAGAGCGACATATCTCAGTTATCTTGCAGACGATGTTGTGCGAAGATCCTTAGATTTATTGTTAAAATCTGGGACCGTAAGTCCTCTAGATTCAGAAAATCTAGCAAAAATGGTTTTCTTAGATTTTTTTGGTGTTTTGCAAGAAAATCTAGCCATAAAAATGTGTTTGGCAGATTTTAGGCTCCGCTATGAGTGTTAAGAAAGCATAACTTTCTGTTTTTTGTGTTATTGCAAACGCCTTTTGAAAATTTCCTAAATTGGTGAAATTTTTGACCTGAATTTTAAAAAAACTAACCATTTAAATATAAAGCCATAAGATTGAGAAGCAATGCACTCGTCTTAACATAAAAACTAGCAAATCATTTTCTAAATTTTAGGAAAGATGCTTGCAGTAACGAGCTTCGCGAAGTATCTATTACGTGTGTGTGTTCCGTTGTCTACGCATTCTTCGCTAACGTCAATGCGTATGTGTATGTGCTAAGATGCGTTTTGTGGAATGACGAATGCAAAATAGAAATTAGTTGTGCATTGACTTTGGCAATGAGGCTTCGAGATGGGCTAATAAATTAATGTAAGCTGAAGCGTACCGCCGCGATTCAACAATGACAATGGCCATTCACAAATAAGCACAGCGACTATTTAGAATTTTCTTCTGATCATAACTTTTGAATCGTTCATCCGATCTTAACCAATCCTTTGGTAAATCGATAGATTACGCTGATTTCTAAATATGAATAAAAGGAACGAACCATCCATCTGCAAAACTGTGGAATATATGAGGTTTTTTCCAAATTGCGGAGGCGGGAGAGGCGTGGCCAAAATTTAAAATAAACTTGACCTGTCTGCAAGTATAATAAACATATGTCCCATACATGTCAACACTCTATCTCTTACCATCTCTGAGATCTGTTTGTTCATACGGACAGACAGACGGACGGAAGGACAAACGGACATGGCTATATCGACTCGGTTGTTGATGCTGATGAAGAATATATACCCGGAATCCCCTCTTGACAGGCCTGGTCAAGTCTTACTATATTATAATCTGTACCAGCAAATGTGTACACAGAAAAAAAACGACGAGATAAATTTAATCTTTTTATACCCTGTTCCCATTGAAAATGGGAAAAGGGGGATCATGAAGTTGTGCAAAAGTATGTAACAGGTAGAAGGAAACACTTGCGACCCTTTAAAGTATATATATTCTTGATCAGCATCAGCAGCCGAGTCGATTTAGCCATGTCCGTCTATCCGTCCGTCCGTCTGTCTGTATGAACGCGTGTTTCTCAGAGACTATAAGAGCTAGAGCCACAAATTTTTGAATGTAGGTAGGTGTATACCCGATTCAATACGAGCTTATTTCAGATTTGGAAAATTCCTCCCCCTCCCCCCTTTAAGCGCAAAAAACTGTCAGATAGACCTTCCAAACTTTACATATATCAAGTAAGGCCCAATATCTATCTATTCTGAAAAGATCACTAAGATCGGACAATAAACACCGAAGTTATATACGAATCAATTTTGCTTGTGGGAGAGAGGGGGGGTCTTGCATTGTCAGTTATCGCGCGCGGCCGCATGCCATGCGCTTGTGTGTATGTTGGAGTGTGTGTATGTAATGGAAAACACACGAAATCAAGGGAACAGGGTATTTTGTAGTCGGGGCACTCGACTGCAGCTCCCTTACTTGTTTTTATATATCTTTGTTTTTTCAGAAGCTTTTAATATACCAAACTGGTGTCGGTGGGTGTTCTATGGAAAATGGAGGAAGAAAGGAAAGGTAGAGGAATCTTTCTGGAAGCAAATTAATCTCGAACAAGCTTAAAGTGATCCTGCTTTGGGATTAAATTGAGCTTGAATTTTTTGATTAATTAAATCTTTACCGCGGGTTTAATTTGATCTTTTCAGGATTGAAAATAGTGGGATCAAATCAATCTTTTTTCGGATCGGCTTAAGAATATCAGGGATTACCCTGATTTCAATCCTGTTTCGGATTTATTTTGAGTGTATGCTCAGTTTATATTTTGCTGTTGCAGTAGCAGCTGAAAGCAGCGCAGCTGCTGTGCTGCAGCAGCAAACCTTCTTTTGATTATTACTTGAATATCGTTCATCCCATCTTAACGAATCCTTTGGTTGATCGATAAATAAACTTGATTACTAAATTTGTCTAGAATGTAAAAGCCATCTATCTACAAAACTGGAAGATATGAGGTTTTGTCAGAATTGCGGGGGTGGCGGGGGGCGTTGCAAAAGTTAAATATACCTCTAGCTCGTACCATCGCAGAGATCTGTGCGTTTTTACGGACAGAGTTGTATGGGCGGTACAGGTTGGCGTGGTCGGATAAGTTCAAAAATTTTGATAGTCTCTTATAAAGAGTGATTTTTTAAGAGCTAAAAGAAAGTTTTTCAAAAAAAACACATAAAATTCAGAAAAATTCATGAAATCTTTATTTGAATCGATAGTACGGTCCATATAATTTAATGTTTGAAGACTATTTCATGCAAATGTTGACCGTGAACTCGCCCCTCAATAAGTCCATTGTTGCGCGTGCTGTGTGGCATGTGGCACCGTCTTGTTGAAACCACATGTCATGCAAGTCAAGCTCTTGCATTTTGGGCAAAAAAAGTTGGATATCATCTAACGGTAGCGCTCACCATTCACAGTTACGTTACGATTCGCATCATCTTTGAAGAAGTACGGTCCAATGATGCCACCAGCCCATAAACCGCACCAAACTGTGACTTTTTCTGGATGCATTGGTAGCTCTTGCAATGCTTCTGGCTGATATTCACTCCAAAATCGACAATTCTGCTTATTTACGTACCCATTGAGCCAAAAATGAGCTTCGTCGCTGAACACAATTTTTCGGTAAAAAAAGTGGATCTTCGGCCAACTTTCCAAGAGCCCATTCACCAAAAATTCTACGTTGCGGTAGGTCGTTCGGCTTCAATTCTTTCACCAGCTGTATTTTGAAAGGCTTCACACCTAAATCCTTCCGCAAAATGTTCCACGTCGTTGAGTAACAGAGGCCCAATTGCTGCGGCGACGACGACGAATCGTTAATTGATGGTCATCATTAACACTGGCCGATACAGCTGCGATATTTTCTTCAGTTCGCACTCAACGTAAGCGTGTTGATGGTTTAATGTGCAACAATGTAAATTTGATGCGAAATTTAGTCACAATAGCCCGAATAGCCGCTTCAGTGGGTCGATTATACTGACCATAAAATGTAAGAAGCGCGCGATGAATAATTTGCAAGCGTTGTTCGTTTGTAAGACGATTCATGGTTAAATTATAGAGCAAACTGAAGATGTTTGACAGTGAAACAAAACACGAAACTTGCGTGAGCTGTTTAAACCAGTGTTGCCAAAAAGATAATATAGAAAAAATCACCCTTTATATGCAAGTACTATCAAATGTGCCAAGTTTTTAGAGCTCTTACTGTGTTCGTCTAGTTTATGCCAAAATTTTGGCTTTTTCGGTCAGTGTGCCACTGTAAAAGCCAAAAAAATTGACAATCAAAAATGGATTTTTGCAATGCCAATAATAAAAACAAGTAAGGGAGCTTTAGTCGAGTGCCCCGATTACAGAATACCCTGTTCCCTTGACTTCTTGTGTTTTCATACACATAAACACACACTCACACACACTGTTCAAGAATATACATACTTTACAGGGTCGCAAATGCTTCCTTCTACATGTTACATACTTTTGCACAACTTCATGATCCCCCATTTCCCATTTTCAATGGGAGCATGGTATAAAAACAGAGGTACTAGGTGGCAGCCCTGTGGAACTCCAAACGTAACTTTAAGAGATTGGAAAGAAAAACTTTTAAATAGAACCAGCTGGCCCATGCGATTTAAGTATTTGCGAAGTCCACGACAGTAAGTCCGAGGAAATCCCAAGAAGATCGAGCTTCTAAAGTGAGAGAATCAAAAGTAGAGTAGTAGTGGAAGACCTGCGTTTCATAATCCCATTTTGGGCTGTTGAAACAATAGATCGACCAAAATGCTGTAGATGCGAAAATATGAGATTCTGAAGTGCCTTGGGAATAGCAGAAATTTCACAAATACATCTACTGTTTTAATGGATTGGGTTGGTTACCTACTAGTTGCATATATAGTTGATGATTTAGCCGGCACGAGGTCTAATGTGTTTATTGTACTTATTTCATAGAAAAGGTGAAACTGTACATTTTATATGGAATAAATAAGCACAATCTGCTTTTCTGTGAAATTTTGTGTTTTTTATGGAATACATAAGCACAATAAATACATTAGATCTCGAGCCGGCTATAAAAACAACTAAGTATACATCTACAGTTCTTATAAAGCGGAATTACTTAGGATTCCTGCGATTGTTTTGGAAAACTGGAAGATTCAATAGGTAGGTTAAATAATTAGGGGCACGTAAGAAACTTATTACAGGGTAGTAGAAAGTTGTCATTGAACTCAAATGTTGAAGTAATGAGGCTTGAGTGATCACTAGGCTAAAAATACAAGGAAAATCTTGATCAGGATTTACGGTTGAGCAGAATAAGTTGACTGGAAACATTTAGCAAGTAAACCAAGGAGGACTATTAGAACTTTCTGTTCAATCGAACAGAGGTACGCAGGTATTAAAATCGGTATTTGCATAAAGTAGCTTAAGGGCAGCATCTATAGCTTTACACTTATGGAATCCTGAGCAGTTGGAGCGGGCATTTCGGAAACACTGTAGGCGAGGAGTTGATTTATTTTGTTCAATCTCAAATAATGGGCATCTTGGGTCCAAGGTAAGTTCTTAAGTTGAATGGATAGGATCTTCATTGCTTCTATTTTTGACGCTGGAACTACTCCCGTAATGTAAATGGTATGCCAATGATATTGGGAAACTTGAAAACAAGCCCAGTCGCATGAACGCTTTTAAAACACAAGCAAAATAACGACAATATTAGTCTGTTGGGTCACAAAGTATTCGCAATCAGTCACAATAACAAATTGTTGCATGGGTCGACAATTTTTATCAATATTTTTCTGACTCCGATGATCCGCATACTTTGTAGTCTTTTGTATGTAAAGTAGCTGTTCTGCCCATTTAATCAGTTTTTTCTGTCTATACTCTAAGCATTAATCACGAAATTCCAAATACCGCCTACAACTGTCCCACCCCCTGGCGACTCATTAAAACTAACAACTCATAATGATTATCTTTAAAACTAAACGCCCGCATTGTCGCGTCTAATATTTTTACTGGCACATCACAAGTACAAGTAGGTTCCACCGTCAACGATTTTAGTTTCATTGCAGTTTTATTTGTCAAGTGCGCAATTATTTATACTCTTTTCTGTTAAATGTTGAAGCAGCTGACGCCGGTGCATAATAATAATAATAAGTAATTCCAATTGCAGTTGCTCGTCGCCGGCAATTAACAATCGTAACCTTGTTGTGCATGATGCATGTGCTTGGATGATGTTGAAGAGCCAACGCTTGGATCATCATGATCATGATGCATAAAAAGCTGCTAAATGATTTCTATTTTTCCCCCATCTGTTTTGCATAGTCTGACACAAGTGCTGTGCGATTTTGCAATTAAAATGATTTCGATTTCAGATCTTGCAAAAGAAGAGCTTTCAATGCATTTGCATAATCGATTTGATGTTGTCGATGATCATTTGGCATTATTAATTATGAAAGTTTTATATTGATTTTCTGAAATTTATGCCTATGAGGTGGCAATTTCATATTCTCGTTAGCTGAGTGGTTTTTTTTTTTGCAAAAGCAAATGACATCGAGGGGGCTCCAAGTAGTTGATGATATTTGATGATGTGTGTATGACTTTGGATTTATTTGAAGTGTCTGGCAAGGTGTCTTTTGAAACTTGTTTTCCATTCCATTAAAAGACCAGGAAGAATTTATGTATTTAACTAGAAATTCTCCATCAGTAGACAATCTGATCAGACCCTTGGCTATGATTACAGAGAATTATGTAACAATTGGCTGTATACCCAACATCTCATATTCCTGCATATTTACACAACACTCCTTTTCCTTCATGTCTGCCTCGCAGTCTGCTGTTGCTGCATCAACTTGAACCCAAACCCCATCCCAGCACACGTAGAGACAATTCTCATCCATTAATTGAATCAAATCGAACGTTACGCATGCGTCATGCCAAAATGACAAAAGAAGCCGCCGCCATCACCAGAACTTGGGCTAGGCTGAGGCTCACACATGCTGATGCTGATGATGCTGATGATGATGATGATGATGATGATGATCATGATGATGCCGTCTGGGCAGCCCCAATTGGTGCCCCACCACATCAGACACAATATTGTTATTGCTATTATGTTTTGTATTTGTACTAAGCAAAGTGGAAATCGCAGTTGGAGCGCATAGAGTTGATGCAGCGGAGGACGGAGGAACAGGAAGAACGGTAGAACAAGAGTTAGGAGGTGCAGTGGTCACTTGGCAACTGCCAAATCAAACTGCCCCAACCGTGGCAACAGTGGGTAAAACCCACTTAATTGACATTTAGTGGACACTCGAATGCAAATGCAACAAGAGGCTAAGAATGGGCAAAGTTGCACTGAGAGAAATATAACAAGAATTTCAGATAAGTCATTTTAAATCAATGAAATAATAACACAGTTCAAGAAATATAGGGTCCATGCGGGCCGGGGAATGATTGATACCGTTCGATGGAGTTTATGAAGCTGAACACAAGTCAGTTTTCAGAATTGGTCTAGCACGTCAAGTTTTTGAGAAATCAATGGTCAAAGTGTTTAAAAGTTACTTGTTTTCAGCTTGAAACCCTCTGTGAAAAGGTAATAATTTCATTCAAGGGCCAGCGATGACCCTATATTTGTTGAACTGTATAATTTAACAAGACAAAAAGTGTAACCTTCTATAGGACCACAGCGCAAATAGAGCAGGTTTTCTATACAGTTGTTTCAAAAACCCTCTGGATCTACTTTTAATACCATTAATGATGCAGAAACATAATAAAAATAGTAAATAAACAAATCCAAACAAAATTCAAAGTTATTATTTGGGAAACAAAATGGAATGAAACAAAACATTATTTTTAATTATCGCGAAAGTAATCGATTTCGAATCTGTTCTCGACACTTTCTCTTTCAAAAACGGATCAAAAACTTATCCGTTTGCAAAACGTTTTTGCTGTCGAGAAAGTGTCGCGAACGGATCTGAAAACGTGTATCGAGAACTAACGTTTTACTGCCACAAACTGAGCGAAAGGTAATACTTTTTCGGACCGAAAACGAAACAAATTCTCGATAGTTTTGTTAGAGAAAATTTCGAGAAAATGTCGAAAACGGACCCGTTCTCTAAAACGATTTTCGGGTGGGAGACACGAAGTTGGGACAAGACGAGCTTGTACTGTGTATGTGTCGACTGCGCTGCTTTTGTGAGTTTTCCTATGCCCAGTAGATAGCGACACAACGGCCTCTGGCTTAGAAGTTAGCATAAGCATATAAAAATACCATGCGCTGGAGACGGGACCAATATATGTAATAAAATATATGTTGGGACGACAAAATCCAAACTTAGGACTTGACTATCTGGACACAAATCAGTTATACAAAATAGGGGAAAGTTAACTTCGGCTCGGCCGAAGTTTCGTATATCCTTGCAGCTTCCATTGAAAACAAAAAAGTTTTTCTAACTAAGACTACACCCAAAAAAAGTAGTCATCAAAATGACTCCATTTAGTCATCAGTCTGAAACTATTGAGTATCAAATTCTCTTTAATACTCCAAATATCAAGTTGATATTTTCGAAAGTATTAAAATGATATTTCGAAAATATCAAATTGATACTATCTAGTATCAGGCTGGCACTATTTTGAATTAATTTTTTAGTATCAATATGATACTAACTATTATCATTTTGATATTTTGACTGTCAAACTCTTGGTATCATTTTGATACTAGCTTTTCTCAATTTAACACTTTTTCCTATTAAGTTTGAAGTCCCAGTTCAGTTATAAGCAAACTGCCATTAAAACTAAAACTTAAACATTAAACACTGATTTATTTTATTCTGAATTCTTACAAAATGAATTTGATTTCCATGGAAGACATTGTACTCTCACATTTCAACGCGTATGTTATTCAAACACAGAAGTCACTGTAAGGAAGTGCATTAAGCGAACCTTATTGACATAACAGTCTGCACTTCTGAGTTGGTGCTGCCCCAATTATGATGGCATGATCATCTCAGGTCGAGAACTTTCTTTAGTAATGGTTCAGAAACCTGGTGACTTTGATTATCTCATCTTGGATAGAGCAGAAACAGCTTGGAGAACGTCCTCTGTAAAAAAGTATATATTTGTTATTTACAGATGTGTGCAAGGAACGATGTACATATGTTTAGCTGCTCACCATTTAAATATAGAGCATGTGCTCCATTTTGAAATACACCAGTCTAGAATTCAGCACGTCGTCTGGAGGGCTGTTTTACATTGCTTTTACTTAAAGCAAATTACTGATGTGTTTGCATTAAAATCAAAACAATTAATGTCAATCGTCTCTGGTCCACCAGCTCAACTGCTTTGTGTAACATACTAGCATAACATTTCGAATTTTCGAACTTCTTAAAAATGTGTTTGTTTCAAATTGATACTTTTGCGTATCAAATTAATAACCAAAAGATCATTTTGTCACTCTCTAGGATTATATTGATACTAAAAAAACGATACTGGTTTTAGTTTCAATTTGAGACAACGTGTATCAAATTGATATTAATACCAATTTTTTTGGGTGTACTTTTTGGACCTTACTTTTCTATGGGATCTATACTATATAGATGTCTGATTTCGACCAATCTTGGTGAAAACATGGAAAAGCAAAATACACTGTTAATTACGAAATTTTGAGGCGATCCCATTTAAAACAAAAAAGTTTTTCTCACTAGAACTTCATTTTCTACCGATCATTCAAACTGCAGCTATATGCTATAGTCATCCGACTTCGACCAAACTTTGTAGAATTGAGTAAAAGTATATAAAATAAGTGAATACCAATTATAAGGACGTTTTTATTAAAAACAAAAAAGTTTTCCTCACTCAAACTATTTTTTCGACCGATCGTTCCTATGGGGGCTATATGCTATAGTTATCCGATTTCGACCACACCTTGTAGAATTGTGTAGAAGTATATAAAATAAGTGTAAGCCAATGATAAGGACGTTTTCATAAAAAACAAAATGTTTTTTCTCACTAGAACTAGTTTTTCGACCGATTATTTCTATGGCAGCTATATGCTAGGGTTGTTAATTGACCTACCCAAACAAGGTTTCAGAAATACCAACGATGGCAACACGTCCAGGAGATTTTTTGAGAATATGAAAATAACCGGTCGAATCACTGGAATAGACTAAAATAATTAAGAGGGTGCAGGTTATACTTAATGTTCTCAGTTGCAGAGAAAAATTAAATGCTGAAGTGTTTGGGAAGTATGCCACCGAAACGTCCATTCCTTTAAAGGAACGATATCAAAGCAAATGGCTAACACCTACTGTTCATAAGGTTCTTGATCGTGGACGAGATATAATCGAATATCAATCTCTTCCTATTGGGGAATTATCGGAAAATGCGCAAGAGTCGAAGAACAAGGAATATAAGAGATATAAGTACTCGAACACTTGCAAGTATTCTCGAAGACGACAAAACGAAGATCTGTTCAACGTGTTATTAGCTTCATCAGATCCCAAAATATCATCATTAAAAATAATCAGGCCTGTTCCCGTTTCCGAGTGGAATGAAAAAGTAAAACGATCGCAATTCCGAATCGTTTTCATTTTGGTGTTCCCGTTTCCGAGTGATATAGAAATCGATTGTCTTTTCGAATGAAAGTTCGAATCGTTATCGAATTTTAATTCAGCCATAAGGCAGCCTTGACAATTTCGATCAGCACTGCGCATGCGCTGATTCGGAATTGCGAACAGCTCGGTTTCATTTCGATCGTTTTCTTTTCGTCTACATGCAATTTCTGAGGTACAAAACAAAAAATTAAACCAAAGAACCATATATCTATAGGTACTTCAAAATCTTCACAATATTTGACTTGTTCAATTTAAAATACTTGCAAAGATGCAAAAACACCAAGAAAATTGCCATTTACTTTTCATTCCACTGACTCTAAGGCAAAACTTTTGAAACCGAATAACTTGATCGTTTTTCGGAAACGGGAACAGCTACTCCAATTCCGATTCCGCATGATCTGATAGAAATCGAAAACGGGAACAGGCCTGAATGTATTCACCTGAAATGGTTGCCCTTTTTGAAAATATTGAAAATTGCTTCGACAAAAATTAAAATATATCATTAAATGCATTTATATCCATATTGAATTTTTACAAGTTGACGGAGTAACTAAAGGGGTGTGGCTTGGCCATTCAAAATAACTTCTTAATAAGTGTGTTAATGGTTAGCATTTTAGAATTTAAAAACAAAAGTTATTAAGCATCTAATCTACAAGCTGACCTTGTAGACTAAAATTATAAGCATGAGTTGTCATGAAAAATGGCTAATATCTCCAATCGGGCACAATTGTAGCCATGGTTTTTTTTATGCCCTGTTCCCATTGAAAATGGGAAAAGTGTGTGTGTATGTGTGAGTGTGTGTATATGTGTATGAAAACACAAGAAGTCAAGGGAACAGGGTATTTCGTAGTCGGGGCACTCGACTACAGCTCCCTTACTTGTTTTTTCTAATTTATAAATTTTTATTTTAAAATAACCATTTTACTCGGGGGAAAAAAAATTAGGCCTGTAGTAAGTAGTTTTTGAGAAATATGCATTTTACTTTGCCCTTTTAAGTAATTTTTTTCCCATCTTTTTAAAACTTGAATAATGTTTACAAAGCTCCTACATCTAAAAAAAAATGTAAAATTTTTTCTTTTACGTTATTAAATAGCTTGACCAATTCCTAATTAAAGTGCATCAACAGTTTTGCCAAATTCAACAAGTCGAAATTTGATTTTTGCAACGAGTTTTTGGAAAACGAGCCACTGTGCGCCGTAAGCTTGGCACCCGTGATTTATATATGTAGAATTGTCTACCATTTTCTGGAAATCAAAACTTTAACCTATTCTGATCAAACGAAAAAGCCTGAAAATGAAATTTCCTACATTTCAGAACCAGCGGCATTTGGATTGGTTATTTTGAGAAACAACTGACCCCAAAATATATAGAAAATTTTGGAACTCCTACAATAGAATAAGTTTCTTCGGAGCAACCGTGCTGCTTGTTTCCTTTCGGGATTTCTGATTTCTTATATTGTTGTGAAATTTGTCCCAAACAAGATTAGAGCTACTTTCAGTCAATTGTTCTTCCTTTTCATAGATTAGTCAGAGTTTTTGAGCTTGCGGATTTGTCATGAGCTGCTTTAGTTTAAGATTTGACTCTCTTAGATGTGATCCCTCAGAGATTAATATTTTATCGACCACAACACGAAATTGAACATATTGCTAATAGAATTTTAAAACTTATTCCAAAACGCATCAGTTATTTATTTGTTTGTTACTTATCTAATAAAAGACTGTCTGGGGCTGACCCTTTTTAGGTCGTATGACCTATCAAACAAATTAAAAACTTTTTCTCAGTGTCCACAATTCAAGTGCCAAAGCAAAAAAAATGCTGCGTGGAACGGCAGGCGCGATGCACATCAGTGCTATAAGTAGTTTTCCTTTTTGGACTTGAATCGCTTGGCATTCTAATGCCCCATTCCAGACTCCCTCCACCTCACCCTCCCCCGCCCACTTCCACCATCCGCATGCACCCCTCCCTCCCCGAAATGATGACGTTGATAATGAGCATGTTGCCTAGTTGCCATTCCTGCTCATGATTTCTGAAGATGCGGCTGCTGCAGCAGAAGCAGCCAGACATCATTACAATATAATTGATGGGTTATAACCCACTAACGGTAAAACAAATTTCCTTTTTTCATGCTTTTTGGGAACTTCACTTGGGAGCAGCTTTGGGAAGCCTGTTTTTATTTTTTGTATGGAAATTATTATTGTTCGAGTTGACAGCCCGCGAGTTGTGCGTATGCTTTTTGGGTATAAGTATGGAAAATGGTTATAGTACCCACCAAATCGGATGAGCATTTGACATAGAAATCTACTTGGAGCTGTTGAGCGGGAATGCGAACTAAAGTGAAGTGAATACTTTTCGGAGCTAAAACGGCCTCAATATTTTAGCCAACATTCACCACCAGCGCCAAAAAAAAGGCTATTCATTTCAATGTCATTTTGGCCCCTGAAACAAAAAGCCAAGGCAAAGGCATTGACAGTGTATCTCGAATCAGTATCGGCCTCTGCATCTGCATCATATCGAATCGAAATCGAAGCGTTTAAGCCAAAAAAAACACCAGAAATCGTAGCAAAACATTTGCGGTTACCGCTTTTTTTTAGTCTTAGTTATAAATGCCGCCTAAACCGCAGCTGTGTCGGTTTTTTCTCAACTCAGCTCTGCACGCACCACAAAGCCAAAGGCAAGGCAATGGAGATGTGAATGAGGATGTGGATGTGCTTGGAGGTGGAGGATAAGAAAAGTAAACGGCATTGGTTGGGAAGCTGGCCATAAATGGTGCGTTAATTAAGAGGTATATTATCATAATGCAATTGATCGAAAGATTTGGGAACATCTAGAAGTGGTTATACCCTATAAAAAATTTAAAAACTTTTAGACCTGAGATAAGGCCAGTTGTATTTAGGTTTTTATATCCTTGCAAGTGCTCGGTATTGCCGATCTTTCCACAATTTATTTTAAAAAAATAGAGGAAAGTAAATTTTGGCTCGGTCGAAGTTTGTACAGCTTTGCATGTACAGAATGTTCTTATGCAATAACTTCATTTTTGCTTTGAACAATGCTAGCTGAGTGATTCTCAAAGCTATCCAATAGATGGCGTCACTTCTGCGATCTTATAGGGATCAAGGTTGTGCTTGCTTAATCGACTATAATATTTATAGTTTCACTTAACTTAATTAGTTTAACAAGATTTCTTTGTTGCGAGCAGGCCCGAGGCAGCCAGCTCAAAGTTGCTCACACACTGACTACCACTGGAGATGATAGCTGCGTCATAATGTGACCATAGTCGCCAGAGTAATCGATAGTCATTCCTGGCTAGTGGTGGCAGAGTCGCCACAACCTTATGACGGCTCTGGAAACACTTATCTCGATGATCACAAGATGTCTATCGCCGCTCATCATCTCGAACAGTTTCACAGGTGTGTGTGAGACTTGCTGCATCGGCCAGCGCTCGGAGCTGACCACGACCAACAAACAATAATGCGAATTCTTTTAACATGAAACCGTGCCTTCTCTGGGTTGTGCCTTTGTTATGCGTAAGCAACAAGAAAGAACGCCATGGACATCTCGAACGAAGTTCAGTCGCATCACAAAGTCCTCAACCGTGGCAACACGAAGCCCTCGACGAGAGGCAACATCATCCTGGCTCAGACGAACTTGCTTATCGACGCCCACTCGAAGCAACCATTAACCTAGACGAGAGGCAACATCATACCGCCTCAAAAGAACTTGCTTATGGACGCACACTCGAAACAATAACCGGCTATCAACGCAACTACGCAAATTTGTTACTCGGTGCAAATGCTCAGTATTTTCTACCAATCTCATCCATTCGGTTCCACTACTTGGTCACTGGAAGGGGACTACAGTGGCGGCTCTGGCCACAATGATCACGATATGTCTATCGATGACTATCTCTGCTTATAGCCTATTTCCACTGAGCAACATCTAACATCTTGGAGCAAAATGTTTCTATCCCACACGTTCCTCATAAAATAAAGTAATGTAAGAAAAACTTGTCATGTACTTGAAATTGCCTTGCATGGAAGCTGGCATGAAAAATTTGTTGATGTCATGCGAATAAAACCTTCCCAACATGCTGCAGATCTTCCCACCTTCTTCCCAAAAGACCCAATTGTCTTTAATTCAAAAAACTCGAGCAGCGTCTACATCGGTAATATCAATGCCCATTTACAAATCACATAAGATTTGGAAACCAAGAAGCAATGGTAAATGTATCAAGTTGGAAGATACAGGAACAGTAGAGTTGGCGAAAGTTGTCCCCAAACACCCAAAGAGTCTTACTTTGGGCGGAAGACCAAGCATGACGGTCTTTCAATAATTCCCATATGTTTCTTAAAGCTGCTATTGTTGACCAAACATTTTATGCCAATTTATTTTTTCTTTAAATATTTTTGTATTATTTTGTTTTCAATACATTTTTAAGAGCGTCAACTGATAGATCTGTAAGATGTTAGATGTTACTAGTGTAAATTTACATTTCACATCATCATCAAATTCCATGCGTTCCTCTTAAATGGACTCAGTGTGCAGAGGCTATTATCATCTCTCATCTCGAACAGTTTCAGTAGTGTTTGTGAGACTTGGGACCAGCGCTCGGAGCTAGTCATCAAAGAAATGTGATCTTTTCTTTTTCCATTGACGGATAAGCATTACTGTCATACTAACGTAAATAAAGAACAGCTGGTTGAATGGCTCAGCTTGCAATTGTGAGTCAAAGGTCGCCCTCCTCCTACCCCTCTTATGGTTGGTACTTTATGTTGCAGCCAGTTTTCCGTATGCATTCATAAGAAATATGATTGCAATTTAAGATTCTATGGGCCCTGTTCCGGTTTTCGAGTCGATTTTCGTGTAAACGTTAACATTTTGAATCCAATTTGACTATTGATGTATAGAAGGTGAAAAATATGCCTACGGTTAAATAAGTTCCCTAAACAACAATACGAGATTCCAATGTGTACCCTTTAGGGCATTATTTCAGGGTATTTTGTGTGGTCGTATTAATTCTATGGTTATGCCAAATATGCTGGGACGGGGTGGATGCACTTTGGCTCCGCAGAGAATTAGAACTGTGCGGAGGATTGGCAATCTTAGAGTCGAAAGAACTAGGTGGATGCACTATGGCTCCCTGGAGTATTTCCATAAACTCAGAAAAAAATCCGTTCAAAATCTACCGAAATCAAGACCATTCGTTGACAAAAGTAGAGTAATCCCGCTTTTTCGTGAACTGTGAACGGCGGTGTCATTTCATGAACGCAATTTTAAGACCCGTTGTTCGATCTTCATTATCATTTGGGTGTTGCGTTAATACCATTTTGGGCTCAACTTGGGAACATTTTGGGGTCATTTTACTAACTTTCGGTCTTCTTTTGGAAACATTTTGTTAACGTTTTGAGACCACTTGGCGCTCTTTTTGGCAACATTTTGGGAACAATTTTGAAACATCTCGGTCTTATTTTGGGAACATCGCGGTCTCATTTTGGTAACACATTGGGTTCTCTTTTTGCGAACAACTTTGGTACGTTTTTGTGAACTTTTTGGTTATACAATGAGACTGACTGTAAGACATTTATTATATTCTAACAAGCAAGTTAAGCCGGCTAGAGGTCATGTTATGTTTTCACATTGCTTTAATAATCAAACAAAACACCACAAAGGAGGCTGGTCAACTGAACAGGAGGTTTAACAACCTCCCGATTCTATCATTAGAGCAAGAGCAAAGGGTTCCCCATGCCACCATTGCTATAACTGCTTGGGAATTTCAAAGCAGCAGTATAAGTGCAAGACAAACACCAGAACACCAATTGTTCATGGTTTCCGAACATCTGTTTGCTTTTTAAGAGTGACCAAAGCTTTTGTTTTGCTATGAACGTCGGACATGTTTTGGAAACAAAAATTCCTGAACGAAGTGGTTAAAAAAGGAGTCCGCTTGGGCTGTATTTTGGACCGCAGTTTTTTTCTTAGTGTACCTTAGGATGCTAAGTACCTCTGAGGGCTTACCTGTGTTCTTCGAGCCCTGGTGACTAAGTACCTTCCCAATTGCCGATGCCGCTCTTTTATATGCTTTGCTCGCCCTCGGCCCACGCCATCCTGAGCATTTTGTAGGGTTGCCATCGATAACTATCGGTTTTTAATCGGAAACGTTCGGAATCGTTCACAAGTTCTGTGACATCGACTGATTTGTCGAGCGTTTTGCAAACCAACCGAGCCCAAAATCTCTGGAGATTTCCAGGACATCCCCGTTTGAGACTCCAAAAGGGTTTGAGCCTTAACTCGAAAATTTTGACCACGTGATTGAAATTGGTGGTCCAGCCAGCACAGTCTATGTGGGAGAATAGGAATTGGGTTAAATTTATATCACCCAACAATAAGTGCACGTATTTCTTCTTTAGGATGGCTTATGAGAAATGAAACCAAAAACTTTTGATTTATGCGCCCACCGCTGATTTAGGGCAATTTAAGAAATCCGAACGGGTAACGGACATGCATTGAAACGGGGGAAGTGTAGTGATGTGAGGGTTTCTGTGGTGGAAAAGCAGCGGTTCGTTGCAGTGGTTCAGGATACTGGGATCAGTGCTGTTAAAGATTGATGATGGAAAGAAGGTGAAAATGTTGAATATGTAGAGAGGCAGCGTAGGTGGTGTTGACTGTAGTGGCGGTGCCAGCGATAGAATAGATACCGCATCCTGTACTTATTTTTTTATTGACATTTTAACCAAATAAGTAGAAATGTTTGGGCTCAATCAATTACAACTTAAATAGTAAACTTGCTCCATAATTTCTTTGTGCCTAGTTGCCTACCATCATACCCTAGGCACACTCAATTCGCCTTTAGGTAGGTCACCTTAAAGTTCATCTCTGCTCAGTTATTTCCCCAACTTTGTCTCAGCTAATTTGCAACGGGTATTTTTTGTGTATTGCACCAAAGCATGCAAAATTAGCCCCTAAAAAGGATGCGAGGCGGAAGCTGGTCAAAAATTGCTGCTTTATTGTTGTGTGTGTGTGTTTGCCTTTAGGCTTTTTTGGCCAACAAGTTGCGGCAACACTTGTTACCTGACCTAAAGCAAAGTTCCTTTGTTTCTGAAGCTGGGGACTTCAGTGCGTGCCTTGGCGGCATGGTTGCTTTTTTCCGGGAGTCGCATAGCGTTCCTCTCAAGATCCATAATGAGCGATAACAGGAGTTTTTGCTTTTGTTTAGTCCTGAGATTGAGAGCAGTATTTAATTTTTTTTTTTGTGCATTTGAGTGTGTTTTTTTCATGTTATGTTGTTACGTATCTGGCGGATACATTAAATGTAGCATGTAGCGGCATTTTTTTTTGTTGTGTGTCGCTTGGAAAATTAAACTGTTAACTTGCCATGTTTAGCTGCCATTGTTCGACTTTTAACTTCAACTTTTGGCCAGACATTGTTTTGCCTCCAGCTTCTGGTTGGGTAGCTGGTGGGTTACATATCGATTGGATCGGCTAGCGCGGTATCTGTATCGCTATCTAATCGCTTTCTAATGGTCTTCGCATAGCCAAGGCGATCTATGTTAGCTGTCATGCCAGCTTGTTTGCCTAATAGATTTTGTGTTTTTTTTCTGTGGCGGTTTTTGTTTCTTAACATATTAATAAATTAGAAAATGTTTTTTGTTCAATTTTTTTGATTTGAGCGCGCTGGCCTTTAAACTTTATTGCCCGGAAAATTGCATGTTGATCGTGTGGATTTTGGCCAACCTTCAAAAATTAAGTTGTCTCGGGTAATTTATGTTTTAATTACTGAGAGTTTAGTAATTTTTTTTGTTTTGTGTAATTATTTATTGGTTGAAGATTGATGAACTTTAGGCTTACATTGATAGCAGTACAAGACTGAAGAATTGTGGGAATTGCGTGGAGAAAATAAGAATTGTGAATTTGTGAGCTGCGCTTTAAATCTTAGAAGTTTCACATCTTCTACATAGAGCTATCAAATAGAGTTAATTGTAATTTTTTTTTAACATATTGAAGCTATTTAGAAGGTGAGAAATTGGCCCTAAGAAGTGGATACTTCACAAAACAAAGCAAAGCAAAATGATTGGGTCGAACCGCCCTAAATTGCTGAAGGGAAATTATTCTAATAAAGTAATGAAGGATTGCGACGAGTCAAATATCGGGTTAGGTATTTAACCTGTAAGTCAAACTAAATCGATTTAGTGGCACCCAGCTATTTATAAAATATGCAATAGGTTAGCTTGAGCCAGTTTTCAGACACACTTAATGCTTTAGCTCATTCCCAGCTAAAAACTCATGGCGCCGCAACCTTGACTGGCTATACAGCTGATTGAATTAAGCTGGGTAGAAGGAAAAAAAATAGTTTGCATTATTTTAGCAACCTACCTAGCTATTTGTTTTCAACAATGCCTGCAGCCTGCAGCAAAAAAACAAAATAAATTACAACCAAGTCATTGCTCTTAAAATATCATCCAAATACTCCTGCATTTTTGCTTTTATTAATTAAATCAATTTACATGTAATTTAAAAATCCATTGCATGCAAATGCAATGCAGTGTGACCGTTAGACATTTGGTGGTATTTTGCTATTGAGGGTGGTGTTTTGGCGTTAAGTAGTCAGTGAAAAAAGTTGTCTTTTTAGCAAGTTCTTGATTTAGTTTGTTTAAGTATTTTGCTTATGGGTGAAATGTTAAAGCTTAATAGCATAGAACCAAAATCCACTTGTGTCCTAAGAATCTTGTGATAAATGCCGTAAAATATTTGCGGGTGCAAACTCCAGACCACAAATATGCTAGTTTCCAATTGTTCAGCATGGTTACCGTTTGCTCAAGAAAGAAAGGATTTGAGTTTTATGAAGAGATGTCGCATATTGCCCATATACACATGTGCTTCATCGGGTCCATTTTTTAACATTTTGATATCCCAAATAGAATGGCAAGCAAAATTTGTAAACAAGAGCTCGACTCAGCCAAAACTACTGCACGGATTTTGTTCAAACAGGGGACCTCCAACTTTTGAATACACAAATTTGTTTTATTTTTATACTCTGTACCAGAGGTACACAGAGTATATTAAGTTTGTGCTAAAGTATGTTACAGCTAGAAGGAAACATCTCAAACCCTATAAAGTATACAGGGTGTCCAGAATCTTTTCGTCAGAACTCTAATACATGATAGCAGTTATCAATAGAAATATTTGTAAACAAAGGGTTTTAAAAAATTGTGCGGATGTTTGAAACGCATTGAAGGAAGCATTTCCGACCACATAAAGTAAATATATTCTTGATCAGCATGACGAGCTGAGTTCATTTAGCTTTTTCCGTTTGTCCATCTGTCCGTCGGTCCGTCTGTCAGTTTCTATGCTATCTCCTCCGTCAGTTTTAAAGCTATCCTCACCAAACTTTGGACGAAGTCTTTTGGTACAAATACGCTGCACATTTTTCAGAACCGGCCAGATCGGATGACTATAGGATATAGCTGCCATAGGAACGATCGGTAGAAAAACTAGTCTTAAAGAGAAAAACTTTTTGTTTTTATTGGAAACGTCCTTGTCATTGGCATACACTTATTTAATATACTTTTATACAATTCTACAAAGTTTGGTCGAAATCGAATGACTATAGCATATAGCTCCCATAGGAACGATCGGTCGAAAAACTAGTTCGAGTGCGAAAACCTTTTTTGTTTTTAATGAAAACGTCCTTATCATTGGCATACACTTATTTTATGTACTCTTTCACAATTCTACAAAGTTTGGTCGAAATCGGATGACTACAGCGAATAGCTCCCATAGGAACGATCGGTCGGAAAACTAGTTCTAGTGACAAAAACTTTTTTGTTTTTAATGAAAATGTCCTTATCATTGGCGTACACTTATTTTATATACTTTTTTACAATTCTACAAAGTTTGGTCGAAATCGGATGACTATAGCATACGAGGTGTGTTCAAAAAGTATCGCGAATTTTGAATTTTCGCGGGTTACGTATATTCGAATTTCGATTTTTTTGTGGCGTTATGTTGGTACTCATGTCTCTCACTTATGCCGACAAGCTCGGCCATTTTGAATGTTCACTTAAGTGTTGACAGCTGCTTTGCTTGCACGTGTTTTGGATCGTCTTCGACTTTTACCTATTCAAAAAAATGGATCAAAGAACCTGTATCAAATTTTGTGTGAAAAACGAAATTAAGTGCGCGGATGCATTCCGAATGTTGACTGTGGCATACGGAGAAGCTACCTTGGACCGAAGCAACGTTTATCGGTGGTACAAAATGTTCTCAGAAGGCCGAGAAGATGTGAACGACGAAGAGCGTGCCGGACGCCCGAGCACTTCAACAACAGACGAAAAAATTAATGAAGTGGAGAAAATGGTATTGGCCAATCGTCGAAACACCCTTAGAGAAGTTGCTGAGGACCTAAACATATCGATTGGCTCGTGCCATTCGATTTTTATCAATGATTTGGGCATGAGACGGGTCGCCGCGAAATTCGTACCAAAATTGCTCAATTGCGACCAAAAACAGCATCGCATGAACATTGCTAATGAGATGTTAAACTCTGTCCGCGACGACCCAAATTTGCTCCAGAGGGTCATAACTGGTGACGAATCGTGGGTTTATGGTTATGACGTGGAAACCAAAGCTCAATCATCTCAATGGAAGCTGCCGCACGAACCAAGACCGAAAAAAGCGCGCCAAGTTCGGTCGAATGTGAAAGTTTTGCTGACAGTTTTCTTCGATTGCAGGGGCGTGGTGCATCATGAGTTCTTGCCACAGGGAAGAACGGTCAATAAGGAATATTACCTGCAAGTTATGCGCAATTTGCGCGAAGCAATCCGCCAGAAACGCCCGGATTTGTGGAAGAACAAAAATTGGCTTTTGCACCACGATAACGCCCCTGCTCACACATCGTTGCTTGTGCGCGACTTTTTGGCCAAAAACAACACACTAATGATGCCGCAGCCACCGTATTCCCCAGATCTGGCCCCCTGTGACTTTTTCTTGTTCCCCTAAACTGAAGAGGCCCATGAAAGGACGACGTTACGCTACGCTTGACGAGATAAAGACGGCATCGAAGGAGGAGCTGAACAAGATAAAAAAAAATGATTTTTTGAAGTGCTTCGAAGATTGGAAAAACCGTTGGCACAAGTGTATAATATCTCATGGGGATTACTTTGAAGGGGACAAAATAGATATTCATGAATAAATAAATAATTTTTGAAAAAACACAAAATTCGCGATACTTTTTGAACACACCTCGTATATGTTACACTGGCACATTTATCCAGGCTTAGCCCAAAGTTCCATCGCTTAGCCCATCTGCTGAGGTGATACAAATATTGCTGAATGACATCGGTGGCATTATAGATGCATGGGTCTCTCGCCATAAAAGCAGTATCGTCAGCAAATGTTGCAATGAGTAAGTCTTGGGGGTCTTCAATGGGTATTGTTGCTCCTGCTGGTATGTCATAATTGTATAGAGAGTATAGGGTTGGTCCGAGGACACTTCCTTGTGGCACACCAGCGCGTATTAGCCTCACACTGGAAACAGCTCCTTCCAAGATTACTGAGAAGGTCCGGTCCGTGAGGAAGCTTTTCACAAGAGAGTAAAGCTGAGGCGGAAGGATGTCTTTTACCTTGTAGAGCAATCCGTCATGCCACACTCTATCAAAAGTCTGTTTAATGTCAAGGTAAACCGCAACCACGTATTCCTTTGCCTGAAATCAGTCGAGAATAATGTTAGTCACCCTATTCAGCTGCTCAGGGGTCCCATGTGACTTTCTAAACCCGAACTGAAAGGGAGGTATCCTGCCACACACCCCATCGATTGCCATAATTCGGGCTAGTAGGCACCTCTCGAAAATTTTCGATATTGTGGATAGGAGACTGATTGAACGGTATGACTCGACCTCCGACGGGCTTTTGCCAGCTTTATGGATCTTAACGATTTGAGCCTTTTCCCACACCTTAGGAAAGTGACCCAGTCGCAATGCCGCGTTGAAAATTAAGACCAGGTAGAGCACCGCTTTCACTGGGAGGGCCTTGATAACCCTATTGTCAAGGCCATCCTCGCCTGGGGCTTTTTGATTGTTTAAGTTCTTGATTTGGCCCTGAGCCTGAACCCTATTTGGTGGAACTGGGGGCGTTAGCTGGCCAGGGGTGTTAAGGACATGCTCTACATGTCTCCTGCAGCTTACTGAAGTGGTTTCAAATGGCTTAAATCTGTCCTCTAAATTTTCCGCAAATGCTTCCGCCCTTTCCTGTGGAGATTTCGCCCAAGTACCGTCAGCTTTGCGGATTGGGAGTTTAGGGGCAGCCTGATTCTTGTACCTTCTGGTGAGAGACCAGAGTGCATAATTTGTACTGGCATCAGAGGTAATACCTTCTAGGAAGCGGTCTGTGGCATCCTGTCTGAACCTCGCGAGCTGCTTTTTAACTCTGTTAGCCACTCTTTTGTATACCCTATCCACATTGGGGTCTCTTGTGAGAGTAAACTGCCTCTCCAGTCTCTTTGTGATGAGCAGTAGAGCATCGAGGGCAGGCGGAAGGCAAGAGTGTGGTCTGCGATCCTGAGGGGTTTCCTTTGAACGTGCTTTGAGGGCTGCCGCATGCACCTTATTCACGAAAATTGCATGTGCATCCTCTATATCCTCAGGAAGGGTTATCTCAAGGTTGAAGTCCAAGGTTCTTTCCAGGTCCTTCCTGAAAAGTGCCAGGTGAGAGTAACCGCCCATTTGTCACCCTTGTTCGAGGAGCTCCTTCCAATTCAACCACAAGATGATAGGCATACTCCATCCTAATGCTCAGCTCATGAGGACGCAGTACTACAAAACTAACACATAGCAGCTATTTAGAAAATTCGAAGATGGTCCTTAGTACTTACTTAATCTCCTGAGAAAATTTGTTTGTCAAAAGAATCGTGCCGACGACTGCAATTCCAGCGTTGTGACATTAATGTAAATACAAATCTCCAATCTTCAATTTAATAAACCATTTTCAGATCAAAGATCTGTGACAATAAGTCACAACATGTCCATGAAGTTCATCAATAATACAAAGTGGTCATAAATTTTAACCGTTGCAGGCGCCACTACAGCTCCTCCTCCCATCCCATTGCCTCCATCACAGCTGTTGATCTGATGGCTATCAAAGGCGCCTGCGGCGGCGGCAAAACAGAAAATGTCAACAGTTTAATAAATAAAATCAGTCAGCAGCACCAGTTGTCGGCAGCAGCAGCAGCAACAAACCTCAGCTGCCAGATGTGAAGCAAGCGCGCGCGACAGCAATTAAAAAGCAGAAGCCCCCTGATCCCCACAGAACCCCCCCTAAAGAACGTTCGGCAAGTGGAATCTTCAGGACTGCAGCAGATCGAAATCAGGCATTGGGAACATAGCAATATTTGAGTCTTTGGCTGGGCTTGGAAAATTATGATCGATTTATTATGCGACAACAAACGACGACGGCAGCAACATGGCTAACGACAACATGGCCAAGTGGCCAGTGACAGGTTTGGGCTTCAGGTTCTTTGGCCCACAGAATATGCCTAAGACATTGATTTTGCCAAGTAATGAGGCAACTCATTAATCATTTTTTCGTTGTGTGCATTCGCCGGGGGGATTATGTTGCTGGCGTTGCAGGCAGTCAGCAGCAGCAGCAACAAGACGGAATGTTGGCAACATGTTGGGCATGTTGCTGCTGGGACAGCTGCAAGCAGCTTCTCTCTTTTTCTCTCTCTCTCTCTCTTAGCTTGTTCTTTGCTTGATTTTGTTAACCTTTTGACCATTTGAAGTTATTTTTGTATGCTTTACTGCCAATTTGGTGGTCATTGGCCATTCACTTGACTTGCGCCTGTTGCTTGTCCGTTTGTCTGGTGTCTGTTGCTCTTTTGGCACACACACACAACGCATGTCTGACAGTTTGGCCGATTGCCTGGCCCCTGTCGTGGCTGTTGCTGTTGTTGTCGTCGTCGTCGTCGCGGTCGCGGTCATCTCCTGGCTTGTGGCACACACACTTGCCTTGATCACAGTGGAAAGTTGACTGATGCGGTCTGTGGCTTATTTTGTATGCCATACCAGCAAATTTAAGTTGTTATAGAAGTTTTAATGTAAATGCCATTTTCTCAATACAAAACTTATTTGGAAATTTCAATTTCCTTAAACTCTTAATTACCTCTGCACCTGTGCCAGTGTCTATCAGCAACATCATCATCATCTGCACTTGTCTCGCACAGTTGGCCATACTTGCAAAATGCTGTTGAGGCCATTAGCCTTCGCCTCCGGGGCAAACACACGCACATTTTTCATCAAAAATCCCAAATTCTAACAAAATTTCTTCATTTTCCTTAGGTGAACTTGTTGCTTGATTCCTCTTTTGCAGTTGTTGGCAATTATTTATATTTAGTAGTTGGCGATGTATTCAATTTATTATGCAGATGCTTGGAAAGTTTTTGCTAAAAATCTTGATGTATGACTTAAACATATTGAATGTAATCAGTTTTGAGGAAGTTAAACGAATTGCATTAAGAAATTGCCAGTTTTGGTGGATTGGTGCAATGTCTTAATTAGTTATCATGGAAAAATTCCGATTTTCAGGTTAAGGTCATTGAATCTCAATGGTGGTGAACTCTAACCGCAGGGGCAGTGCATTAATTTAAGGAACTCCTTGTAGCACTGGGAAGCATAAATAAAGAAATCTTAACTGGTAGCCAGTTAATTGTATGGGCGGAAATCATACAGAGTCACAGGCGGGATGGCACAGGGCTCAGTCATAGGGCTGATTCTGTGGAACGTGATGTATGACGGAGTCCTTCGTCTGTCTAGACCGATAGGTATTGTTGGCATTGCAAATGATATTGCTATTGTCGCAGTAGCCAAAAAGCTGAAGGATGTCCAGCGTAAAACTAATGACGCCTTAGGGTTGAGTCTTGTTCCCCATAAAACCGAAGCGACACTTTTCAGCAGCAGGAATCGTGTTTAAACGAGTTATGCTGGGCCGTAAGCTAAGCTTCAAAATGCAACTAGCATACGTGGAGAAAAATGCCATCAAAGCAACCAAAGCGTTATCAGGCATTATGGCGTACATCGGTGGACCTCGACAACGTAGTAGATGCCAACGTAATCAGCTCGATCATTATGTACGCAACACCAAAATGGGCCCCTGCAATGACGCCGCCATCTTTAGCCGAGAATACAAAAGTGTGTACAAGAGGTGTGCTCTCCAAGTTATCTGCAGCTTCCGGACAGAGTCAGAATACGCGGGCCTAGTACTAGCTGGGCTGAACAGACTGTATGACGGACATGGCTAAGTCGACTCGGCTGTTGATGCTGATCGAGAATATATATACTTTATAGTTTCGGAGATGCTTCCTTCTGCCTGGTACATAATTTTGCACAAACTTAATATACTCAGTATACCGTTGTTACCGAGCAGAGACCTGCAACAATTCTCTAATGTTCGATCACACTCGTGAGTTTACTTGGCTTGGTTGGACTCGTCGCCTTGGTTCGACACACTCGAAATGATCGCAAGCACGTTGAGTCAGAACGAGTAAGCTCTTTGCTTCGTACGAGTAATAATATAAACAAGCTTTTCATAACACGAGTCAAAATAAGCCTTTCGCCTGCAATGGCCAAGCCTTTTCGACACTCTACTCTAGTTTACTCGTACGCGCAACATAATTTACTCGTACGAACTCTGCTGGTTGACGGCGAACTTAGACAAGCCTCTTATGCAATTGTTGTTGTCTTTTGAAAACTTCAAACAACAACATGACTCAAGAAGGAAAGAGAATGCGTATGCAAAATACAAATGCAAGAAATAGACCATCATGCTATCTCTTTTGCTCTCACAAATGGTTGTTTTTTGTGTGCTTGTGACGTTTGTGTACATGCGTTGATTGAAACAGATCGCAGCGGATCTTTGACTTCGGCAGCAAGTACTCTCGGTAATTCGCTGCCGAAGCTAGGAGTAATCGCGAGTATTTGTACTGAACGAACTTTAGTCATGACGGCTCGCATCAGAACTTCGATTTTATAACAAGGGGCCTTGCGTCGACTCGCGGCCGAAGGGCTGAGTCAACTTGAGTATGAGTAAGGCAATACTCGAGTCTGACAAGCCTTGAGCGCTGAGCGATTGTACTCGGCAGTTCTCTGGTACAGAGTATAAAAACTGACGAACCTGCAGGAAATGCCAGAAACCTAGAGTTGCAGAAACTCTGGAACATCTCACCCATTGCTCGCTTCTCTGACAGAGAAGCCCCCCAACCAACTACTGGCGTTCGCTAAAACTTCAAAGATTCTCCAGAATTTCTTAAGCAAAATTGTACCCATACAAACTCCCGGCCTCACTAAGGACCTCAAGGTTTATGTGTGACCCCAATCTGGGGTCAGCCTGTACTACAACCTAACTATGTTCGTACTTTTTCAGAACCAAGTCTAAGGGAATTCTGCTCTGGATTCAGAAGATTTCGCCTTAGTGTATAACTCCGCACTAACACTCCACAACCTTATATACCGGGGATGCCCACAGCCTAAGCGCGAAGCTTTCACTGTCGGGGGTGTCCTGGATCGCTCGAAAAATCCGTCGGTGTCCCAGAACTTCAAGAGATTTCATTTTCTTAGTGGGAAAGAGAATTGGTCCAATTGGGTTCAAAATAATTGTCCATCTCACAAAACAGGGTTGCATCATGCGCAAAAAAATTTCCCTTATATTAGTTATGAATTAAAATGATGTTAAGGGAAATCTGTTAGTTGTTGCATAAGTTTAATGATTCATGCTAATATTATAATTTAAATTTAAGTCGCGTTACCCAAAATTAACATGAAAATTTTAAAAATATTTGCGGGCCAATCATTGAGCAGAATTTGCCAGCCCTTGGCACATTTGTTGTTGTTGAATTTCCCATGCGGCGCTAGTGAGGCCGGTGGCGCCATCTAGTGGCACGACGTTTTTGATTGATATTAACAAGCTAATTTCAATATTAAATCAAATTAAACATGTTATTTATTTGATGCAGCCTATCTAGTAAAATAATGTTGCTTACATTTCTCAAACTAATTTTACTTATCAGAATAGTTTAAGCGGTGAATTAAGCAAAATCTCTACCTAAATCACTAGAGATTTGAAACCAACCGAAAGAGATTTCTAGGACACCGAGAATTGGTTTTGGGTTGGAATTTGGTTGGAAGAGATTTGTTGGACACCGCCGTGCATGTTGTTTTACGCATAGACATTGCCTTAAGCATTGCAACAGCATGTTAGTTTGTGTTCTTTATTCTCTTTCTCGCCTGTGCCTCTTGTAAAATTGAACGCAACAGCAAATATGTATGAGTTGTCTACAGAGTAGATTTTGTTTTTGACAATGAATTATTTTGTGAGACAGGCAATAATCGGCTTTCTCTGTCTATTTCTTGTTCCTGTTGCTTTAGAAATATAATTTCTTCATTTGTCTTGGTGTCTACACGGCAGTCAACTGACTCTGGGCACCTCTGTTCTACAGGAAGCCAGGACTAACTACCCAAACTATCTAAAGAAAACTCGAGTTATATACTTAGCTCTAAACATTAACCAATAGTTGGCACTTACAAAAATAACTTTAAATCAGGGCCGCCCAAGAGCTCGCGCTGTCGATAACATTATTAAAGATCCTAAGACAGCTATTTGATTTGCAGAGTATAAGAATCATTGAAATTCAGGGATGCAAACCGGTTCTAAACCGAACCGGTTTTGATCATCGAACCGCTTATTCCAGAAGGTGAACCGAACCACAAACCGAACCGGCTTCCTTTCAGATATGCTGAACCGAACCGAAAACCAAAAAGAAAAACGGTTCGGTTCGGTTCAGTTCTCTGACGAAATTTAAGACTTGAATCGCCTTCCTCTTGGCAATGATAGGTACTTCATTTGAGTATTCTGATCATTCCCCTAATATAATGAGCGCGTTCACCAGCACACACCAATCATCTACATAAATCATCAATAAAAAAAATGTGTTTGGCTACTGGTGAACGGTTTTTGATAGAATTTGCAGCCAACAAAATTTTGGTTTTTTTTTATTGGCGGAGGATTTGAATTTTTGACTGGAAATAAAAAAAATATAAATAAAATCAAGAACAATCCGTTAAATTTTCGAAATTTTTGACCTCTTCGGTCTCTTCTTGGCAGCGTATTTAAAATGTCAGTGCAGATGTCAAGCTCTGGATTATGCTGGAGGTGCTTTAGGCCATACCGGAGGAGTCACAAGTCTCGGTGATGCGGTATTCTTATCCAAAGCAAGCGGGTACCGGTGGTCTTGCAAACATGCGAGACGTAAAGCAGCAAATGGGACGCAGAGACCAACAGAAATGTGATAAGAGCTGTCAAATGTGTGGGCACCTGGATTTAAAACATTGGCTACTCCATCAGCATGCATCAGCACTAGTACCGTTTTCCTGGAGGTCGTCAATAAGTGTTATTGGCCCTGTGTACGTTTAGAAGATCGTTGTATGTCCGTTGTATCCGATGGCTAGAGCTTTTTGGTATGTCGAAACTTCTGTTTTGCTAACATCCAAATTTCAAAAGTAGTTATTATCCAAAGTTACGTTGGCAGTTGGCTTTTCCCTGGCCACTGCTTTTGTCACTCGGGACATCCTGAAATGATCCTTGGGCCGCGTATCCGGGGAAGCATTTTTTTGAAGAGGCGGCTTTTTAGGCTTTGCTCCTCCGCAACAACCAGCAAGGCTACTTGCGAAACCACGCCCTCTGATAATTCATTAATTCAAAACAAAGACGTTTCCATACTCATTTTGTTTTTTTTTTCACAAAATTAAATGTTTGATTATCCAGAGTCAGCTGTGTGCAGTCGATTACAATCAAAAATCAAGTCCATCTAACAAAGAAATACTTTGATGGATCTACATCTAACACAATCACGAAAATTAGCAATCATGATTGCTCATCATGCCCGTTCACCAGCACAATCTAACAAAATTAGTGGATTTTTCGTCATCGATTTATGCTGGTGAACGCAACCAATTTTGTTACGACATTCCGTTCGACCCTCTGCAAGGGAGATCACTGATAGACCGAATTGATCCTTAGCGATGCAGGATCGATATAAACTTTAAGGATGACTAGACACAAATCTTTTAATATACTTGTCATCAATCTGCATTCTTTTGTTGAAAGTTAATTTGTCGTCCTCTAGTGGACAACATTTAAAATTTTCTGTAGTTCTTCTAAACCGTAATTCAATCTTAGCCAGGACAGGTTTTTCTCATTTAATACGATAAACAGGGTGTGAAAGATGCATGGTACATTAAGATGGCCCCCATGTATATGGGAAAAATTTTTCTGACGCAAATTCTTACTCTGATAGCCCAAAATTATTCGATTTGATGTAAAACTAAAAAATATAAAGTTTTACGCAGATTGATGAATGTTTAGAGGTCGCTCACGAGCCCTAAAGTTAAAAATAAAGCATTTTTCTCATTACTCAGCCATACAACTAGTTGAAGCAACTCTTAAAATATTAAAAAGCTGAATTTTTATACTCTGTACCAAAGGTACATAGAGTTCGTTCCTTCTAAACATATTTAGTAATCAGGATTATTTATCGATCCGCCAAAAGAATGGTAAAGATCGGATGAACGATAGTAAAGATATGAGCAAACGAAAATTCAATATATCTGGTCTGCTCCTGCAGCAGCAAAACACATACATATGTATGTAGATGTATGTATATATGAGCAACGACTACACAGCAAAGTGATAGCCAACAATTCTTTTTTTATTTAACGATTCATATTGGATCGTTGTGGGTGTGATGACCCCGCCCCTCCAAAAATTCCACCTTTTAAATGAATTAAACCTGCAAATATATTGTCTGAGTAATTCCAACAACGAAATCCTATACAAAACCTAACAGCTATGGCTAGCTCATTAGATCCAATTGGATTCTTGCAGCTAACTGGGACGCTCTTATTTTCCCCCCTCCCTTTCCCACATACACAATATTGAGAGAGAGAAATTAGAGATGGTCGCGGGACAAATATATCGCCCGATACCCATCTGACTACTAGGACGAGGATTGTTTAAATTGCAAATAATATAAAAATAGTCTAGTTCTTTAATTCTAACATAATATCAAGTAATCACAATGATGTTAAGTCATTCTGGTCACTCCGGAGTCCCGCGTAGTTTTCGATGTACGCCCATCTCTAGCTCTGGCAAATGCAAAGGTTTTTTTTTTGTCTGCGGCGCGTGCCAATCCTCTCTCTCTCCCTCTCTCTCCTAATTATACTCTGTACCAAAGGTACATAGAGTATAATAAGTTTGTGTATGTAACAGCACCTTAAATGATAAGTATTTAAGCAACTCAAGTCGACTCTTAGGTCTTTATTCATATATTGACCACATTGCTATTGCAATGGCCTCCTCGTGGTGTTCCCTGGATACCGATTTTATATAATATAATCGGAAGCAAATGCGAGCGGCGACCCCAACTGGTACAGAGTATAATATAGTCGGGCTTGACCGACTTTCTTCCTTGTTAAAATTTTTAAATTTAATGTTTTCTATGCAATTTTAACTTTCTGAAATCGGGCTTAACATTTTTGTACGACTAATATTAATGGTTTTGGTTCGAATGGTTTTGGGCTACAAGAGCTAAAAAAACACTTTTCCAAAAGAGGGCCTCTAGAAACTTATAGACGAATCATGCAAATCCAACTAAATAAATTTTGGAAAATCTTCTAAGGATTTTAGAGGTATTCAAATAGTTTATAGGAATTAAATTTCCAAAGTGTGCGAAAAGTCATATTACGACAGAAATCATATTTCATAATATGCCTCTATAAACCACTGAACCGAACCGAAACCGCGGTTCAGTTTGCTCCAAAAACCATGTAATGAACCGAACCGGCGGTTCAGATACAGTATGAACCACTGAACCGAACCAGTTCTTATTTTCGAGTGGTTTGCATCCCTGTTGAAATCAAAAAGTAAAAGAAACTTTCTTGAAATAAAAAATTAAAGACTCCCTAGTATAGTGACGATAACATTGAAAATACAACTGTTTAGACACAAAAAAAACATTTTTCGGAGGTGTATTACTTACGGAAGCTATCATCCTAAATGTATTTAAGGACTTTGTGCAAAGATTGATCGAAATAGACCAATCAAAAAACTTTCAAAGTTCCATAAAGAATACCAATTAAGGGGAAAATAAGGCAAACACACCCAACCTTAAAGAACATTTAACATAAAATCAAAGAACCCTAAAACATCCAATTAAAACCAAACCCAAATTTAAGAGACAAAAACCAGCGTCAGAAAACAAAGAGACATCAATAAATCATCAACAACAAAACACCACAGGCAACAAGGATATAGTCTGGTGAATCCTTGTTTCCGTTCTGTGTCTGCTCTGCCCACTCTAAGGTGAAGTGTGAAAATGGCCATGACAACGAGACCGAGTTGCCCAAGAACTTCCTTTATTCTATGTACTTTCTGTGCCAAAAAGGGGAGCATTGAGAACGGAAATATTGTTGCTGGCAAATTCATTGCCAAGCGCAGACACACAGTTACAAAATACTTACTAACCACACAGCAACAACAGCAGCACAAAAGGGCACAAAACAATGAGATGCAGAAGCTGCAACTGCAAACCGCAAAATGTAAGGCCCACAGCCCTCAAGGCAGTTGGAGATGGAGCTGGAGAGTTGGGTGTTTTGTGTGGACTGAGACTCATAACTTGGCATCTGACTCTGCAGCAAGTGCAATTCATTCATTCATTCATTCATTGGCAATAACAATCAAACTGCTGTTGGCAGTTGGCTGCTGTGGCTGGCTTTTTTTACCCTTCCTTCGCCTCCTCTCCAACCAACGACTGCACCATTCTTGTTGCACATTTGCAATGCCATTCAACTATGTAGCCGCAACCATAAACAATTTCACATTTGTTGACTTTAATAATTTCGGAGTTTCCTCATTTTATTGCCATAGATACCCAAACACTTGCATGTGGGAAAAGCAAACTTTAACCAGTTTTAGATAAATGAAGTCATAAATTCTTTCACCCCAAATGTCATTTTGGCACTACAAGTATTTTTTAAATCCGCCTGCTGTTTTACAATATTTACTTTTAGTTTCCTGCATAGCTGAGTGTTTATTTAAAGCGCAGCGATAAGTAACGATAAAGAGTTCAATCGCTTTGGTTTATTGGCCTCTGACAGCATTGGACATTTACCGGCTCGGGGTCTCCTATTTAAAATCAACATTATTGTCTAATGATAATAATTATTATCATGGTGTGTTTGTTGTGCAGGCAAGAGTTTTTTTTTTGTATTTTATGATTTCACACTTTCACTTTGAATGACTTAATATTGGAGCTGAAAAAATAGTGGTTAGTAATTCGAATGACAAATATGATGAGATAATGGTTTCATATTTCAATTAATAAATACATTTTGACCGCAGTTTTAAAAATAAGTATTACCAAGTCGGGAATTGCACGATGAAACAAACATCATAAAGCTTAGTAGGCAGGAAATTTAAGGGAAAATTAATGGAACTTATAAATGAAGGGTATAGAATCTCACCTGATTCTCTTGTCTACCAAGAAAACTTGATAAAGTTTGCTTCATGGTGTAAACTCCGACTTGAACTAAACTGAGTAGACCCTTTGTTTCATATTCAAAAGCAGTTAATACGATTAACTATTCAAAGTGGGATTAGTTCCTAATTTATTTCGATATAGTATCTCTTAAATAACAATGTTCATGGCTCAAATTTAATTAAACAAATAGTATGAAATAACTTGGTATCAGCCATTCGTTTATGCCCGATTTCTCAATATCCGTTTAGTCCTACTGACCAGTCGAATTTGAGCCTCATGTTCAGGTCAATTTTTAAACTCTAGACTAGTTCCAATAGATTTATCGGTGTTTCTATCGATAGACCAAAAGCTGATTTTAAAACCTTGAACAAACGAATTGGGCTTAGGGAAAGAAGTTATATGAAAAGTTCTCAGAACAAGCTACACTATCTGGCAGGAATGCAAACCGTTTCTGAAGCGAACAAATCCGAAACCAACCCGCTTATTTCAGCTCATAAATCGAACCGCTCTGAACCGGTGTCCTTTCGAAATCGCTGAGCCGAACCAAAACCCAAAAACAAGGAGGTTCGGTTTAGTTTTACTGACGAGCTTTAAGACGTTAAGTGCTTACGAAGCCAACATAACTTGAAAAATGTGTAAAATCATTTCCCTAAGAACATTTTTTTTGACATTCTGATAAAATAGGGGAGACCACACATCGACCGAATTGAATTTCTGCAATTTCCTAGCGACCTAATGGACCTGTCTTCAAATTTGATTTGAGTGAGCATCCCACCGCGTCTCAAGTAACATCAGCAAAATGAACGCATGGCGTTTTACGAAAAGTACAAGTATTGGAACAAAGAATATCACGCTGTCATATTTAGTGATGAAAAATGTAGACCCTAGAAGGATCAGATGGACATCATGAATATTGGAAAGAAATGCGAAGTCCGACATACTCTATAACAGTGTGGCCAACTCTACAGGGGCTCAGCACGCTAGATCCAAGTCAGTGGTGCCGACGTGGCCTTTTTGGTGACTGATCTGTCACTTTTTTAACTGGTCTAGCCTTAAAAATTTCAAAATCACCTTGTCCTTAAATCTATCTCTTTTTAGCTTCTGAAAAATATTTTTAATATGCAAATATTACAAATTGGACGAAGCTTTTACCGTCACTTATACATACTTGAGCTTTTGGAGCTGTTTACCATTAATAGTAATAAAATTTGATAAGATATTATTACAATATAATATGTGTGTTTAGTGACCTGTTCTTGATTTAAATCAAAGTGTTTGTTAGCCGTCTCAAGGTCAGTGATTGATTATAATTGAATAATCAATGAAAATCAACAGAGATATAGTGCATATTGGGTAGCTTTGGATACTCAGACAGAACTGTTTCGATGAAGTCCAATTCATCACCTCAGTGAGTTTCAAGAGCTGGTGCCAGCCATTTATAAATGCAATTTATTTATTAAAGATAAAAATTTTGTTATTAGATTAGGACTACGACATAATGCTTGCTGGAATACTTATGAGCTGCCGGAAAAATATTTGAAAATGACTGTCCCTAATCTTTTACCAATACAGAAGACGTTGAGGGCGATGATATTATTGACGCAGCCATAAAATTAATATAATTACTTTAGTATATTCAGGGCAATTACTATATATAATGCTAAATTTGATAAAAAAAAAAATAAAATAAAATATATTTGAAATGTTGTCACTTTTTTCTGCCCTTTTTTAAATTTTCGTCGTCACCTTTTTCCCCCATTTTTTTGTCGATCTGTCACCTTTTCGTGGGAGGCAGGCGGCATCACTGATCCAAGTTCAAAAATAGCTAGAAATTTCAAAACGTAGCTATATAAATTGCTAGCATAGTTTTTTATACCGTGTTATCAATTCAAATGGGAAAAAGTTGATCATGCAGTTGTGCAAATGTTTGTAACAGGGATAAGGAATCATTTCCAACCCTACAAAGTTGTTATAATATTTATATTTTTGATTAGCATCAACAGCCGAGTCCAAATAGTCATGACCGTCCTTCAGTCTGTTCGTCTGTCTGTCCGTATGAACGCACAGATCTCAGATGCATTGTCCGTACCGATTCCTAGCTAGAAAGCTTTCCTTTTTAACATAATGTTCTTAAAAGATGGCACTTATTTCCAAGGCAAGGCTGTTCTTAGTTTTATAATTATATTTAAAAACTAAATGGATTTGGCTCAAATCTTGCAGAATGAAGAAATTAAAAAATTATTTGTCATGATATGTCAAATGTCTTTTGAGATATTAACCCAAACAGGTACTGACTTTGACAGACCACCACGTCTTGGATATTCAGTCAGCTAGACCACTTTCACCAATTTTTCAATCTAGATCTCGGTTTATTAAACATATAACAATAAAAACAATAGGGGAAGTTAACTTCGGCTCGGCCGAAGTTTTGTATACCCTTGCAGCTTTCATTAAAACCAAAAAAGTTTTTCTAACTATATTATATAGATGTCTGATTTCGACCAAACTTGGTGAAATCTTGGAAAAGCATAATACACTATTAATTACGAAATTTGGAGGCGATCCCATTAAAAACCAATAAGTTTTTCTCACTAGAACTTCTTTTCCGACCGATGATTCATACTGCAGCTATATGCTATAGTTTTCCGATTTTGATAAAACTTTGTAGAAAGATGTTAATGTATATAAAATAAGAATATGCCAATAAAAAGGACGTTTTCATTAAAAACAAAAAGTTTTTCTCACTAGAACTTTTTTTTCGACCGATCGTTCCTATGGGAGCTATATGCTATAGTCATCCAATTTCGACCAAACTTTGTAGAATTGTGTAAAAGTATACAAAATAAGTGTATGCCAATGATAAGGACGTTTTCATTGAAAACAAAAAAGTTTTTCTCATTAGAACTAGTTTTTCGGTCGATCGTTCCTATGGATATTTATGCTATAGTCATCCGATTTCGACCAAACTTTGTAAAATTGTGTAAAAGTATATAAAATAAGTGTATGCCAATGATAAGGACTTTTTCGTTAAAAACAAACAAGTTTTTCTCACTAGAACTAGTTTTTTGACCGATCGTTCTAATGGCAGTTATATGCTATAGTCATCCGATTTCGACCAAACTTAGTGAAATCACGGGAAAGGATAGTTAACTAAGAAATGCGTACTTTGGAGGCGTTTCTATGAAAAACAAAAAAGTTTTTCTCACTAAGACTAGTTTTTTGACCGATCGTTCCTATTACAGCTATATGCTATAGTCATCCGATCCGGCCGGATCCGGCAGCGTATTTGTACCAAAAGACTTCGTGCAAAGTTTGGTGAGGATAGCTTTAAAACTGACGGAGGAGATAGCATAGAAACAGACAGACGGACGGACGGACGGACGGACGGACAGACGGACAAGGCTCAATGAACTCAGCTCGTCATGCTGATCAAGAATATATATACTTTATGGATGCTTCCTTCAATGCGTTTAAAACATCCGCTCAATTTTATAATACCATCTGCAAGGGTATAAAAACTTTTTTGTTTTCAGTGGAAATGTCGTCAAAATTGGCATTTATTTGTTTTATATGCTCCCACACGGTTCTACAACGTTAGTTCAAAATCGGAAGACTATAGCATATAGCTGTCATAGGAACGATCGGTCGAAAAACTAGTTCTTGTGAGAAAAACTTTTTTGTTTTCAATGTGCCCCTACGTTGGCACATACTTATCTTATATACTCTTACACAATTCTACAAAGTTTTGTCAAAATAGGATGACTATAGCTTTTAGCTGCAGAATGAATGATCGATCGAAAAAGAAGTTCTAGATAGAAAAACCTTTTTGTTTTAATTGGGATCGCCTCCACACTTCGTAATTAACAGTTTGTTATGCTTTTCCATGATTGCACTCAGTTTAATCGAAATCAAACATCTATATAGAATAGCTCCCATAGAAAAGTATGGTCAGAAGAGTAGTCTTATTTAGAAATACAAACTGCAAGGGTATACAAAACTTCAGCTGAACCGCAGATAGCTTTCCCCTTTTTTTTGGATCGCCCTTAATGTCACTCTTTCTCAACTTATAAAGCCCTTCCTTGAGTATATCGTCGCAACTTATAGTGAAATCTGTCCATAAACACATTTTTTCAGACTTTTAAACTTGCGGCATATTCAAAATTATGTCAAAAACTTCTTTTTATTCTAGGATCGCCCTTAATTTCACAGAATCTTAACCCTTTCGTTGAGTTCGAACACATTTAAAGCATTAGTTTTGTCTATAAGATGTATTACACCATGGTTTTGTTTGAACCAACTCTATTTGGTCTAGCTAATCCTTTAAATGCTGAACATTTTACCCTTAGGGTCTTTTTCCCCAACTTTTTCTTTAATATCTGAAATATAATGATTTCTAAACTGAATATGTGACTTTTCGACCATTTTTAAATTGAATTCCTAAAGAACATTTGAACAGTCGAATGTGCTGGCTTCGTCAATAATCTTTAAAAGCTGTACTCCTGGCTAAAATTGAATTAAGGTGAAGAAGCTCGACAGACTAATGAAAATATCGTCCCGAAAAGGTTTTTCGGTTCGGATCAGCATTTTCGAAGGGTAGCCGGTTCGGTTTGCGGTTCGGTTTATTAGCTGGAATTGGCGGCTAGGTTACGGTTTGGCTCGGTTCGTTTCAGAACCGGTTTGGTTAATACTGGTTAATACTTAATAATACACAAAGGTAGCAGAAGGCAAGTTAATAAATGATACTTTTCTACAAAGAATACAAAATCAATGATGGTTGGCAATAAGAGATACCGAGTAGATAGCATCCAGCCCCTACTATGTGACTACATTGTACTTTTTTGAAAACGCACGCAATAATAATTTGAAACTGCTTAATGTCTTACACTTAAAGCCAAAATTAGTAGCTTAGTTTCCTCACTTCAAATTGAAAGGTTTTTTGTTTCAATTTTAGGGCTTCTTTTTAAATATACGAATTTAGGGGTTCACTAGCACTTTTGTCTGGCCTTTTAACCTTCACCAAACCTGTTTTTGGGGGAGGGAAATTAAATCCCTACAGAGACATTTTCACAACTGATTTAACTAACCTTTGTGCCCAAACCGTCAGCTAAGCAAGGATTAGTTTACATTTCAGTTTTGGGGTGCCAAAATGGTAAACCGATTTACATATATATTTCAGACTGATTTATTTCGTAACAAGTTGGCAATTAAAAATTTGTTTGGACTTAATGCGGAATTGTAGTTTGATTGTGTTTTATGTGGGTGGGGGAAATTCCTTGAATCTAACTAGTGTGGAGAAGTGGAAGTACGTGTATTAATGTGACACGGAACTCTGTGTGTAGTTCCACATCGAACTGTTGCATGTGGGAGATTCAAGAGATTTAACTAATTTAATTCATATTGACAGCCTTGGGATTAGTATCCTCGTTGTCGGAGGTGACTAAGATTTCCGCATTTTGAATGATTTTTGGCATGGCCTCAACACGACCTTTGGTCCCCTTTACGGACGGATTCTCCTGTTCCTTGGCTTCAGCGGATGGCTCAATAGTGCCATCATCGAGAGTGGAATCAGATGGCTGATCTTGCTCGTGCTGCACCACCTGCAGCTCATGAACCTCTTCCTGCTGCTGCTCATTGCTCGATTCCGGACGCTCTTCAGAGTTGGCATCGGCACGATTGGCCGATTTCTGACGATGGAAAAGTAGTTTCCAATAAGTTGAAAGGGACGTTTTCAATGTATGCTTGGCATTGGGCTGCGGTTTGTCAGATGACTCTTTCTCGTCGGCCTGCTCCACCTCCTTCACCTGCTCCGGCTCCTGCTCTTGCTCCGGCTCCTGCTCGACCATGGTGTTAGGCGAGGCAGAGCCCTCATCTGAGGCATCCACTAGAGGTATTCAATAGTATTCAAAATTTAAATAGAGCCAAATATGTGCCGCACTCACCCATCTTGTTGGCACCCTTGAAGCGAGTAAAGAAACGACCCAGTGTTTTGGGCTTGCCACCGGATACTTCCTCTTTGTTGTCCTCAGATGAGGCCGATTTAGCTTCATCTTCCACAGAATTCTGATTAAAATTTGGTTTTTTGCTCAGCTTGAAGAAACGTTTTAGTGAATTCGCCTTGGGTGAGGTCGCATCATGGTCGCTTGTTGGCAAACTCTCTGGCTCGGCGAGCGGTACATCCTGCAGATTGGACATGATTGGTCCACTCTAAATGCCCACAGAAATTTTTAGTAGTTTTATTCAATGTTTAGCTTACTGCTCGTTGAAGTACGAAATATAAAATGTGCCTGGACAAAGGTTGACTGATCTGTGTTAACTCTCTGGGTGATGTCGGGAATGTCATAGCCAACTTTTTGTATATTTTTATAAAGTAACAAAAGTTAATTTATATTTCCGAAAAAAACTTCTTGTGGTGACTCTTCTCTTCAGATTGAAGCAAATCAATAAAGTTTTTCATTAAATTGAATCTTTAATTTTTGCCTGCTGTTATTCATACAATTACAGGCGTCAATATCTTCACAGGATGCTTAGATGAACTAATTTATATTAATGGCTAAATCGCAATATCAAAACCTGCAGTATATATGTTAGTGCTTGTCAGATATATTCGCTGAGTTAAGAATTTCAAGAAGAGGTCGAAAGATGTGAATAAAAAACAATTCAACAAAAACTTTTTATTGAAATATTAATTTTAAGCGAGGTGTCCACTCGACGCGAAATCGCCGCGAAATGAAAAACTCCATATAAAAAAGTGTTGCATAATTTTTCCGTTTCGCAATTCCACATCCAGTGTCCCCTCCACGCGAAAAAAGAAATTAAAGACTACGTATTGCCACTACGTTCTGTTACCAATTACGTAGCGAGTTACATACTGAACGCCTCATTTTGCGCTGACGTAAGTAAAGAACGATGCGAATCGACAGTCTTAGGCCCGATTGCTCAATGTGCGGTTGGTCAACTTGGCTGGCTGTTTAACCGAAATTGCTTGTCTCATGCTGTGTGTGGCGCAACCGGAGGACCAGACTTAACCGCTGCTCGAGCACTGGTTAAAGTTAACTGCGAGCTCAGTGCTGATGGAATTATCGATATATTTTATCGTTATACAAACAGCTGGCAACAACACTTGCTTTTTTTATATTATTATTTGCCGCCACAAAATGTTCATGAATAAACGACTTTTTCAACTCGACGCAATGGAATTTGAAGAGGCAGAGCCACGAATAAATAATGCCAGAGATTACAGGAAGAGGCCTAATTACTTTACTGATTTGGATGATGCCAAATTTGTTCAACGATTCAGGTTGACAATATCAACAACTAAAATAATTCTTGATAGGATTTGAGATCAAGTGTCTTCTCAAACTAACAGGTAAAAAATTAACTAAAATTGCGATTCAAGACTCGGATTGTTAACAGGAATCATGCATTGCTATCAGAGACCAAACTTTTGGTGGCGCTGCGTTTCTATGCCAGCGGCAGCTTCCTCATCACTACAGGCGACTTCTGTGGAGTCAGCATTCCTTCGGCAAGCCGAGCAGTTAAGCAAGTGTCCCACGCTATTGCATTACTGGCATGGGAATATATTGCAATGGATGTTGGAAAAATGCAGGAAACAATCAAAAGCTTCTTTCAGATAGCCAAGTTTCCAAAGGTTATTGGGGCTATCGACTGCACCCATATCCGCATTCAATCTCCTGGTGGCGAAAATGCAGAATTATTTCGCAACCGTAAGGGGTACTTCTCAAGCAAGCAGTGTGCGATGATAAGCTTATGCTTACAAATGTGGTTGCAAGGTGGCCAGGATCTTTACACGCCACAACCGTGCTTAACAACGGCCGCTTAAAATTTAGGCTGGACAATGGTGAATTCCAAAACCACTACATTTTGGGAGATGGTGGGTATAAGTCATCTGACTATATGATGACACCACTACACAATCCTACAACGGAAGCAGAGAAACTGTATAACGAGTTTCAGATCCGGACAAGAAATGTGATTGAGTGCTGTTTTGGCGTTTGGAAAAGGCGATATCCAGTGCTGTCAATGGGGATGAGGATATCCCTGAATACGGCATTGGAAGTTATAGTAGCCTGCAGTGTCTTGCACAACATAGCGATTCTTGAAAATGATCCCCTGCCTTCGGAAGATGAAGAAGCTCAGCCAGTTAAAGACGCTGATTATGCGGATTAAGCCACAGCAAGCAACACAAATGAAATTACTGGAAGAACCAGGCAAATCTAAATTGCTAATTATTTCTCAAAGTGAGTCTTGTTTATTCATATATGTACCTCAATCTTTATTTATTTATTTCTCTAAATTTTGCATTTCAGCCTTTAAATTCATTTGTTTCAGCCTTTTTCGAATCAACAATGACCAGCAATAACCAATATCATGAAAATAAAACAAACCAACACAGCTGATTCGGTCGATTGGGTAAACAGTTTCTGGTCACCCTAATGCAGCGATAGAAATTTATCGAAAGAAAACCAAATGACTTGACCGCTTGTCAACTGGAGGAACAAATTTGACCGGCGGTTGGCCAACCGTAACTTTTGAGAAATCGGGCCTTAGTAGGCGTCCCGAAAATTTGTATGAGCTTCAAGGGTATATTGTGCGAATGTTTGTAACGCATTGAAGAAAGCATCTCCGACCACATAAAGTATATATATTCTTGATCAGCATGACGCGCTGAGTTCATTTAGCCCTGTCCGTCTGTTCGTCCGTCAGTCTGTCCGTCTGTTTCAATGCTATCTCCTTCGTCAGTTTCAATGCTATCTTGACCAAACTTTGCACGAAGTCCTTTAGTACAAATACGCTGCACATTTGTCGGAACCAGCTGGATCGGATGACTATAGCATATAAATTGGCACTTATTTATTTGGTATGCTTTCACACAATTCTAGGAACGATCGGTTGAAAAACTAGTTCTGGTGAGAAAAACTTTTTCGTTTTCCCATTAAAAAGTAAGATCCAAAAGAAATTTTTTTATATTTTTAACTTTCCCCAATTTTTTTTTATTTTAAACAAGGATTGAGAGAAAATAATATGAGAGTACTTATTATAGTTTAGACAAAGGTAACGGAAGGGTTTGATAGTTAGGAGCTAGCTATTTTACTGGTACAGTACCACTTTTAAACCGGTTCAAAAGTGGTTCAGAGCCATATCTCAGAAGTCATGCAACTTCTATCAAAAAACTTTTTTGTTACATAGAGGGAATTAGCTTTGGCTCGGCCGAAGTTTTGTATACCCTGCCAGTTCGGTTTTCTAAATAAGACTACTTTTCAAACATTATTTTTCTATGAGAGCTATACTATATAGAAGTCCGACTTTGACCAAACATAGTGGAATCACGGAAAAGCATAACAAACAGTTTCGAAATTTTGAGGCGATCCCATTTAAAACCAAAAAGTTTTTCTCACTCGAACTTCATTTTCGACCGATCATTCGTACTACAGCTATATGCTATAGTCAAACGATTTCGACCAAACTTTGTAGAATTGTGTAAAAGTACATAAAATAAGTGTATGCCAATTATAAGGACGTTTTCATTAAAAAAAAGGGTTTCTCATTAGAGCTAGGTGTTCGACCGATCTTTCCTATGGGAGCTATATGCAATAGTCATCCGATTTCGACCAAACTTAGTGAAATTATGGGAAAGGATAGTAAACTAAGAAATACGTACTTTGGAGGCGTTTCCATTAAAAACAAAAAAGTTTTTCTCTTTAAGACTAGTTTTTCGACCGGTCGTTCCTATGACAGCTATATGCTATAGTCATCCGATCCGGCCGGTTCCGACAAATGTGCAGCCTATTTGTACTACAAGACTTCGTGCCAAGTTTGGTGAGGATAGCTTTAAAACTGACGGAAGAGATAGCATAGAAACAGACAGACGGACGGGCGGACAGACGGACAAGGCTAAATGAACTCAGCTCGTCATGCTGATCAAGAATTTATATACTTAATGTGGTCGGAGATGCTTCCTTCAATGCGTTACAAACATCCGCACAATTTTGTAATACCCTCTGCAATGGTATAAACATAGCAAACTTAGAAATACGAAGTTTGGAGGCGTTTCTATTGAAAACCAAAATGTTTTTATACCCTTGCAGATGGTATTATGGAATTGTGCGGATGTTTGTTACGCATTGAGGGAAGCATCTCCGACCACATAAAGTATATATTCTTGATCAGCATGACGAGCTGAGTTCACTTAGCCTTGTCCGTCTGTCTGTTTCTATGCTATCTCCTCCGTCAGTTTTAAAGCTTTCCTCACCAAACTTTGCACGAAGTCCTGGCCTGATCGAATGACTATAGCATATAGCTGTCATAGGAACGATCGCTCGAAAAACTAGTCTTAGTGAGAAAAACTTTTTTGTTTTTATTGGAAACGCCTCCAAGGTACGTATTTCTTAGTTTACTATCCTTTCCCATAATTTCACTAAGTTTGGTCGAAATCGGATGACTATAGCATATAGCTGCCATATAAACGATCAGTCGAAAACTATTTCTAGTGAGAAAAACTTTTTTGTTTTTAATGAAAACGTCCCTATCATTGGCATACACTTATTTTATATACTTTTACACAATTCTACAAAGTTTGGTCGAAATCGGATGACTATAGCATATAGCTCCCATAGGAACGATCGGTCGAAAAACTATTTCTAGTGAGAAATACTTTTTGTTTTTAATGAAAGCGTCCCTTACGTGGGCCTATATTTGTTTTATATACTTTTTCACAATTCTACAAAGTTTTTCAAAATCGGATGACTATAGCATATAACTGCAGTATGAATGATCGGTCGAAAAAGAAGTTCTAGCGAGAAAAACTTTTTGTTTTAAATGGGATCGACTCCAACTTTCTTAATTAACTGTTTGTTTGCTTTTCCATGATTGCACTAAGTTTGGTCGAAATCAGACATCTATAAAGTATAGATTCCATAGAAAAGTAAGTTCCAAAAAGTAGTTAGAAAAACTTTTTTGTTTTCAATGCCGCTTGCAAGGGTATACAAATCTTCGGCCAAACCATAGTTTACTATCCCCTTTATTTTTTTTTGGATGACTTTCAGCTCCGTTGGATGATTAAAATGATATCAATGACATATCCAATCCAAATGAATACTGAAAACAATCAAATAGATTTTTTTTAATATCCTTTTTATTTTCTCTGCGTAGCGCTCGCATGAGCTAATTTAATTTTTTAAAATTCATATTTTGAAACTGGGCGTTATCGGTTTGACATTGACACGGTTGCTGCTTTCCCTGGGATAACTCGTGTGAGTCCTTCAAATTATCTAAAGGAATATATGTTCTAAAGCATTTTTATATCATGCATCAATTTGGCAACTGTTGGGGAACATGTGTTAACAACGACATCGAAACAGGTTTCAATTGATAGGATTTTAACTCTGCTTTATCTTTTGTTTATTTGTTTGTTGTTTTTTTTCCTAAAAAGCCAGAAGCAAAACCAATTCATTCAATATGTGCACACAATACCCTCACGTTATTATGTTTTCCCATTGTTCCCAAATGTTCGATGTCTGTTCCTTTTCCACTGACCAATGGACATGGGTAATGGGGAGGCCCACCAACAAAGTCGTTAAAAGCAACGATAACAAAAAATCAATTGAAGAAGTGGCGATTCCTGCTGTCGACACTGGCTTCTCCAATATAGCAACCACCCGACTCAGACTCGTTTGTATCGGTTGCCGTTTGGAGTATTGTATGTACATTAATTTATGTAGTTATATTGCATTTATATTGGAGCAGGACCAGGACACACGAAACACAATGGACAATTGCAACTGCTGCAAGCTGTGAGGCATCTTTTGCTTGAAGGTGTTGAGATTTTTAAAGATTGTGTTGGGTAAAGTTATGTGAGGCATGCAAAAGCTTAATTGATATCATTTGTGACGGTAATTGCAGGAAAGATCAATGAATAAATAACAATTGGATGAGGCAGTTACTTTTACATTGTGCTTTAGACAAATATAGAAAGGTGCGTGTGATGGCAGATGAAGTACCACCTTTATATAGGCTTTGACAATGCACTAGTGTATTTCGAATGAGGAAATACGCAGACATCACACATCACCGGAAAACTTGTGATCTTCTCAGGACCAAAGATAACTAAGACGGCTTTTCCAAACTATTTTTTCCCAGCAAAATCACCGACTTATCAAACTACCATAATACTTCAGCTTTCTAATTTTTGATTGGGTATTTTGTGCGAGCTAAAATGTCAGGTAAATGTTCAGAATACCGTCCGTATGAAAAAACAGATCTCAGAGAAGGTAGGAGATAGAGGTTTGACATGTATGGAACATATGTTTCTTGTACTTGCAGGCAGATTAAGTTTATTTTCAATTTCGGCCACGCCCTGTGGGAGATATTACGATTTCCTAACTTGCGGGGGCGGGAGGGGCTTGGCAAAAATTGAAAATAAACTTGATCTGCCTGCAAGAAGCATTTGTCCCATACATGGCAAACCTCTATCTCTTACCATCTCTGAGATCTGTTTGTTCATAGAGACGGACGGACAGACGGACATGGTTAGATCGACTCGGCTGTTGATGCTGATTAAGAATATATATTCTTTATAGGGTGGAAGATGCTTCCTTCTGCCTGTTACATACTTTTGCACAAACCTAATATACTCAGTGTACCACTGGTACAGACTATAAAAAGTAGTCATTTGACCTACTGTGCAGTGTCGAGGATAGCATCTCTCATAGATCCTTGATTTAAAAAGGATGTTCTTAATGTTACGATGAATGCTGACCGAGGTGCCAAAGCGCTTAAGCAGGAAAAATTCGCAATAATATCATAAAATATCCATAAACATCCAACGCCACCGCATACTTCAGCAGACGATTCTAAGAAACTAAAGTTTTCCTTTCTGAGTTAAAAAATGTGAAATAAACCAAAAGCTTGCAGAGCAGATACAATTATCCTTTTTAAGACAATTCTTGAAAAAATGTCATCTGTCAGAGGGCGATGATCCACTCATTTGCTGGAAGGCATTGTTTGTGATTTAATAAATATTGTTTCTGGAATATATACTACTATTTTTTTTATTATGTATTCCGGCTGCATCCACAGCTTCTGAAAGGACATTCAGTAAAGCTGGATAGACCCTATCGTATAGACGCTCCGCCTTAAAGACGAAGATTTTGGAGCGTTTAATGCTCCTGAATAAAAATTTGAAAAATTTTTAAAAGAAATAACTAATCTCTAGCCTTAGCAGAGAAATAAGTGCTATAGTTTGTTTGATATATTTAAATTAAATATATTTGATTATAAAGAAATGTACGTTCATAAAGTATTTCTATTTAATCTCAAGCAAGAAAGTGCTTTGGGAAGGTGCATTGTCAGACTATTAAAAATTTGAAAAACATCGATGTTGCACTGTGTGCGTCGGGAACCACCTGTGGAATCGGATTTTCGATATATATTTCACATCCTTTGTGTGTGGGAGTAGCCGCACAGTTTTTTCTTCTTAAATTTACTACTTATTTTACTAGACAGTTCCCTTTGATTCTAGGGGCAAGCAGTTCAAAACTTTTATTTTTTTGGTTTTTTGACATTTGATGAAAAGCACATGCACAAATTTGGTGTAAAAATAGAAAATTTCAAAATTCATTTAAAAAGAATCCTAGGAAGTCCACGCCGAATTTTTTGATTTAGCGTTAAATATGGAATTCGTCTATATAAAGAAAGTACACTTCAAATTTAATATTGGAAGTAGTTAAATTTTTTATTTATATTTAAAAATTTTACCTGCTAATCTAGACTCAATTTATTTGGTAATGAATCCAAGAGCAGAAGAATTCTATTATATTTGGTTCTGAGAAACTAAAAATTATATAAATTAAATTAATTTTTATTAATGTTTACTTACTCTGTGGGGGACTCGAACTCGGGACCTTTGGACTTTTTTTCATTTTTTTTTTTTTTTTTCATTTTATTCATTTTATAGTTTAACAATGTTCTGTCTAACTTTAAAGGGGCCTACTAATGAACGACAATAAATTATTTGTAATTACAAACAAGGATTGAGAGGAAATTATATGAGAGTACTTATTATAGTTTAGACCAGAGAACTGCACCGGTGTATCGCAATTTTTTTTCCACCTCAAATGCACTAAGTCACTGGGTGAATTAATCTGATTTATAGTCACAAAGATAGCTCTTATTTCTCAGATCTGCTTCAAGAGACTTCAATGACAACATCAGAAACTTCTCGAGAAGAAATTAATCGCTTTGCGCAAGACATCGTCAAAATGACGGAGGATTTTGACGTGGTCGCTTAGTGAAGACAAGATGAGAAAAATTATCCAAAGTTTTAAGAATTGTCTTTTCAAGTGCACGCAATACTCGCTACCTCAAATAATTTTGTTAGTAAGACTCAATTTTTAAGGACCTTACCGTTACAGGTAGCTTTGACATATGATCAGCTTGCTGTAAAAACAAGGGTCAGTAAAAATATTCTGCTCGATAACTTCAAAACTGAGCGACCTGATTGCATAGAAAGAGAAGGGCCAACGTGCAAAGCTTAACCGACTAAGGCTGAATAAAAATAAGAAATATTCGTCCCTAAACAGCATTCAAAAGGGCCAAAAGTGAGCTCCCAAATCCTCTTGGCCGCCAAATCCAAACGGCAAAGCTTGAGAATCTTTTTACTGGCTAGTAACTTTACTGCTGGCGCCAATTGCTGGCGAAGGAAACCCGGTTGTGCAAAAGATTTTAAAGAAAAAACTTAATTTTATTTTCCGAGGCGGGATCGAACACGCTTGGACCTCTTGCGCAACAGGCAAACCCACTACCTGCTGCATCGAAAAAATCACTCATTCTCTCCAACAAAAAAAAAAAAATTCTTGCGGATTTGAACCCAAACATTTGTACATATAAATTGTTTTTTGTTTCGTAGACTGAACTACGTACTCAAATTGGCAACCAGTTTCGGAAAACTAAATATGCGGTACTAATGCGGTGTTTACGATATTCAAATGCGGTGGTATGCGGTGGTACGATATTGAAAGGCGATCATTGCGGTAGTGCGGTATATGAGTAGTTGGGGTGTTTTGCGGTGTAAGTATTTTTTTACTTATACCGCAATTTCGATAAGTATACTTAAAGTATACTTAAAGTATAGTTAAAAACAGCACCGCATGCCGCTCTCTGGTTTAGACAAAGATAACGGAAGGGTTCAAAATGAGCGTAGTTCGTCAAGGGCCTTGACTCAAGGCAAGTCTTGAACACGATTGGCATGCCGACTTAACCAGTTGCATGATGGTTGTCAAACGGCTAAAATTTAGCCTGTTAGTTTTAGAAGTAATTTTTGATCGGGAATTTCTTATGAATTGAAACGCCATTTTACGTCCCCATTACGGTATACTTACCAAACCCTCCACTTTATCTCCCTACACCAACCCCTTACAACTCTCCATGTAGATAAAACTTGTTGCTTTCTCTCCAGAGAACAGCTGGGTAATGTTTACAAACAATGAGCGCAAACTGCGCAAACTCTTCAAAATGTAAATATTTTCCCATGACCAAACCAAAACAAACACTTGTTGTGTGTGCGTGTGTTTTTGTTGTTAAGAAAAGCCGGGAAAACGAGAGATAAACACGCAATATGCGCATGTACCACATTTGAGCAGCTGATTTTTCGGTGCGACAGTTGAGGGTGAGTACAAAAAATGGGTCAAGTACCCACCCCAGCAAAGTTTTTGGCTCAAATTCCTTAACATTTATACAAAAATTCAACAAAAATTGCTCAAAACACCTAAGTAATTGTTAATAAAATTGTATCGTGCACCCCTTTCAATTAGTGCTGTGCAACTTTAATTCAAGTAAAAGACAAATGAGTTTGGGGGGAGGGCTTCTGGCATCCCAGAGTTAGCAACAAAAATATCCTTACCCAGATAGATACACACAAGAAAATTCAGTTTAGTTGTAGAGATTTTTCTTTGTGGTCAAGGTGTGCTGTAAAACCCGTAAAAAATTGCAAATTTATTGAAAAAACTAACAAATTTCGAGGTAAATGCACTCAAAATGTACAACTTGGACAAAAGGCAATATGGAGCATATGAAATAACATTAAAATCAATGAAATTTCAGTAGAATTTAAGTCTTTTGAACAAAGCAGTATTACATAAGCCTGGGATGGAAGCTGTGAAGGTTTAATTTATTTTATTTTACAGAATGCGAAGTCCCTCGGTAGCAGTTTCGGCAATGCAAAGGATTTGTCTGATATAATGACTGGCAGTTTTAAGGTGCAACTCATCAACATGGGCACTCGAGCCGCCGCCTGTAAGTGGGCCAGAGAAGTCTCAAAAAATATGTGTACTAATATGGAAACTCTTTTATCGGTTCACAGTTCAGGCAAAATTGAGAGCCCTTCATGAATACCATGTTCGTCTATTGCACAATGTCTTACCTGCGCCCTCTGGCGTTGATATTGCCAACAATATCAAATACTTTTCACAAACTCTACTAAGTGAGTATAAAGAAATATAAACTATTAAAGTCAGAGATGCAAGCCGCTTGTATATCAGAACTGGTTCAAAGCTTTACAGAAGACATCACAAAACCTCAAACTAATGCTCTATCTTATATTTAAAGCTGTCCTTAAAGATGTGCGTACCTCACCGCACGAACTTATACGCGATCCCCATGAAGATCCTACACGAATGTCAGCCTATCCTAATCTTGAATATGGCAATCTCTATAATGCACTTACTATGCTCATTGATGTGGCACCTTGCATACAGTACGGACAAATCGGTAAAGTGCTAAATTCTTGATTCTCTTTGATGATTAAACTGGTAATAATATGTATGTATTTTCTGTCACAGTTTTCGGCAAAGCTCTATTGCAGTGTCTAAGCTGTATTTTACCCTTTCTTGATAAGGATCTTATTGATAATCTACCCTATCTAGTTAGCTCTACTATATCTGTATTACCACCAGCATTGCATCAGGATATTGTTAATGCTTTATGCTATTATATCTTACCCTTTACCATAAGTAAGTATCGCATTTCAGTCTATGATTGTATTCAAAAGGCCCAATAAACTTACTAATGATTCATTATAAGTTCCAAAAGAGACCATATTTTTATTGGTGTTGCTTAAGTGGAATTTATAAGTTTATCAGTGCTATTAAATAATATCAATATAATTTTCCAAATAATTTCTGGTTTTAGCTCGTCGCAGCTCGGATGAACAGGAATGCCAGGCCTGTCAATCTGTCTCCTCTGTCATCATGATGGTCTTGCAGTATTCCAACAATCCTGGTATTAAATTTATCATTTCAGATTTAAGAGTCTATCGTATTATATTGATTTTGTCTATGCTAGCTCATCACTGTCAACTATTGGAGTGTCTGATGACCCTAAAACATAATGTCGTCAAGGATATACTTTGTGTGGTAGCTTATGGAACGGCTGTATCTCGTTCTTCTGCTGCCAAATTGCTCTTCTATTATTGGCCAGCCTTTGATCCCAATCTATTTGATCGAAAGGTTTTGCTATCGAAATTAACCAGTAAGTATTGGACATGTTACTTTTTGTATTTAAAGGTACAATAGAATACGAGGTGTGTTCAAAAAGTATCGCGAATTTTGTGTTTTTTCAAAAATTATTTATTTATTCATGAATATCTATTTTGTCCCCTTCAAAGTAATCCCCATGAGATATTATACACTTGTGCCAACGGTTTTTCCAATCTTCGAAGCACTTAAAAAAATCTTTTTTTTTTATCTTGTTCAGCTGCTCCTTCGATGCCGTCTTTATCTCGTCAAGCGTAGCGTAACGTCGTCCTTTCATGGGTCTCTTCAGTTTAGGGAACAAGAAAAAGTTACAGATCTGGGGAATACGGTGGCTGCGGCATCATTAGTGTGTTGTTTTTGGCCAAAAAGTCGCGCACAAGCAACGGTGTTTGAGCAGGGGCGTTATCGTGGTGCAAAAGCCAATTTTTGTTCTTCCACAAATCCGGGCGTTTCTGGCGGATTGCTTCGCGCAAATTGCGCATAACTTGCAGGTAATATTCCTTATTGACCGTTCTTCCCTGTGGCAAGAACTCATGATGCACCACGCCCCTGCAATCGAAGAAAACTGTCAGCAAAACTTTCACATTCGACCGAACTTGGCGCGCTTTTTTCGGTCTTGGTTCGTGCGGCAGCTTCCATTAAGATGATTGAGCTTTGGTTTCCACGTCATAACCATAAACCCACGATTCGTCACCAGTTATGACCCTCTGGAGCAAATTTGGGTCGTCGCGGACAGAGTTTAACATCTCATTAGCAATGCTCATGCGATGCTGTTTTTGGTCGCATTTGAGCAATTTTGGTACGAATTTCGCGGCGACCCGTCACATGCCATAATCATTGATAAAAATCGAATGGCACGAGCCAATCGATATGTTTAGGTCCTCAGCAACTTCTCTAACGGTGATTCGACGATTGGCCAATACCATTTTCTCCACTTCATTAATTTTTTCGTCTGTTGTTGAAGTGCTCGGGCGTCCGGCACGCTCTTCGTCGTTCACATCTTCTCGGCCTTCTGAGAACTTTTTGTACCACCGATAAACGTTGCTTCGGTCCAAGGTAGCTTCTCCGTATGCCACAGTCAACATTCGGAATGCATCCGCGCACTTAATTTCGTTTTTCACACAAAATTTGATTCAGGTTTTTGATCCATTTTTTTGAATAGGTAAAAATCAAAGACGATCCAAAACACGTGCAAGCAAAGCAGCTGTCAACAATTAAGTGAACATTCAAAATGGCCGAGCTTGTCGGCATAAGTGAGAGACATGAGTACCAACATAACGCCAAAAAAATTGAAATTCGAATATACGTAACCCGCGAAAATTCAAAATTCGCAATACTTTTTGAACACACCTCGTATTAAGCAAGGCTGAAACCCAAAATACATTTTTTAGAGCTCCGGTTTGCGGGTTCAAACCAATATTGATAAAGGATCGGAAATTTAAGGTTCGAGGATTTCTTTCAAACCTTGCTTCTGCGTATGCCCTGCACAATATTGATAAAAATAAAAAATTATTAGATATTCAATTTAAATCGCTTTTGAACCAAAAACACATGGGGATACTCAAGCTATAAACTATTGTCAAGTAAAATTTCCTTAGTAATCTTAAAGGATTGTTCAAAAAGTATCAAAAAGAATTGGTAAAAAAATTGGACAAAACTTACTTTTTGCACACTTAGCACATATTGACCCATTCCAATCGGTTAAGTGGTTTCTGAGAAAAAACAGCTCTTTGATTTAACTATCCACCTTCGTAACGCCACTCCAATAGCGACCATCAGACTAAAAAATTAGGAGAGTTTGTTTCTCATTGATGGTTATCACATATTTAAACTTAGTGCTGATAAGAGCTGGGGCAGTTTTTGTATGCTTATCCTGCTAAACTCTTTCCAGACTGTTTGATTTACACCATCCGTTTAATTAAGTTTTCATGGAAGGGTAGGTTGCGATGGCTGAGAGTAACAAGTCACTCTCCCACTTAGGCCACTTGCGATACCATATACACAACAAAAACAAGTAAGGGCGCTGTAGTCGAGTGCCCCGACTACAAAATACCCTGTTCCCTTGACTTCTTGTGTGTTCATACACATACACACACACTCACACATACCCCTCACTCGGTACGCATGAGGCCCTCTCACCAAATTGATCGGGGCTAGTTTGGAAGGTCTATCTTAAAATGGGTCAAAAAACTCGATTTGAATCGGGAATACACCTGCATACATTCCAAAATTTGTGGCTCTAGCTCTTATAGTCTCTGAGATCGACGCGCTCATACGGACAGACGGACGGACAGACGGACATGGCTAAATCGACTCGACTGTTGATGCTGATCAAGAATATATATACTTTATAGGGTCGCACATGCTTCATGATCCCCCTTTTCCCATTTTCAATGGGAACAGGGTATAAAAATCCGAGATATACGGGATTAAATCAATCCCAAACGGTCAATCCCTGATTTTCTCATTCCAAGTACGGACAGGAAGGCCCGATATTGACTTAAGCTTGTAATTCGTACTTGATTTGATTTTCAAATCGGCTTGGAGCAATTTTGCCCAAGATTAAATTGAGCTCGATATTCCAACTGCACTCAATCCCAAAAAGGATTGCTTCATAAAAGACCGAGATTGACTTTATCTTTTTCTTAACCCAGTACCCATTAAAAATGGGTAAAAGGGGATCCTGAAGTCATTATCAGCTCCCGCGTGCATGTATTCATTTGTCTAGAAAATGAAAGAAAACACACGAATTAAAGGGTATTCAGTGCGACGAACTAGCAAGTTCTAGCTGATTCGATGTCATTAGTTGGTTGCATACCCCCGATTGTATCTTTAACATACTTTAGCTAACTCCTCATGCCAGCATTGCTATGACCGTTCGGGAATCGCAAATAATCTTAGTAGCAAAAATCGACACATAAAATGAAATACTAAGTTGATAGAAGCCTTTGCGCATGTGTGTACCCATTTAGCCTCATGATACTAGTGAGAGAGATTTTCTTGCTTACAGTTTCTTTCGCTCTTTCGCTTTGACATAGCACATCCGTTCGCACTCCAATCTCAAGCCAAGATTATTTGACTTTCAAGTACGGATTCGAGATTGAAATTAGCCTTTTCGGACTGGTACACGCTTTCTGGATTGTTCAAAGCCTTTCGAGCTTGTATCGTCATGCTTGAAATTTCAATCCGAAAGTCGAGATCAAATCAGTTTTTTGGAGCTCGACTTTATCTCGCCATTTTTTCTGTGTATTTGACCTTAAGGTGATCTTCTATACTGAACCACTGCACTGTGGGCCAGAAATCTCATTTTTTGGCCAAAACTCTGGCATTTCTACACCAGACTAGCTAGGAAGCTAAAGTTTTTTACGAAATGTTCTTAAAAGATTGAACTTAACGCACATAATTAAAAAAAAAATAAAGAAATTTTAAAACATATTGATAATCCAAGTCAAAGTTGGAAAATTTTTCAACTTTTTGGATTTTTAATTTAAAAAAAAAAAACTTGTGGTTAGACTTAAGCCAAATTTTGCAGAGAGGATATACAAGTGTAGATTGTTTCTAAGAAAAATAATTGTCATGATCGGATAAGTCGTTTATGAGTTATTAACTCAAAATAGAACTGACTTTGAATGCCCAACCTGTCAAGGATTTTCAGTCAATCTGACTACTTTCACCGTTATTTTTATTTATTTAACGTGTTCTATACATTTATTTCTTAAAACAAAAAAATTAATTAATTAAAAAATAATTTTTGTATGTATTTTAAACCGTATTTCCGTGCTTATAAAAGTATGCTACACATTTTAGTCCATGGGAATGAAAATAGCTTAGCTCTCACAGTTTGGCTTCATGGACCAAATTCCGAAGTTTTAAAAAAGAAAAGCATACTTTTCGGCTGACTTGAAAATTGAAACTGGCTCGATGCAAAATGGGGATACATTTTTAAAAGCGATTTAATAAAATCCAAAGCAAAACCGCGCAAAAGCGGATACCCCCAGTTATAGTACAAAATTCAAAGAAAATTATTTGACATGTTACGAGTGATTAGCCAGTGGCACCCGTGGGCACTCTCAAATCAAAGTTGCCAAATGTAAAAAAACCCAAAAATTACTGATTTTTTCCATTTTTTATGGAAACTAATACAATTGGAAACTTCTTTATATTTTTTTATTTAAATCTAGAATAGTTATAAGTATTCTTAATCGTTTCCGACAATCGTTTTATCAAGTTTCCCAAACAAAAAAGTGGGACTTTTGGCCAAAATTTCGGCCTGCTGGCCCAGTGTGCACTGTATGGACAGATTAAACTTAAGTAGAGTAGAGTAGAGGGGTTGACCAAGAAAACTAAGTCTACTCCTACTTAAAGCGGTACAATGACACAGAAGGGGCTACCAGAAGTGATATGTGTTACCTTGTGTAACGTAAAAGTGTATTAGTACGTTTAAAGTCAAATGCTGGATTCGTTAGTCTTTCTACCGTACAGGTGGAAAGGTTTATCCACCGGTCCGAGGCAAGGCGTAGTGTTTCGGCTCTTTGTGAAGCTTGAAGGTAGCCATTGGCATCCCTATCGTATTAGGTGAACACTGAAGCGTCGTCCAATCTTGTTCAGGGTTGGGCGGCACTCAGTGAGCGTTTTAGCATTATTTGCTTGGGAGTTGACTGTCTGAGTGTATAAATAAGTTTCTTTCCTTAATCGTGAGTGTGCTAAAGCAATTGGCAGCTTCCTGGATGGCTACCACCTCCACTTGGTACACAATACAGTGCATAAGGCAGACGAAACGATAAATTCCTGTCTAGGTTAGGGGAGAAAACGCCCCCTACTACTTTCTCATCGAGCTTAGAACCATCCGAGTAGATCAGGCATGCCCCAAAAAGCATAGGGCGAGCACTCACCCATACTCACAAAGAAAAGCACATTGAAATTGGGTTAGGCAACAACAAAATCACACAAAAGTGTTGTTGGCTTGGGATATAATTTGTCGAAAGTCGTTTGAGTAACACAATAGTCTGTATTTAACCAAGTGAATAGGTTAGTGAGCATAGTGGAGTGCCCCGCATTACCCCCGTTTCAGGTATCGGATTCTCGTAGTCTTATGGCTGTTATGACAGCCATCTGACTTGCTACTAGGTCTAGTGGTACTAAATGAAATATGGTGTTAAGCGCTTCTGTGGGTGTTGTTCGAAGCGCGCCGCTCATACATATTTCAGCGCTTCTTTACACTTTGCTTAAGTTGTTCAGGTCAAATTGTTTCCCGAGTGCTTGCCACCAATCTAGTGATCCATAGAGTAGAATAGATCGTACTACAGCTGTGTAAAGCCAATGTACTATAATCGGGGAGAAAGCCCATTTTCGGCCTATAGCCTTTTTGCACGAGAAAAGAGCGATGGCTGCCTTTTTTATGCGGTCATTTATACAAGGCTTATTTCATTGATTTTGGGAGGGACAGGGTTTGGAATTGTGTACTTCCTGTTGAAAAGTACGTCATGTTTTGACTCGGTGCACACCCAATTCGCATGATGTCGTCCACTTAGCTAGTGCTGCCAGTGCTGTATGCATGAGGTCACACAGCGTTTGTGGGAATAATGCACATTTAAAAATTGCGATATCGTCCGCATAGGCCACAACCACGATCCATAGTAGTGGATCCTTGTGGAGTGCCTCTGGTTACAAATTTGTGAGACGAAACCTGGTTAGCAATTGGTCGATGAAACCAATCAGAGGCATATCCACTACCACATTGGCCAGGGCAGAGGTGGTAGCATTAGGTTGGACGTTATTGAAGGCACCCTCTATGCCCAAAAATGCAACTAGAGAGAAGTCCCCCATATAATCCTTGAGACTAGGAAGTGCAGGGCGGTTTCAGTGGACCGTCCCTTGCTGTACGCATGCCTTAGGAAGGCGTCTATAAGTCTCTCTAGGGTTTTAAGGAGAAAAGAGGATAGACTGATTGGCCATATATGGGAATATATTTGAGCTTTAGACAGCTTACAAAGATTATGTGAAGCCAGTTCATTGTATGCCCGATGGTATGTTGTAATTGGGCAGGAAATACGCTATGAGGACCTGGCGAAGTATTTGGCATTCTCACCAAATGCAAGGCTTATTCCATTGATTTTGAGAGGGACAGGGTTTGGAATTGTGTACTTCCTGAGCTAGTGTTACGTCCTGCAAAATCTGCCATCATGGCTATTTAGCCAAATTTTCTTTGAAATTTGTGCGAATTATTTTCCTGTGTGAACTTAGCTTGAGTAGCAGCAAATGTCAATAACTGACAGAGGGAAACATCTCACGCCACATAAAGTATATACATATATACAATTCTAAACACCATCGAAGCTGACATGATTAAGTTTTTTCCTTCTGGCCTTATGTTTGTCTGTCTGTATGAACGCCTAGATCTCAGAGCGGTATGTTATGCTTTGTGCAGAGATGCAAACCGCTGGTGAAATTGGACCGGTTCGGTTGAATGGATTCTCTGTTTCGGTTAATTATATTTTTCTTTGATGGTTTTTTAAATTGGTTGTTTTGATTCCGCATCAAGTTAAACAATTAAAACGATTTTTTTGATTTTGATATGAATAGTTTTGTCTTAAAATGGGATCATTACCTTTTTAAACTAGTATACAAAATAAACCGAACCGAGATGTTTTCATTTGAATTTCGGAATGGTTTGGTTTAGAACTGCTTTGCTTTTTAAAATCAAAATGAATGTGTCTAAACTTGGACCTAGTTTGTTCATACTGAAGAGGATAACTAACAACAATGCCAATTTAAACCTCTTTCTTCTAGATGACTTAGTACCCTTCACCTGTCAACGCGAACACTGTCCCAATGCTGGCAATGCGGAGGCTGCCAAAGTTTGCTACGATCATAGCATTAGCATCAGCTATGCCCCGGATTGTCCTCCCCCTCTTTATCTCTGCATTGAGTGCGCCAACGAAATACATCGTGAGCATGCCAATCTGGAATTTGGTGACATTCTGCATCCAATGCAACAGGTCTCCATGGTGTGTGAGAATAAGAACTGTCGCTCCAATGAGAAATCGGCTTTTTCCATTTGCTTCTCGACGGAATGTGCCAGCTATAATGGCAATCATCCCATACGTTATTGCTCTCAATGTCATAGCAATCGACACAATTCTCGGCGTGGTGGAGACCATGTGGTTCATCGTAGTCTTCAGCCTGCCTGGCAAATGGATCCCGAGATGCAAATGCATATGGTGGAGTCGGTGGTGAGTTTGCTGCGTGAAGCCAAACCTCTGAACTTTGAGCCGGGCAAGGAATTCTCATTATCGGATGCGAAGAAGAATGGTTCTGGGGGTACAGCGGACAACATCTCTCTGGAGGAGCGTCAGAGATTGGGACGCTATGGTATTTGGTTGCTGGTGGGTCGTTGTACGCCCACTGCAGATACACCAGTTGAGGTGCTGGGAAGGATCTTGAGCATGCTATTTCATTGGTTCCATGTCACCGCCTACTCCTATGACGGTAAGAGCTAGGTAGCTAGTGAAGATTAATTAGTAATGATAACTTGAATTTTCAGCTGCTGGTCAAGTGGAGAGCACCATTGAGAAGCTTAAGGTGGATCATGTTTGCAATTGGCTAAAGGAGATCTGTCGCATTCACTACAATGTCTTCATTGCCTGCCTGTTGCCTCATCCGCCCGAGTATGCGCGTGTGGGTGGTCACTGGGAGACACTGGCCTCCCGCACAAGCCACCTGAAGGAGGGTCTACAGAGGCTTATCTGCCTCGTACCCTATGAAGTAATCACTTCCGAAATCTGGGACTATGTCATGCCGCACTGGATGGAGGCCATTACCAATGATGTGGCTGAAAAGGAACTCAATGAGCTGAAGATTGTTTTGAGCAAGATTTTGGATCCCGAAATGTCACCCTTGGGCTTTGATGCCAAGACCATGTATAATTTTGTGGCCATACGCTTTGAGAAGACCACGGCTAAGGTACAGCAACAGGCTTTGCATTGGCTACAGATCCTTACCAAGCTGGAGATACTCATTCCGTTGGTGCAACTCTTTGCCATGTTTGGTGATGGCGTTCGTATTATGAAATATGGCATTCAACATGAATTGATGCGGGAGAAGGAGAAAGATGCTCAGAGCCAGGCACAAGCTCAGGCGCAGGCCCAGGCCCAAGCCAAGGCACCAAGGACGCCGTGCAAGGAGAGCAAGGCAGATATGGCGAATCCACCACGCAGAAGTTCGATTTGTAAGTAAAATTTAGAGCCCGACTCTTTTAGTTGGTTTACAAAATAATTTTTTGATGTGAAACATTTTTTATTTCGGTGCGGAAGATTTTGGTATGAGTAAAATTTGACTTCAGCGTCATGCATCACGCGTCACGCTGACATGGGATATTTCGTGGTGCTGTAGTAAAGCATTTGACGGTGCTTGTGGCCCGCACATACTTTGGGACAACATGATACAGAAAGTTAGACTGAAACATCCTAGTCCTCATCCTAATCCACTCTCCGAAGGGTAGTCATAATGGTTGCTGCAAAGTCACAAATTGTCTCGCAGTTGTCCTTCGACTTCAGCACGTATGCGACCAAGTTATCTTCAGCCAGCACTCTGGATAGTACCGCCCTTGCATTGTGAAACCTTTCACACTCAAACAGGACGTGTCTGGACGTGTAGCTGCACTGCTCGATATCATCATGGCCGACTCTTTTCAGGACGCCCCTAAAACAGACATGTCCCCTAAAGAGCTGGGTTAAATGAAAGTTCACCTCACCATACATTTTTTGCAGCCATTCAACAATTCCAGGACTAGGTTATGGGTCCAGCAACCCTTAGAAAATTGGTCCCAACTCTGTTGCCACTTCTCGATGCTCCGCTGCTGGGTACCATTGTAACGTTGATTTGAGCCACTAATCCTTGAGGCCCTCTACCTCTCAGTTGCTTCTGTGGACAGCTTGTTAGGTGGAATCATCCCTGCAATGACAGCATCTAGCGGCATCTTCCGACACCGTACGACACGCATAACTTACCCTAGCTAGAGAACTACATAGAACGGTGCCAAATTGGCGCCGCATATAAAACAATGGCCTCGCCAAAAGTCTTCTTCGCCCCTGCTTAGGTCCGCGCTTGTTAAGCATGATCCTAGCTAAACCAGATGTTTAATGGCTCTTTTTTGGATTTTATTGCTGTGCCATTAACTCTGACCCTGGCTGACTCCAACTTTCTCACGACTGTTAATTAGCATCGCCTCTGTCTTTTGGATGGATGCGCTTAATGCCTCTTCGGTCCTTCGAAGCACTTTACCTACATCGACGTGTGCCACATCGACTGCAAAGCCCACTAAGTGCATTACTGGTGGGAGGGACAGTCGGATGACCCCATCGTACATGGCGTTCCACAGAAGTACGACCTGATGGTTGCCTGGAGGTACAGCGGAACACCAAATTCAACTAGAGCGCTTAGGATTCGGTTGCAGTCAGCGCTGTTAAATGCATTTTTCACGTCTAGGGTGACCACAAGACAGTTCTCCTTAGATCCTCGATTCCATCTAGAGCCCTTAATAGCACTGCGTACAAATCGCATCCACTGTTGACTTGGCCTTTCTACAACCAAACCGATTTGGCGAAAGCCCAACTGCTCCACTGTTAGCCTCGTCAAGTCTCTGGCTTATGAGCTTCTCCAGTACCTTACCGATTGTATCGAAAAGTCAGATAGGTCTATTGAACGGTGGGTCGCTTGGTCTTTGGTTAGAAAGAAGTACCAGTAGTTGCTTTTGCTAAATGGTTGGCAAAATTGCTTCTTGCTGGCACTCATTGAAAATATCCACAAAACTGAGCTGGGTGCAGTGTCTTGGCTAGCTTCAGAGCAAGGTTCGGAATACCATCCGGGCAGGATGATTACTGAGCTGAAGGCTATAAAATTGTTTCTAGTAAATACTTTGGCAACACCTTTTTGCCTTTCCATTTGTGAATATGCCAGGATTAGATCGAGCGATTCAGGATGCCGAAGTATCAGAAGCCCTCGCACGTTGCAAGCCCAAAAAAGCTCCTGGGGCAACACCACTGTTTATTACCCAGCTCTCAGCCGCATTTAATCATATTTTCGAAACTGGAGTTGCCCCTGACAGCTTTAAAAGAAATGTAATCTCCCCGATTTTCAAAAAAAGGAACAAAATGGAGCCGGAGAATTATAGAGGAATATCCTTTCTCAATGCGATGATGAAGGTGTTTACATCGGTTCTGCTATTGCGTCTAACTAACTGAATTAAAATGTACGATATCTTAGGGGAATACCAAGCAGGATTCAGAGAGGGCTTCTCTACAGTAGACAGTATTTTTACATTGACGTCGATTGCCAAACAGTTCCTGGGACAAAAGAGAAAAATGTTTATATTTTTGTAGACAAAAAAAAATTTAAAGCTGCTTTCGATACGATTGACAGGCGTAAGTCTTCAATCTAAAGAGGAAAGGGCCAAGCAGCTTCCTCAAACTCTTGGCGTATATAGGAAAGAGTATGGAAGCAGCGCTGAACCGAAACACGCATTGTGTAAAAACATCGTTTTGCTTCGGCATGCGCTGCTGGCGCTGCGTGTTCGGCGTATTGTTTAGCTTCGTCGTTGCTTTCGCGCAGGAGAAATAGAATCAGCTCGCTGTGCTCTAGCCGTCAGCAGAGCACCGACCGCGCTGCGCGACGTTTTTGCCATAATACAAAGCTGAGCGAAAAATACAATTTATGGATGGAAGCCAGTTAAGAATGGTTCGAGAATAATTAAAGCAGGGGTGCTTGTTGAGTCCACTACAATTTGCACTGTATTTGGATGATATTGCTGCGAATCTTCACGGAGGTGTAGAGTTTGGATCTAAACGAATCAAGGTTCTGATGTATGCCGACGACATGGTGCTATTGGCGAAAACTTCACAGGTGATGCAACAAATGATTGATGCTCTAAGTACACCCAGAAAAATTTCTTTCTAAAAAGGGCCAAAATCGCCTTAAAATTGAGAAAATCGCCCTTATTTTTGCGCCTAGGGTTAACTATCTTTACTTTTAGAAAAGGCTTTCTACAAAAAATTCAACTTTATTTTTCTTGAAACAAGGGTTTTGTGTAAATCAAATTTAGAAAAAAATTTCTCAAATATAGAAAGCCGTTTCACACAAAAGACAAATTTAAAAGGGGGTGGGGGGGGGTGGGTGGTGGCCACACTCAGCGCCCACAACAAGCTACTTTTGCTGTGATAATTTTTTAAATACAATTTATTTTATTTATTTTATTTTTTACTTACCCTTACTGGGATTCGAACTCAGGACCTCGGCACTCTAACACGAACGACGGACATCTTAACACTCACCGATACAACAGTGTCGCGCGAGACGGTGGCGAAATGACAGTAAAGAATGCAATCCAGACCGGAGGTAGAATGGCAAGACATTTGCCGGGCAGCCGCCAGGTCGTGGGTTCGAATCCCATTCAAGGCATTGACATACAATTTTTTTTTATTTTCTCTTTTTTTTTTCTTTTTGTTTTTTAGTTATGTTGTTCTTAAAATTTTCTATATTTTTCCGATATCTTGTTTTTTGGTAAAGACGAGTGCATCGTTTTTTTGCCTACTTTTAGGTAAAGACGAGTGCATTGTTTTTTCTTATTTTTAGGAAAATTTTTTCTCAATTTTAGGGCTTTTTAGTTTAATGGTTACTTTTTTTAAAATTCAGGTCAAAATTTCACCAATTTAGGAAAATTTTCTTAAATTAAGGGCAAATCCATTTTATGGCGAAATTTTCTTAAATCTAATAAAAAAATTTTCTGAGTGTAGTTACTGTCAGACGTGGAGTCTCCAGATAAACATCGAGAAGTCAAAAATGATGGTAGTGAAAGATGGAAGAGGACCTAGAGCCAGAGCGGATGAATGGACACTAAATGGAGTTTTGCTAGAAATAGTAAAAGAGTACAAATACCTAGACGTGTTACTGACATCCAATATGTCATTTAAGAAAAAATTTGGCACAGAAATTGACAGACGCTAAAGTCGCTATTAATAGCACTTGGAAGCATCTTCTTGGGAAGAAGAAAGTTAACAACAGCACAAAATATAAGCTGTTTTTAGCCACATCCAGGACAATCCTGTGTTATGCGGCCCCAGTCTGGGGATTTAGCACATTCGAAGATGTAGAGCGATTGTTTCGCTTCAACATTAAAAAGATCTTTTACCTGCCCTTAAATACTCCAAATTACGCCATAGAAACAGGACTACCTACAATGTATCAATACACCCTTCAGCTGCACTTTAAATATATTAGCAAAGCTATGCTGATGGATTCTTCACGGCTCCCAAAAATTATAGTCGAACAACTTTTGATTGGGAGATGACAGTTCTTCCTTGAATGGGATACTATGTCAAGAGACAACAACATAAGAACTATTGAAAATGACAGCAGAACCTGCACAGAACGAAAAAACGTGGTCAGAAAATAAGATTTCTTCATCTCTAAATGTTAACAGAATGTTCTCTCAAATATTTGAGCACAAATGTTCCGAATGTTCTTGAAATGAGCACAATTCAGCTCACCTCAACCACCCCACCGAAAAGTATATGTAGGCATTCAGACGTGCGTCTTCAGACGCGTGGCAATAGCATAACCGTCTATGACGCGTCGCGACGGCTGCCGTCGTTGCGCGCACTAAAGGTCTTGGGCTCTACTCCCAGTGAGGTCCGACAAAAACTTTTATTTATTTAATAAATAATAAATAACCAAGGCGGGTGGGGTGTTGTACAAGCGATGTCTCTGCGGACCTGGACCTGGGGCCGGCATGGACGCGGTGGATCTGGACAGTGGACCTGGACATGGACAGTGGATCTGGACAGTGGATCTGGACAGTGGACTTGGACAGTGAGTGGACCTGGATCTGGACACAGGGCGGACCTGTGTACGGTGGACCTTATTTTTTTTTATTTTAAAATGTTCTCAAAAACGGAACATATCAACTCACATCAAGATTTTGCGTTCTCAAAAAAAAGTTCTTGAAGTGAGAAATTGTTCTTAAAGTGAGAAAATCCGGTCATGATTAGTTTTTGTGACCGAATGTGCTCATTTTGAGTCCAATGTTCACGGTTTTTTCCCTCTGTGTGGGAAACATCAAATAGAACTGTTACAGAGGATTGACGAAGGAGAAAAAATGATTTTGAACGGCACGCAAGACAGAGTGGCACCCGGTCAACAAACAAGCGCCTCAGTTACAGCCTATATGAAAGAAACTACTTCAGAAACGATTTAGACACTTATGCAATATCGCTTATTTTCCGGGCAAGAACTGAAGAACTCAGACTCAACTATATGCCGCATGGAACGACTGAAAGCCGATGCACCCTATGCAACCTGGATAAAAGAGAGACGAAGCCCATTTCATGGCGCGATGTCCGATACTAGGTGAGCACCGTGCACTGCACCTCGGAAAATGGACCCTTAAAACAACGGAAATGCTTGACTTACTGAACGGATCTAACTGGCCTCTCTAATCTCCTATCTGAGGGAGGAGTACAAATATAGAATGGAGTTCATTGGAGATTTTTAAATAGTGTCAACCTTGAGACATGCATCATAGGGGAGAACGGCGTGATATCTCGTGACAAGCGGGGCAGCTGCGGGGAGTATCTGCTTGGGTGCATTGTTATGAATCAAAGCAACTGTCTTTGTTATAATTGTATTGTATTGTGATACGTTAGATTGCTAATTGTCATTCTGTAATAGAAATAAATATTGGAAAAATTTTACAAAGAGCAAAAAACAAATGTAAATTTAAGTCTTTAAAAGAAAACACCTAACGGCTTAGGCCAAGCTATTATTATTATCATTATTAATAAAAATACTACTACTACAAATGGTTTCCCTCTGTGTACTACTTTGATATTCAATTGCTGACCATATGCCGCTGTATTGTGCAGATGCAGATGCAATTGCTCGATGTGTGTTAACATCTGTCTGGCACGCTTGTCTCTGTTCCAATTGTTGCTGTTGACTTCGGAAAGCTTGTGCCTCTTGTGATTGAGAAGAACGCCGTTGCGACATTCTGACACGCGTAATTTCATTTAATTTATGTATTTCACTAAGTCGAGTTTTAAGTATGGAGTATAAAGTAAAACACAAGTAACTAAAAGGTGGAGCTCATTTTATACAACAGCATGTTTCACATCAATGCCTCGGTGAATGTTAGCCACACTCACACCTTTATTTGACTCTTTTTCAATCAGCGCCCGTGGTGGAAGATGACTCTGGCAATACTTCAGCCATATCGGATGATGAGGCGCCCACCAATCGACACACAGAATTCTCCACAGATGCCGAACATAATCTAACCTGTTGCATACTCATGCTGGACATACTTCTCAAGCAAATGGAGCTGCAGGATGTGGAACAGCATATGGGCATACACACGAGCGTGTGTGAGAATGTCTCACGTTTGATCAAATGCATGGTCACCGCAGCTCGGGTGGGACTCAGCAGTCATGTGTGTGCCCTGAAGGTGAGTGAGGTGCGAATGCCAGAGGGGAAGTATACAAATACCGCAAGAGTCCAAATATATAACTCTTGCAGGTGGCAGAATGTGCCTATTGTGAGGCCTCCATAATGTGGCATCAGTTGTCTACCAAATTAGTACAATTCATGGCTCCATTAAATCCTGTGAGACCACCTGATGTAAGTCTGCCCTTATGCTCCTTAGCTGCTATATATCTGAAATCAAACTGTCTTACCCAGGTACCCATTGAGGATATTATCGAAGAGGAAAAATCTTCACGCAAATCGCCACCCGAATCCGATAAGGAAAAGTCTCGTGAACGCGATGTTTCGCTTTCTATGGCACCGCTACCCATTCCCTTGGGTCCACTTGGCGGCTTTGCGGGTATGCTCAAAGACTTTTCGCACTCTTTACATTTGATTTGATTTCCTTACGAAACTCGGTCGTCCCCACCTACTTATCCACCTATAAATAAACAAATCCACCGTAAAATTGTAAGCTAAAAGCTGTCAAAACAGACACCCCAAACAAATGTAGCTAAAGTGTAGACTGTACTTAAGCCTGACATCTAGATATGCGGGCGTTTTGAAACTTGTGACGTTCCTTCAAACGAAGAGCGTTCTTTAATACAAGAAAACTTACTTAGACTAAAACCCACGTTCGTCTTAAAAACGCAAACCGAACTTTTGTACTTACAAAGTTTATAGTAAACCTGCACTGCTATGCCTATGTTAATACCTGACTCAGCCTAAACAAAACTTCAGACTAAAAACCCATCAAACGCTACAAAACTCGACCAAAACTAAAAAGAAAACTAAAAGAGTACAAGTCAAAACCCATCTCTAATCATTTTCATTTCCATCTTCCAACTTAATTTATATGTCTATCTTGCTATCTCTCTCTACATAAATATGTATATCTATTTCTCTCTCTCTATCTCTGCGTCTGCCTGTACAAACAAACAAACAAACCAAATAAATACATAACTCGCTCGCACTTTGTATTTACGCGCGTCTGTCTATCTCTGTTGCACACTTGATAAAATGAAAAACCCGTTGCTCATCCAAATACTAAAACGACAAATTTCAATCTATCAATCATTATCAGATATCTTTAAGCTAGATCAATTCTTTTCAGACGATGGAAAAATTATAATAATGGCAGGTGATGCACCCAAAAGCAAATTTCTCATTCGTTAACCAATTCAAAAAACCAAAACAAAAAACAATATAACTACAAATTACAAATAACATATTAACATTTACATTATTTCGTTACAAATTGAAACTTTTCGACACGTATGACAAGATTAAACCAAACTTTCTATACACCCCAGAAAAAGACAGCAACAGCTTCAGTCACTCACTCATACACTGTCTGTCTCACTCTCTCTCTCTCTCGCACACTTTGACTCTTTACTACACTAGCATCTCTATTTAGCTTTCTAGAACCTAATTTAGCTTAAAAACAAAAAGCTTTTTATAGTATTGATCTAGTAGAATGAAAGACCCCACACCCGCCCCCTAGATGAATTTAGTTACAATTTCCTAAGATTATCTTTCGGTTCGGTACAAAAACTTACCACACACACTACGACACTGAATTTAGGAAATTTAATTTCTCTATTTTACATGGGTTGCCCTTTAAGTTGTGAGTTGGAAGTTTCAACTTGGAAAAGCAAGTTCCAAGATCATATAGATCCAAAATAGTTTTAAAAAATTTAACTTTAAATCAGTAATGCTCTTTTTAAGACGAGTTTTACATTATCAAAGAAACTTACTGAAGTTTTTCAAAAAGCTCTTACTTGTTGGGAAGCGGATAAGAGGGGCTAGCGACACCACCACACCGCTTTCCTACAAACGAAAGCCTTTTCAAAAACTTCATTAATCCAGTCGATGCTAACAGGGCGCATCATGTCCCATCTTTCTACCTCTTTGATACTTTTGATATCGAGTTTAACATTTCGCCACATCGACCTTTGAAGTTTTTAACTTCTACGTAGCCGTTATCCACAGTGACTGTCTTATGAGAACTATCTTGAAATTTTTTTCCATAACCATAGCCATAACCTTTACAGAAGGCAGCAGTTTCACAATTGAAATCGCTCGGTATTTCAATATCGTCTGCGTTTCTGGACAAATATGGATAGACAGGAAACTTCACTCCGAAAAACGAGACTAGCAGAGTTTTAGATCGATCGCAATTGGATTTATGCTAGAGGTGCACCAGTGTCGTGAATTTGAACGTGTCACGATGCGTCAAGGCGTGAACTCAGAGTTTCGTGCGTAAACAGTCGTGATCCGTTCGTGTTGTGTGAGTGACTAAGGATTTAACATCGTTAATATAAGTTATGAAGTATTCACGAAATTCTTAAATTAATTCTTAAATTCTTAAGCATCTATGCGAAGGTTGCCAGATCAAAAAATGTTTTTTTCCACCAGATTCTTTAAGCAGGCGTACTTTTGCCCAAAACTTAACAGTGCCAAAGTTTGTCCACAGTATTAGGTGAATGGTGATATATTGCTTTATTATACGCCCGATCCTTTCAAAAGGTTTTTGAATACATTTAAAAAATATCGGCTTTAATTGGTCGAACAATATTTTCAGCCGAAAGCTCATAGATTTTTCCAAGAACTTTGAAATTATCCGGCAGTCTGCTAATTTACACTTTAATATATTTAAATAATGGCACAAAAAAATTAGCACATGGGTTCCAGTTTCTCCTTCATAACTTGTATTTAAGTTTCAAATACATATCCTAGAAACAAATTTTAACCGAAAAAATATCGATACTTTTATCTGGAGTAATAATCTTCAAATTTTAGTGAATTTATGTGAAATTTTAAGTCTCTAATAAGTTTGGCTGAATTTGTATTATTGGCTAGGAAACTTTTGTTAGCTCGTTGCATATCCTCTAATATTGGTTTTAAGAAAATGAAATAAGAATGGTCTATGACATTGTTAAACAATCCGTGAAATAACTTAGGCTAGTGACATTTCCCCCTACTGGGAGCTATTTGAAAATTAAGCTTTAGATCGATACATTGATCTAAGAATCTGTTAACCGTCATTTCAAGTGACATTCGTGTGGTGTCACAAACTCTTGGAATCTTTAGTGGAGCCTTTATTCAATGGAAAAGTAAACTAGTCTCCTTAATACATTAGATTACAATAATACAAAAATGTTATTACAGAAATATGTGTTCAAAAAGTATCGCGAATTTTGTGTTTTTTCAAAAATTATTTATTTATTCATGAATATCTATTTTATCCCCTTCAAAGTAATCCCCATGAGATATTATACACTTGTGCCAACGGTTTTTCCAATCTTCGAAGCACTTCAAAAAATCATTTTTTTTTATCTTGTTCAGCTCCTCCTTCGATGCCGTCTTTATCTCGTCAAGCGTAGCGTAAAATCGTCCTTTCATGGGCCTCTTCAGTTTAGGGAACAAGAAAAAGTCACAGGGGGCCAGATCTGGGGAATACGGTGGCTGCGGCATCATTAGTGGGTTGTTTTTGGCCAAAAAGTCGCGCACAAGCAACGATGTGTGAGCAGGGGCGTTATCGTGGTGCAAAAGCCAATTTTTGTTCTTCCACAAATCCGGGCGTTTCTGGCGGATTGCGCAAAACTTGCAGGTAATATTCCTTATTGACCGTTCTTCCCTGTGGCAAGAACTCATGATGCACCACGCCCCTGCAATCGAAGAAAACTGTCAGCAAAACTTTCACATTCGACCGAACTTGGCGCGCTTTTTTCGGTCTTGGTTCATGCGGCAGCTTCCATTGAGATGATTAAGCTTTGGTTTCCACCTCATACCCATAAACCCACGATTCGTCACCAGTTATGACCCTCTGGAGCAAATTTGGGTCGTGGCGGACAGAGTTTAACATGTCATTAGCAATGTTCATGCGATGCTGTTTTTGGTCGCAATTGAGCAATTTTGGTACGAATTTCGCGGCGACCCGTCTCATGCCCAAATCATTGATAAAAATCGAATGACCCGAGCCAATCGATATGTTTAGGTCCTCAGCAACTTCTCTAACGGTGATTCGACGATTGGCCAATACCATTTTCTCCACTTCATTAATTTTTTCGTCTGTTGTTGAAGTGCTCGGGCGTCCGGCACGCTCTTCGTCGTTCACATCTTCTCGGCCTTCTGAGAACATTTTTGTACCACCGATAATCGTTGCTTCGGTCCAAGGTAGCTTCTCCGTATGCCACAGTCAACATTCGGAATGCATCCGCGCACTTAATATCGTTTTTCACACAAAATTTAATACAGGTTCTTTGATCCATTTTTTTGAATAGGTAAAAATCGAAGACGATCCAAAACACGTGCAAGCAAAGCAGCTGTCAACAATTAAGTGAACATTCAAAATGGCCGAGCTTGTCGGCATAAGTGAGAGACATGAGTACCAACATAACGCCACAAAAAAATCGAAATTCGAATATACGTAACCCGCGAAAATTCAAAATTCGCGATACTTTTTGAACACACCTCGTATACCTTGTCGTGGTTAATAAGCTGATATATATTGCCGTAGTCTGTTTGCCTTTAAGAATTTTTCGAAAACCAGTTGTAAGATTCGTAAATAAGAAACTCTAAATCTTTTGGTAAAGTTTTTTTACATGCATGGTTAACTGCCACACAGAAAAAAAGATCCAAAAAAATATCCTTTGGACTGGATATTTCTTTAATATCCTTTTTTCATCCAACGGAGCTGAAAAATCATCCAAGGGATGATCATTTTCATATCCTTTGGATGATTTTTCAGTTCTTTTGGATTATAAAAGGATATTAAAGACATATCCATTCCAAATGGATACGGAAAATCATCCAATGGATATTTTTGCATATCCTTTTTTTTTCTGTGCAGTTAAATAGATCGGCAAACAAATTTCATTAAGATAAGTGAAGGCACACACTTACTTTTTTAACTCTTGGAAGACACCCTCTTTTTTGACCAATCTTACCGCTGGCATTATCTGTGCCTGTTTTAATTAAATTCTGAACATCCAGTTTGGACTCCTTTAACTTTATGCAAAGACTGTTTGCAATAGATTCCGCATCTACATTTTCAAGCTTTACCATGGATAAAAATGTGGACACTATTTTTGCACGAGAAACACTAAAGTAGTTTATTGCTACTCCTTTAAAGATATATTAAGGTTGGAAGACATAAAGAAAAAACCGATCAACAACTTACTTATGTACTTTTGTGACGCTTATGTCAGTTGATTAGTCTAGTAAAAGAAATATCGGAAATATCATTTCGAAGCTCTTCTGGAAAATGTGGTGAAATTATATTTTTGATCACCTTTATACATTTTTTGCGATGAAGCTTAATTTTGGTTTGATGAAACCGATGTGCACACAAATCAGTCAGATGATCCACAGGACTAATTGCCCAATGCTAAGCTACGAACTTGCATATAGAACCCCTCCTTCTGCGACGTCTCTGTGGTTACACAATTAAAGTTTATTATAGCTTTGCAATAGGTACAGGCTAGCAGGTATTACTATTAGAGATGCTACATATTCAGAACCTCTAAATAACAATTTTGTTAAAAATATCTTAATCGTTAGGCTGTTAAGTGAGAATCGTTGCACTGCCAAAAAAGCTAGAAAAAAAATAAACAAAAAAATGTCCAAAATTGCTCGAATTGCAGGATCTTTCAAAACATAATGGTTTCTGGCAATGGACCTTTAAAATTAGATAGATCTGGTGGGGAAATTGGCAGCACTGATGACAAGGCCTATGCAAAGAAGTGTTGTAATGTTTCTCCCAGCGTGGCACATGTGGTTTGTTGTGACTCCGTCGCATTCAACAAGAACCAAATGAAATCGGACTAACACAAACAAATTTAAAAATAGGGGAAAGTTAACTTCGGCTCGGCTGAAGTTTTGTATACCCTTGCAGTTTGTTTTTCTAAATAAGACTACTTTTTGGAAGTTGCTCTTCTATGGGAGCTATACTATATAGAAGTACGATTTCGACCAAACTTAGTGCAATCATGGAAAAGCATAACAAACTGTTAATTTCGAAATTTGGAGGCGATCCCAATTAAAACAAAAAAGGTTTTTCTCACTAGAACTTCCTTTTCGACCGATCATTCATACTTCAGCTATATGCTATAGTCATCCGATTTTGACAAAACTTTGTAAAATTTTGTAAAAAAATTTAATATAAATATTTGACAACGTAAGAGACGTTTCCTTTAAAAACAAAAAAGTTTTTCTAACAAGAACTAGTTTTTCGACCGATCGTGCCTATGGTAGCTATATGCTATAGTCATCCGATTTTGACCATACTTTGAAGAATCGTGTGGGAGCATATAAAAGAAATACCTAATAATTTAAAGGACATTTCCATGGAAAACCAGAAAGTTTTTCTAACTAAGACTACATTTCAGATTATACTTTTTTTATGACAGCTATACTATATAGATGTCCGATTTCGACCAAATTTGGTGGAATCACGGAAATGCATAGAAAACTAAGAAAAATGACGTTTGGAGGCGTTTCAATTGAAAACAAAAAAGTTTTTCTCACTAGAACGTGTTTTTCGACCGTTCGTTCGTATGACATTTAAATGCTATTGTCATCCGATTTTGTCCAAACTTTGTGTGGGAGCATATAAAACAAATACATGCCAATTTTGAGGACATTTCCATTGAAAACAAAAAAGTTTTTCTAACTAAGACTACTTTTCAGACTTCACTTTTCTATGACAGCTATACTAGCTATATAGATGTCCGATTTCGACCAACTTTGGTGGAATCATGGAAAGGCATAGTAAACTAAGAAATCTCGGCAGAAGTTTTGTATATCCTTGCAGCTTCCATTAAAAACAAAAAAGTTTTTCTAACTAAGACTACTTTTTCGACCTTACTTTTGTATGGGATCTATACTAAATAGATGTCTGATTTCGACCAAGCTTAATGAAATCATGGAAAAGCATAACACACTGTTAATTACGAGATTTGGAGGCGATCCCATTTGAAACAAAAAGTTTTTATCACTAGAACTTCTTTTTCGACTGATCATTCGTACTGCAGCTATATGCTATAGCCATCTGATTTCGACCAAACTTAGTGAAATCATGGGAAGAGATAGTAAACTAAGAAATACGTACTTTGGAGGCGTTTCCATTAAAAACAAAAAAGTTTTTCTCTTTAAGACTAGTTTTTCAACCGATTGTTCCTATGGCAGCTAAATGTTATAGTCATCCGAACCGGCCGGATCCGACAAATGTGCAGCGTATTTGTACTAAAAGACTTCGTGCAAAGTTTGGAGAGGATAGCTTTAAAACTGACGGAGGAGATAGCATAGAAACAGACGGACAGACACACGTTACAAGCATCCGGACAATTTTATAATGCCCTCTGCAAGGGTATAAAAAGCTCGGAGAATTTTGCCTTAACTGTTATTAGTGGACAAAGATATGGTCTTGACCCATAACACCCTCGAACGGATATAGTTATACATATTTACTAGATACTAGAAAAAGAAGGAAGCTACTAAGGAAAATTTGTTAAATTAATCCTGCGTCCGCCGCTGTTTGTTTGTGAATAACTGCGTTGTATTTTGCTAAAAACATTTTTATGGAGATGCATTTTTATCGTGAGTGAGCATTCGTGACGCGTCCTTACATTGTGCATGATTCGTGAGTGACGCACAAGTAAAATCGCTCAGTAATAATAACGTGCTTGAATTGCTTGTGACGTGAAAGAATTTATAGAAATAATTTATACTTAAAATTTCAAGTATGAATGTTTCGTTTTTGGAACGGCTTAAATTAAGTACAGAACATTAACAATTTCAAAACTTTTCCTTAATATTTTCGAAAAAAAGTCAAAGTATAAGTAAATACTTAAAAAATAAATAAGTACTTACATAATGACGATAATTTTTGGAAATGCGCTTTCTTAGTTCAAGTTCAAAATAGCTCTTATTGAGAAAATGTATATGTAAATTATTTTTAAACGAATCTGTTCTTAAAAGCCACAGTGACCACATATGTATTTATTGGATACCATAAGAAACCTTGACCTTTTACAGATTTATAGTATCACATCTCAAAACTTAAAGGGTAACCCATAACTTAACTCCAAACATTTCAGGCCCAGAAATCTAATTGGAAATTACTTTCAACTTTTAAACAAAACCAAAAAAAAAAATTGCATGAGAAATTTTCAGTGATTCAGTCTTTCGATGCATGAACGATTTAGTGAATGCCAATGAGTTGTATGTTGACCACTTAAACTAAATTTCATTTCCTAGCTGACTTCTTTCAATTTCTATACGAACTTTATTATTAATCTTAAACTGTAATTCTCTTTATAAAGGTCCTGTCCCGGTGGCTGTTCCTCAACCAGAACCGCACTCTGTCGGGGGAGTGCTCGTCCATATGCCCCATGTTTGTTCCGTATGTATTTCGAACCAAATCACCTAAACTCATCCAATACGATATCTTACGTTCTTTTGTTGCCACCCTTTAATTGCCAGACATTTACAATATTTTAAATATATTTCACACATATCAAAAGAAAATTTTTTTAAAATGCGTTGACTGTAGGTATAAGCAAACACCCCCCATACGAGTACTATATAATAAATATATTCCAAATTATTTAATTACAGCCACAGTTTTTGGTTTTCAGAACTCTACACAATTTTAATTTGATCGAGAAAAATGATTCCGAAATTATACAATTTTTCATTTTTTCCAAATATTTTTTATAGAATAACGAAAATGGGCATTCAGTTGATAGTAATGAATTGAGAAAAGTTCACGCCACAGACGAGGTACTTTGTGCATTCATTCAAAGAAAATAACAATAAAAGAACTACCTCTCCAAAAAAAAAAACAAAATTATTAATATTAGTTTCATTATTTTAATAATTAAGCAAATCCCTTATATAATTCGATATTTGTATAATTAATTTTTCTATATATATTTTTTTTTAATGTTCAGCTACAAAATTGTACTCTTCGTGTTAAGTGTAAATAAATGTACAGAGTGTTATTTATTTTCCTTTTATTTAAATTTATTTTCAAAATTTTTTGCCTTAATCCTTTTAATATAAAGTGTGGTAGTTTTTCAAGGAAGTTACTTAGAATCATAGAAATAGGTTTAAAATCAAAGGGAACATTTTCTAAACTTAAAAAAAAACTTAAGAACAATGTTGCGATCTGTACTTTTTTGACTTAGATCTCACCAAATGACGAAAGTACTCAAGAGTTTTTGACATTCGGCAAAACTGCTTGATGTCGGAGAATGGTCATTTAGTAAATTTTCCTTTGGTCGCTTCTTCTTTAGTATAGAATTTTGTGTAAAATTATATATTCAAGGTCGGGTTTAACCCCCAAAACCACCCTCCTAGGTACGCCAATGACGACAGTGACTAACCCAAATATCCCAAAATATCAACAATAAAACTAGGGGCTGCAACTTGGTTCTGAGCCGAACCGAAAAAAAACAGTAACCGAACCCCTAATTCCAGCTAAACCGAACCGCAAACCGAACCGGCGTCCCTTCGCAAATACTGAACCGAAACTAAATCCACAAATGAAAACGGTTCGGTTCAGTTCAGTTCAGTTCACTGACGAGTCTCAAATTGTACAAATTTTGGGAGTTTTAATCGAATTGATTTATGAATCACATGATCCAGTACTCCTCCAGCAATTGCCTGTCATAAGTCAACATTCCTTCTTTGAAATTTTGGTAATCGATTTGTTTGCGATTTGGACGATATTCTCATTAGTCTGTCGAGCTTCTTCACCTTAATCCAACTTTAGACAGGAGTACAGGAGTGATATCGCGACGAAGCCAGCACATCCGACTATTCTAGGAATTTGATTTCAAAAAGTCTTATATTAACTTTAGAAGTCAGTTCGGGGAAAAGACACTATGGGTCAGCTTTAACTTTGTAAAAAGTTTTTCGGTATGAAAAAGCTTTTTCTGAGAAAACTTACAATATTTTAAGGATTAGCTAGAACAAATAGAGTTGGATCAAACAAAAACATTGGGCAGAATGCCGCTAAAAACCAGAACTATTACTTGATAATTCGTTCGAACCAAACGGACAAAACTTTATTTTACATCAAATAGTATATCCCTGGGTTTATAGTTTTTCATACTTCTGCAGCTTGAAAAGTTAAAAAAAAGGACCTTCTGAACGGATTGTAGAACATTTATGAATGTTAGACTCCAGAATTGGCTTAAAGGGTTAAAATTTGTTGGAACTATGTGCGATCCTAGAACAAAAAGAATATTTTGAAATCATGTGGGATCTGCCGAAACTTTAAAAGTACGAAAAAATACAAAGAAGGGCTTTAAGAGTTGGGATAGGGTGAAATAAAGGGCGATCCAAGAAAATAAGAAAGTTTTTGAAACACTTTGAAACCTTTACAACTTCGGAGTTCCGCGCAGTTCACCAGTTGTTCACCTGGACATTGTGACGATCATTCTTTGTTAAATGGCTTGAAACAGCTCCAGAGGGCCAGAGCCGAGCTCCTCTCAATCTCTAGGCTTGTGCGCTTCTAATTTACGCACAAAAAAAAGGCACCTACAGTTAAGGGTGAGTACTGAGAACGATCGAATTTTCCTTTAGCTGTCAAATTCCATAAAAAAAGACAAAGCAAAACTAGCTTCGTCAGTGCCGAAGCTTAAGTACACTTGAAACTTTAGAGACCACCTAATTTTTTGACCAATGACTTGATTTATAAGCTTCATGTCTTGTGTCATTGGCAAATTGAATAAAACACTAAAAAAAAAATTGTATGGTAGCTACAAGAAGTGACCATCCGATTTTTGCGACTCCAACAAATGTGCAGTGTGCAGCTTAAGGACGACCCTGTGCAAAATGTTAGCTCGATAGCATCAAAACTGAGGGACTAGTTAGCGTAGAAACAGACAGACAGACGGACGGACGGACGGATAAAGCTCAGCGTATTGTCAAGAATAAATACTATGTGGTCGGAGATGATTCCTTCTATGCGTTCCAAACTGCTGGGCAAAATTATAATAAGCTTTTTAAGTGTATAAAAATTACTTAAAGAAATTTTTCCTTGCCTCATTTTGTTGACTGAAACTCAGAAACAAAGCCATACACAAAAGTATTATGAAAATTGTCACCAGAGCTGGCTCGGCTGTGATGTGGGTGGTGTGCATTCTGCGGTCAAAGCTTATGCTTTTGGGCCTACACCACGCGCCAACAGCAGTGAGGGGTGACCGGGTGTGAAAGTTTATTCAAAGAAAAAACTTTTTCATTAGATGTGCCGAGGCGGGATCGAACCCACGACCTCTTGCACAGCGGTCGCGCACACTAACCGCCGAGCCAAAACCGGGCCGAGCGATCATTCTAACTAATTTTAATCCTTTGATGCTGGTCATCCTGCGGAATGTTGCATATTTGTTAGCCATTTCTAAAATGGATGTGCATTTTATTGGGACTGCCTCTCCAGCATGTTGCTTACATTGAACAATCAGACATGCGGGCAAAAAACAGCTGAAGAGTCAGCAAGTTTAGTGAACACGTCACTGAACAACTCTCAATGAACAACTTACAGAACAAGAAACAAGTGAACAACTCTGACTGAACAACTCACAGAACAAGAGCGGATGAAATCGAACAAATGAACAACTCTGACTGAACAAGAACAACTCACAGAACAAAAATTAATCAAGAAAATGTTCACTTGAGGGTTTAGTGAAAAAAATCAATTTGGTTCACTAACTCATGAACAACCCAACACTAGTCTTGAGCTCAATTCAATTGCTTCAGATGCGCGAGTAAATGTGAAACTTAGCCCATCCTCGGTAACGCCAGTGCTGTTGGCTATGAGACCAAGAACAGTAATCCGGGTATGAGAACGTCGCAGTCCTTCCGTCTCCAAAGCTATTGTAGATCCTGTATCGAGCAGCGCTCGGCAATAATGTTTGCGAACCTGTGAATGGAATATTTTTCAGTGTGTGATGGGCAGTATCAACAATTGATAGGCTTTCAGTTTGTGCTTCATATTCAGCTTGCTGCTGCGCACTATGATCCCAAATATTATGTGTAATATTTAGTAGCCGGTGGGCCATCTCTGAACTTTGCACTCTAAGGCTGATGGCTACGCTCCGTTAGGGATAACATGTCCAGCTTGCTGCTGCGCACCATGATCCCGATTACAAAGGTTAAAACAAAAAGCAGAAAGTTTTTTCTTTAAAGGAACCATTGTACGACAAATTGTTTTTATGGCAGCTATGAGATATCGTCATCCGATCCGATCGGTTTCAACCAGGGATGCAAACCGGCTCTGAACCGAACCGTCTGGTGAACCATCTGGTGGACCGAACCGCAAACCGAACCAGCTTCCTTTCAGAAATGCTGAACGGAACAAAACCGAAAGATTAAAGGTTTGGTTTTGTTCAGTCCCTGACAGTTTTAAGACGTGAATCGCTTTCCTAGCCAATGATACTTTAATTTGGGAATTTAAATCGTTTCCCTAAGATAATTTTTATATGACATTTCGTTCGACCGTCTACAAGGGAGATCACTGACAGACCGAATTGATCCTTAGCGATGCCGGATCTATTTTACATGTAATCCTGTATTCCCGTTTTCTCATGTAGCTGTTTTGGCAAATCTAGGTGGATTTGGTGAATTTGCACTGCTCATTATACACGTTACTCGTAGAGTAAAAAGGGTATACTAATGTCGTGCAAATGTATGTAACAGGTAGAAGGAAGAATCTCCACTTCATAGTATATTCTTAATCACCATCATCTGAATGAGCACCTAGATCTCGGAGACTAAAAGAGCTAGAGCCACCAAATTTTGTATGTAGACTCCTTCCCAGATCGAGTCTACAGTCTCTGAAAGTTTCATAAAGATCGGATAAAAATGACAGAGTTACAAAAGTTATAAAAAACTTTGTAGACTTTTTGGTGCCGCATGCTCTATTTTCTTACACAATGTTGAAATGTTCTCATTAATGTTAATGCTCTGTTAACTAACATAAGGGAAGGCTATACAACAGCGATGCCCTGCCGTATGCTCTTTGGGTGCGTTTTGTTTTTGTAATTGCACCGAAGATAGGAGGCATACAAATCGACAACACGATTTCGTGTGTGTGTGCGTCGCGTAGAACAAAAAACGTATTTTTTCCCTTGTCTGATTGGTGTTTGCGAGTTTGAGAGTTTTCCTCGTAAATAAGGGCATTCATCTAGGAACTTATATATCCTACAAATCCGACATCATAAATTTTGGACATTGTTCTAAGGATTTTAAAGATATTCAAATGGTTTATAGGAATTACATTTTCAAAGCGTGCGCAAAATCACATTACGATCGAAATCATAATATTTCATTATGTGCCTTTATGAACCACTGAACCGAACCGAAACCGCGGTTCAGTTAGCGCAAAAAAACATGTAATGAACCGAACCGGCGGCTTAGAAACTGTGTGAACCACTAAACCGAACCAGTACTTATTTTCGAGTGGTTTGCATCCCTGGTTTCAACATAAGCATCGTGCATGACACTGTGGAAAATTTCAACACGATAGCTTCATATCTGAGAGACTATACAGATCAAGAATATATACAGGTATGTTCTGAATTCCGCTACGTTTTGTAAAGTACACCGAACGCAATCCCGTTTCGGTATGGATTTAATGTTCTTAATTCGAACGAATTGCTTACGTTTTAAATACTTTTGGCCAAACACGGGCCAAACGAAATCGGCACGGGAGAATCAAGCAAAACGATCAAAAAAGGCTGACTTTTACGTTTTACTTTTCGTTTTCTCGAGAATCTTAACAAAAAAATTGTGTTTAATTCAGTTAAGGACTTAAGTGCAATTCAAATTACATACATAAGTTTTAAATTGATTACAGAATTAAGAAAAATTAACTTAATGTACATTAAACAGGGGTACGAGTACGTAATTTCACCGGCCAACAAGCATAACTTGTTAAAATTGAAAAACGCTTTGGTTTTTTGTTGCGAGAAACTAAATCAATTCCGTTTCGGAAAAGTTACAATGGAAGTGAGAGCATGCCAGAAAGTTTATGGGGTCGGATATGAATATTTCTATGCGTTTCAAACTTCTTTAAAGGGTAAAAAAAAAGAAAACAGCCAAATCAAAGAAGCACTGACTTAGGTGCCAAGGTCTGATAACTTAGGAACCATAGATGAAAATAAAATCAAACTAAATTATCAATAGCTTGCACCAAATGTCCCCAACCTTTAAAAATGACCAACTGTTGTTTATTTTGGAATTTATTCAAAATGCTTCAAGCTTTCTCATTTAGAAGTTTTAGACTCAAAGCTTAACCAAGAAGATGACTTGCAATGTTGCTCTTCTGTTTTTGCAGTTCCCAACTGCTTAAAGTGATGATTGCATGGAGAGAGTGTCGAGAAACAGCAGTCAGTAGCGAGAGCCTACTGAAAATAGAATCGGGAGATTCTTGAAACAGTAATGTGTAGCAAACCAGCTCATTTCGGTGTAAAATGCATAAGTTGCCTTCAGTTGTAAGTAAAAGCAAATTTCTTGATATAGATGATGGACATTGCGCAATGGTTTGAATTTTTAAAGCATTTATTAAGAAGGAGTTAAAAAGTGTACACCCACTTGCCGTATATAAGCTCTGCTCCAAGTGTTCTATGCTATATTTTCGTCATATGGTCGTCTATGTGAATCAGAAAAGTAGTAGATAAAGTAATATTTGTTATTTTCATCTGTATTTATTAGTCTTACAACTGGGCTAATAAAAGCAATAGTTCTTCTAGAGAGAATCATTGCAGGCAACTGGCTTAACCATTTTTTAGCTAAGTAGTTGTATTTTATACATAAATACTAGCCTGTTTCCATTTCCTTATTCCTTGAAGTTTTGCTGTGATATATCGATTGTTTTCATAATTTCATTATAATTATTGGTCGGAATAAATATGTTTAAAATTTAACATAAGTAGGAAACAGAAACAGGCTTTTTAGACTTTTATTAAAGCTTCATTATTAAATTTTCTAGTTTTTCGTTTTCAACTTCTGTGTCTCAAAGTATCTTGTATGTGTGTGAATAAAAATTACAACAACAACAAATCAAAAACACCAAAAATTGTCTCCGTGTAAATTTTACTTATGTCTTCTTTTTTCCATGTAAATATTACGTTTCTTGATAATTGTTTTATTATTCTTTTCTTAATTAAAATAAATATTTCTCATTTTATGGTTGGAAAAGCATGTTTAATGTACGGCACTGCCACTTTTTTCGTTTCACCACAAATCCAACACTTAAAAAAAATATATTATGCACAAATATCTTTCAACTTTAAGCAATTTTACATGTGTTTTGATGTCAATTACTTTGTTATCCTAAACGAAACTTAAAAATGGATGTGTAAGTCGAACCACCACCAAACTAAACATTGCATTTATCTACCTGTGTTAATGTAAGGAATGTCCAGTACCGTTCACCCATTGTACAATAATGTGTAAATATGATGTAAAAATGTTCTAATATATTTCCGATATATTATTGACTCTGTCATAATTCCTAAAAACTTTATCTAATGCAGATTATGACGGCCACCGTAGAGACAGTTTCGGAGCAACTCGACCTGGCCTCTATTTTGCCCTCAGATCGGGCCATAGCTCGTTCCATTACACTATCCGATGCGGATGTGGGCAGTGCCAATGTGAGTGTGACCAAAGCCTCGGTAATGGGGGAGAATGGCAGCATGAATGAAAATGGAAGTGGCTCAGAGGAGGATGAGGAGGAGGAAGATAGTGATGATTTTTGGCACACTTCGGTGGGCAAGTTTAAGTTTACACTGGATCAGTTACCGCAACCCTTGCAGTACATACATCAATTACTCACTGTGAGTCCACGGGGAGAGGGAGATTTTAAGAAGTGATATCTAATGTTATTTTTCTGCAGGAAATTCCCACCATCAAGAAACCAGAGATACTTTACTATGTGCTGCAATGTCTCAATACAATGGCGTTACATGGTGACGCCTTGGCTAAGGCAGCCAGAGAACAGCGCGGATTTTTCATTTGGTGTCAGGAGAATTTGCTGATCAAGAAGTAAGTCATATTTTTAGCTCTCTACCTTAACACACACACTGATTTTATCAGTGCTGAATTATGGCCTGTACATACATTTGGAGTTGCTTCTATTCATAACTCATTTCAGAACAGTTATCATAAAGTTGTAGGTCCTCGGTGCCACCCAAGAGTTGTTTAAAAAAACGGGTTTCTTAAGCCCGTGATTTTGTGGAAATGGTATAAAACTGTTATATTATGTGAGAGGTTCTTCCGGAATGAAGGAACCCCTTTTAAAGAGTATTCGGGCTTGACTAGTCAAATATATACCAGACGACACCAAACCAATGAAGAATGAAATTTTCCAACATACAGGATACGAAATGTATGATAAAGGCCTAGACGGAATTCCGACTTAACGAGAAGTTTCATACCAAAATTGAGGGAAGAAGAAGAAGGCTAACGATTTTCTTACGCTTAACAATTTGCCTGTCGCACTTAAAAATTAATGTTGCGCTTAACAGCACATATGTGGACTCAATGTTAATAGGCTGTGGGCCTTATTTTGCTTATAGCCCTGACGCAACATTGTCCCCATACAATATTGAGTCGCTCTTCTTCGATATGCAAGTCATCAGCGGTCAAGTGAAGTTAAATTTCAAACGGGTTGGTGAAACAAACATCATTTGGGCCGAAGATTAACTACAGTTCGTTTTGAATTGTTTAATACAAATAGCAAAAATCCAAAAAATAAATGTTATTTGCTACAGTCTTAAGCCGAAGACAATAGTAAGCTAACTATTGACATTCAGCTTCAGCTTCGGCGCCCAAATCGAGAGTCTGCTGCGATATTTCGTTAAGGGGGATTCTCCATATGCAAAAATTTTTTTTCGGTTTTTTTTTATACCCTGTTCCCATTGAAAATGGGAAAAGGGGGATCATGAAGTTGTGCAAAAGTATGTAAAGGGAGAAGGAAACATTTGCGACCCTAAAAGTATATATTCTGATCAGCATCAAACGAGTCGATTTAGCCTTGGGTCGTTGCGCGTGCGTGGCGGTTTAGAGATAAGAGTAGAGAAAATTTTTGAAGTAGGTAGGTGTATACGATCACGAGTTTGTTTCAGATTTGGAAAATTTCCCCCTCCCCCTTTAAGCGAAACGCACAACAATTTTAGATAGACCTCAAACTAATTCATAGGAATATATGAAAAGATCATAAGAGAAAACGAGTTAAGCTTGGGAGGGGGGGGCCTGCTAGGCGGCGTGTGTAGAGTGTGTGTGTAGTGTGAGTGAGTGTTAGTGTTGAAAACAAGAAGTCAGGGAAAGGGATGTAGTCGGGCATGATACAGTCTTATTTTTATTTTGGTATAGCCTAGATAGGTAATTGTTTAGTAGAGCTACCCCTCACCAAAAATTCTGAAAAAATTATCCTCGATGGACCGCGAATTTACAAGAACTATGACGTCTTCAGATCGCGGGGGACTCCCGCGGTTCAATGGTAAAAATTGTTTGAAAGTTGCATTTTTTGCATAAAAAACAGATTGTTTTTTGCCTTAACTGTCATTATTTCTCAAAAATAATTTATATTTGTATAGGTGTGCTGTTTACCTACTTTTTCTTCGTTTCCTAGTATAAAAGTGGCGCTATACATTGAATGAAACTGCTGTAAACTATTTTCCACACCACCAATTTGAGGGTATAGTTCGAGGCGCGTTTTTTATGTGGTTTCCCCCAGAAGGCCTAGTCCACGCGCTCAACAATGTGAGATGGTCGCGGAAAATAAATGTTAATGCCATTGACTACCAAATATAGTTTTAAGATACTCACCACAGAGGCTATACCTCCTTACGATCCTTCCGCCGCTTCCTCCTCATCCAATCCATTCGCCGCTTCCTGTTCCAATCCTTCCACCCCTTCCTCCTGTTCCAATCCTTCGACCGCTTCTTCCTCTCCCTCTTCCTGTGCAGTTTGTTAAGTTAGGCGTGGTAATTTTATAGTTGTACATAGCGAAAGGCATGACTCTAAACTTTTAAAAAGAAGCACAGGCAATAATTAAAAAAAAATCGCGCGATTTCGCATTTATATCGAAACCACGTTTTACAAACTTTCTCCACTAACACTGAACCGATTTTGAAGAAAAAAAATGCAATCGACGCAGAATTGTCCCCATTTTGGTCTGAACCTCAATCATAATTATAAAAATTCTTGTACTATTTATTTTTTTACACTAAACTACAAAAAAAAGTAAAAAATCGATTTTTATTTTTCACGGGCCGCCATTTTGTCCAAAAAAAATCTCTAAATTATTTCGAGGTTCACACCATAATGACATCAATACTGATTATAATCTCGTTTTTAGTTTTCATTCATTTTTCATTCATTTTTTTTAAAAAAGGTCCTAAAACGGCCTCAACATAGAGAATCCCCCTTAAAAAAACTGTTTCGTCTGCCAAGCTTCACGCCTAACAGGATGTTCTGTCTTGAAACTGGGTTTTTTAAACTACTTATCACTACGCCCAACCATAGACTTCCCAACAAAGAGGAAATCAAATAAATTGTACGTTTTGATTATTTGTCAAGATCAGCCTTAAGTTCTGCCGTCAGTTTATCTTTCAGCCGCATGTGTGCGCGCCCTAAGAGTATTTTGCATTAACGTGTGTTAACCGTGGACACATTAATGTACCTATTCAAGCCAAATTTGTTCATATGTAAACAAAAGATCACGAGCAACTAAAAACCAAAGATTAGTTCTAGAAAAGCATTATTTTGATCACCTTGCATCACATTTTTCTAAAAATGCTACTTTTCGCAACTTACTTATCTATGGAACTATACCACAATATATTGATGTCTGATTTTGATCAAACTTAACAAACCAACATGTTCGAAATTTGGAGTCGATTTAATTTAAAACAAAAAAGCTTTTCCCACTAGAACTTCTTATTCGACCGATCTTTCGTACTACAACTATATGCTATAATCATCCGATTTTGATAATGAGACGGATGACCTCAAGCCAGCCAAACCAAACTTTTGCAAAAAAGTTTTTCTCACAAGAACTAGTTTTTTGATCGATCGTTCCTATGGCAGCTATGTGCTACAGTCAGTCGATTTTGACAAAACTATGTTGATTTTTGTGAAAGCATGCCAAATAATAAATGTCTGTTTTATGTACATTTCCATTAAAAACAAATAAGTTTTTCTAACTAAGTCTACTTTTCAGACTCTGCTTTTCTGTAGAGCTGTAGTCGAGTGCACAGACTACAAAATACCCTGTTCTTGTATTTCATACACATGCACACACACACTCTAACATACGCACAAACGCACGCGCGTTCGCGGTAACTGACAATGCAAGACCCCCTCTCCCCAACAAGCAAAATTGATTCTTATATAACTTCGGTGTTTTTTGTCCGATCTTATTGATCTTTTCAGAATAGATAGATATTGGGCCTTACATGATATATGTTAGGTCTCGGGGGTCTAACTTAAAAATTGTGGCTCTGACAGTTCTTGCGCTTAAAAGGGGGAGAAATTTTCCAAATCTGAAACAAACTCGATTTGAATCTGGTATACACCTACCTACATGCAAAAATTTGTGGCTCTATCTCTTATAGTCTCTAAGATTGATTCATACGAACAGACGGATGGACAGACGGACTGACGGACAGACGGACATGGCTAAATCGATTCGGCTGTTAATGCTGATCAAGAATATATATACTTTATAGGGTCGCAAATGCTTCCTTCTACCTGATACATACTTTTGCACAACTTCATGATCCCCCTTTTACCATTTTTAATGGGAAAAGGGTATAATTAGAAAGTTTTATCTATACCAAATGACTATTTTTCTAAAAACTTTGAAAATTGTTCTCAAAGTTAGGGTGAAATGCCCTGAAATATAGAAAATGTGTTTTAAATTTAAGGATAGTTTTTCTAAAATATTGGAACATTTGTCTTAAATTTAAATGCCTTAAAAACTGTAGCGTTTTCTAAAAACATTACTCTTTTTCTAAAAGCAAAGAAACTTTTTCTTTAAATTGGTGTGAGTTGCCCCTAATAATAATAATAGTTTTCTTTATTAAATGACAAATTTTCCAAAATTTATGGGGAAATTATCAAAAATAATAGTCGGGGGTGACACAGAAATCTTAGAGATTTTCCGTCGGTTTGTATATAATTCTTTTTTAAAAAAATCCCTCGGTGCCACAGAACTTCGATAGATTTGATTTTCTTAGTGGGAAAGAGAATTGGTCCAATTGGGTCTAAGATAATTGTCCATCCCACCAAATCAATTTATTTGAAGTTAAAGTGAAATCTGTTAGTTGTGGTATAAGTTTTATGATTAATACAAATATTATAATTCTAAATATAAAATATATAATAATATTGTCGTGTTAACTAAAAAGAAAAATTTAAAAAGTATTTCCACGGCAATCATAATGAAAAATTTGGCAACCTTTGGTTCGTTTGCTGTTGACAAATAATTATGATTCTTTTGATGCAACTTTTTCAGAAAATCAATGTTGTTGACATTTCCAGATTTAATTTTCTTATCAAAACTGTTTGGGTGGTGAGTTTAGCTAAATCTCCTCCTAAAACATGAAAGGTTTGAAACCAACCGAAAGAGATTTCTGTGGCACCTAAGAATTGGTTTTCGGTTGGAATGTAGTTGGAAGAAGTTTTTGTGTAACCCCAGAGAAAGACTGTTTTTAAAAGTATGGTTTTTATATATTTATTGTCTTTAAATCTTTATTATAAACTAGCTGAACTGGCTGCAAATTGATATTAACCGTTTTACATTGGAAAAACTACTAATTTCCAACCCATTCACCAAGTTTCCAGTTGATAACTTAATTAAGTTCTGAGACTTGCACAACATCTAACACACACTCATAAAAACCAATGTCTAATATAAAGCTGTAGATCTAAACCAATGAACGGTTTAACCGTTTTTAGCCGCTTTCACACCGGCTTACAAATACTTAGCTATCCGACAATTCGTTTCTGCTTATGCATTTATGACTGGGAATCCAATTGAAAATCTTCGCTTTCGAGATATTTTTGACCGTTCAATCTTCACCTTTACGTATTGGACCGTTTAAATAATAATCTAAGCTCGAGAAAATGTAACAAATTTTGCGACTTTTTTGACACTTTGGTTTACACATCCAAGCATTTTGGACCGTTGTATCTGCATCTTCCATTAGCCATGAGGCAAAATATAATGTAGAACCATGTGTCCTTTACTTTTTATTGTATTTTGGCATCAGCACTTTGCAGCAACAGTCGAGCCTCTGTACAACCAATCGCTGTTTTTATACTCTGTACCAGAGGTTCAGGTAACAGGGAAAAGGAAGTACCTCCGACCCTATAACGTATATATATTCTTGATCAGCATCAACAGCCGAGTCGATCTTGCCATGTCCGTCTGTCTGTCTGTATGTATGTCTGTCCGTCTGACCGTATGAACAAACAGATCTCAGAGGTGGTAAGAGATAGAGGTTTGACATGTAAGGGACATATGCTTCTTATACTTTAAGGCAGATCAAGTATATTTTCAATTTTTGCCACGCCCCCTCCCGCTCCCGCATATTGGAAAAAATTTCATATTTTCCACAGAGATAGAAGGTTCGATCCTTCTGAACATATTTAGTAAATGGGATTCTTTATCGATCCGACAAAGGAGTGGTAAGGATCGGATGAACGGTTTTCGAGTTATAAGGAAAACAAACAATTATGGGCAGCATCGGTCGCAACGGTAATGGGCAGCACTTCACAAGTACAGAGTATGTTATAGTCGGGCTTGACCGACTTTTTTCTTGTTTTGTTTATTTTTATTAAAGTGTTAGTCAACTATTCCTTTAAAAAAAAACCTTTTCTAAATTTTAAAAAAGTTTTTCCCAAAAATTGATATTTAGGATAGCTTTTCTAAATATGAGAAACAATTTTCTTAATTATAGAAATTTTTTCTATATTTAAGGGCAATTTCTATTCTAGGGCGATTTTCATAAATCTAGAAAAGTAATTTTCTGAGTGTATTGCAGCTATAGATGTCCGATTTCGACCAAACTTAGTGGAATCATGGGAAACCATAGCACACTAAGAATAACGAAGTTTGAAGGCGTAACATTGATAGCACTTTTATAAGTTTGGCGCCAAAAACTATAAAAAGTTATAAAATTCTTTTTATAATTCCTTTCCGCCGACACATTCTTTCCAAATTGGGAGCGGGAAACAGTTACAGGAAAGTCTAAACAATATGCTGAATGAGGTAGCATTAGCTCAGCTGAGTTATTTGACACTCAGGTCTGACGATCTTGACACACAAAATTAATATCGTAGCTTTGCCCATATCTTGGTTCAAACGAAAAAAGTCTAATATAATGTGTGCCTCACCCTCTTTTGCAGCCTCTGGGAACTTTGCAATGCCGAACATTCGCACATTTGTCAAGTGGGTGTACCACTTCTGCTTCACTGCATCACACTACCCCTGGGCTCCGATGTCTTTTGGCGTGTCGTGCAGGAAGCCTTTCACGATACGGATTGGCGTGTCCGCTTCACGGCAGTGGAACGAGTAACCGTGATTACACGTTTTATGGATTCGACTCCGCTGCGCTCCGAGGTGGGCCTACAAACGGCAATGGCCACCGCCTTCTGTCATCTCATTGCCAGTATGGACGACATTAATGTGTATGTGGCGCAGCGGGCGACTCTATATATCGGAACCATTCATGATACGGCAATACGGTCACTGCTCTTCTGCTTGGAGTCACAGTTTGATCTGTTCATTGTGGATCGCCCCGTGGTTCTGCAATCGGTATATCAACTGCATAACTCGCTCTCCGATCGCAAAATGCTTGGATGGGAGTTCTTTTTGAATCGCTTCGACACATTGTTTGTGGAGGCTCAGATCAATCTGGAGAAATGTGGTGATATCTCTTATTTAAGGGATCTCCGGAATTCGGATAATGGCAGCGAGGCTTTGTCGGCCAAGATATTGAAGGCTCGGGAGGCTTTGAGTCAATCGGATACGAGCGGCAGTATGGCCAAAACATTGAGTGCTTCGTTTGGAACCAAATGGCCATATAAGAGGACCATGTCGGCGCCGGCTAGCATGGCACCACGACAAGATAGCAAGTTTGGTAGGATTTCTTAAGAAAATTTATTGTGTACACAATTTCATTCCTTTCCCCCTTGTCCCTTTGCAGTGCCTGAAAAGGAGAAAATCTACAGCCGGCAGGTGTCAGCGCCCATACTCAAGCGGAAGACCTCTCGTTTTGGATTGGGTCAGTTCCTAGGCGGTAGTAGTAGTGGTGGTGGGGGTAACCAGAATGCCAATCCAGCAACAGCAACAACAACATTAACTGCCACAAGCACACGACCCAAACCGCCACCCTGTCCCATACACCAACACACAGCCTTCCCTTATCATCATTTACCGCATCACCAACAACCACACCATCCGCTCCTCCATCACCATCATCCTCATCATTATGCTGGTAGTAGTGCACAACAAGTAGCAACCACTTCAACTTTAGCCTCGGCTCATAGTCAGAGCCATCAGTATTTAGTGCATTGTGTACCACTTAGTCATCATAGTCCGATGCCCACGCTGCAGGAGGCGGAGACATTGCTGCGCTCACAGGCGGCAGCCGCAGCAGCAGCAGCTGAAGCAGCTGATCCAGCACCAGCAGCAACAACGGCCACAACAGGAACCAACTCTTTGGGCGCATCGACAACGAATGCAATTTCACACTCCTTTCATTCCCATTTCCAAAAACATCCTTCGGCCCCAAATCTGTTGCCTCCACAGCCGGCTGTACCAGCACCCAGTCCTAGTCCTTCGGCTCTGGCCTTTCCCATGCATTGCACTTGTGATAATGCACCACATCCGAGCGGCTCAACTGCAGCGGGCGGTAGTAGCAGCACGGCTAATCCAGGTAGGTTGTAGAGCATGTGTGTCCACAGATTGATTGACGATCGTTGTATCTGTGCGTGTGTGTACTCCCCCCTCAATGGTGTCTGATTTGATGTAACTTTTGTTTCTAAATGTATCATTCACAAAAAAACATTCCTAAATTTATTTAAGGATATTTTTATATAGAAGCCGTAATATTTGGTTTTTTTCATCAGAGATATAAATATGTGGGCGTACATAATTTTTTGAAAGCTTTCGGCAAACGAAACGGAAGTCTTTCTAATGGAACAGTCGGAATATGAACAGTTTTTGCAAAAAGTTGGGGATTACTTATTCGCTTCGTCGATTGTGTTTTTTTCGACTCATACACTTAACTCCATAATTTTTTTTCACTATTCAGTAAGTACGAACAAAAAGACATCTTTTTACGTAACACGCTTAATCGTATTCGAATACTTTGGTCCAAGAATGACTCTGCTTCACGGTGAGCAAAGAAATGCAAGTAAATCGACTGCAGTCGTTTGTGCTCACCAACACAAGCACCTTTTTCTGTCTTCCACATTTGACCGGGTCTAATTTAAACTGGCACCATTTTTGAGTGTATATTAGGGTGTCCCAAAAACCGGCATTTTCTGAAAGCTTATAGATTAAAGTATTTTTGAGATTTTTTCAGATTTTTCGGAAGACATTTTGAGGTCGCGCTAGTCGAATTTTTCCCCAAGAATTGAGTATTCCGTACTATTTTTTAATTTTACCTACAACTTGGTCATTAATCACGATTTTCTTAGACTTGAAATTACAATCTTTAAAAAAAAAATGTCCTAATTTAACTTTTATGAGCATAAACCATAAGTTTAGGCTATGCTTTTGCTCATTTAGGTATCATATATTACATTTTTTCGTAAATTTTTTATAAATTTGATACTAAACGCCTTATAACTTTCAAAATTTTTATGAAAACTAAAAAAACTAATGATGCATTTTAAAAGATGGGTAGATTGCGAAAAATTCAAAATAAAAATCTTAAATTTCTCTTACCGTTCCAGAGTTAAACTCTTTTAAAGTTTTGTTCATTGCATGAATTTAATAATAATTTTTACAAAAATGCTTATAGTTCGTGATCCAAGGCTTCGTTGGTGAAACCGAAAACGCCGTTTGTTCTATTTTTCGGTCTACTTAATGGTTTGGTTCGTGGGTAAATCTTGAAAAGGATCTCCTACTCGCGATTTTTGGGTGACGAGTACCATCTCTTAGGGACATGCAATAGCCCGTTATGCCATCATTAATTTAGTTTTTAATAAAACTGTCATATAACGTGCGCTATTAAAGATATTCAATATGCCTCAAATTCAATGGCATTTTCTTATTTTATATAATTTAACACATTTCAACAAAGTTATATCAAAATCAGATGACTATAGCATATATAGCTGCAGTATAAAAGATCGGTCGAAAAAGAAGTTCTAGTGAGAAAAACTTTTTTGTTTTAAATGGGATCGCCTCCAAATTTCGCAAATAACAGTGTATTATGCTTTTCCATGATTTCACCAAGTTTGGTCGAAATGAGTCATATATATATAGTATAGATCCTATAGAAAAGTAAGGTCCAAAAAGTAGTCTTGGAAAAATTTTTTTGCTTTAAATGGGATCGCCTCGAAATTTCGCAAATAGAAGTGTATTATGCTTTTCCATGATTTCACCAAGTTTGGTCAAAAAAGTATTCTTAGTTAGAAAAACTTTTTTGTTTTCAATGGAAGCTGCAAGGGTATACAAAACTTCGGCCGAGCCGAAGTTAGCTTTCCCCTATTTTTCTTAAAAGATGTTAATTTGAAGACTAATCGTGGCTATTGACCAAGTTAGAGGTAAAATTCAAAAATAGTACGGAATACTTGATTTTGGGGGAAAACTCGACTTGCGCGACCTCAAAACGCCTTCCGAAAAATCTGAAAAAAAAACTCAAAAATACTTTACTCTATAAGCTTTCCGAAAATGCCAGTGCACCCGTGAAAGTAAGAAAAAACATTGTATATAAACATAATTTTAAACCAGCTCGTTTGGCGCTACGTTTAAAAGTTAACAGTTGTTTACAATCTTAAATGGGTACAGAGTATATTGACCGCCTTAGTAAATTGTATTAAGAACATTTGGGCCCAAATTTTGAAAGACTGCCGAAATATAGAACGGCATTTCGGTCTTTATTGGTAGGATAAATTTTTTGACGGATTCCTTTTTGTTGTGAATGATATGTAAATCAAATTTGGCTTGCCATATTTGCAACTGCTGTTTTTGCCTTATAAAGCCGTCATTCTGATGATTTATTTGATACTAAACATTTGTAAATTGCTCGAAATAAAAGTCCTTAAAGTAAATTATATCAGAATGGCTCCTTACTAGCAAGAAATTTGATTTTTTTTTAGTTTCATTGGGCACGCTTTGGTAAAATTATTATATTGATCCCTTATGATTAAACTGTAAAATATTGTATCTTCTCAGCACAGAGATTAAAGCAAAATTTAGACTAAGATTATGCGTTAATAGCCAACAATCAGCTTTTTTTGTATGGGAATAAGGCTAGTTGTTAGCTATACGCTATAGGCATAGCGCTCTCCTTGTGTAAATAGGCTTTAAGAGAGGTTTACAACTAAAAGAAAACTTTTGCGACAGAGAAGATAGAAAACTCTTATATACTTAAGCCTTGTATTAACACCAAACTAAATTTGTTTTTTTACAATCTGTGTTAAACAACGATCACGAAAAACCTAGAAACAATTTTTTTTTGATTTAAGGCAGTTTCTCACCTTGTGGACCCAAAAAAGTGCACTTTTTTAGGAATTTTTTTTGAGAAAACGGTTAAAGATACAACCCTGCAAATTTTTTCTGGATATGAACACACATTTATTTAGAGAGTACATTTTTTCAAATTGAATGAATCAAAAAAATGGATGCCCCATCAATGGCGACATGTCGGCGAGGAGGTGTCCCTCTACCGGAAGTGATTTCGTCAAAACCCGTGATCTGAAACACAAAACCCGAACACATTCTTAGTCTGTATTATCTATTAAAAGAAATGCGATTATGAAAGAAAAATCAAAATTACAAAAGCTATGAGATTTTTAAAAAAAAATTACGATTTTCGCATTTTTTTGTTCACATATTATTTTTTTAAATAAACAATTTTCAATATTTTTGGCTGATCGTAGTTCGTTTATTAGAAAAATTACTAAGGAATATTTAAAAGAAAAATTGGTGACGATTGGTTCATTCCAGCGCCTTCAATCACTTCCGTTAGGAACAAAAATATGGTTCTCAAAAAAACGTGTTTATAGTTTAAAGCGCGCTCAACGGCCTATAAGTTTTGTAATTTTCAGATTTTGATCAAATTTCTGGAGTACATTTTTGAAATATACGAGGTATGTTCAAAAAGTATCGCGAATTTTGTGTTTTTTCAAAAATTATTTATTTATTCATGAATATCTATTTTGTCCCCTTCAAAGTAATCCCCATGAGATATTATACACTTGTGCCAAAGGTTTTCCCAATCTTCGAAGCACTTCAAACAATCATTTTTTTTTATCTTGTTCAGCTCCTCCTTCGATGCCGTCTTTATCTCGTCAAGCGTAGCGTAACGTCGTCCTTTCATGGGCCTCTTCAGTTTAGGGAACAAGAAAAGGTCACAGGGGCCCAGATCTGGGGAATACGGTGTCAGCGGCATCATTTGTGTGTTGTTTTTGGCCAAAAAGTCGCGCGCAAGCAACGATGTGTGAGCAGGGGCGTTATCGTGGTGCAAAAGCCAATTTTTGTTCTTCCACAAATCCGGGCGTTTCTGGCAGATTGCTTCGCGCAAATTGCGCATAACTTGCAGGTAATATTCCTTATTGACCGTTCTTCCCTGTGGCAAGAACTCATGATGCACCACGCCCCTGCAATCGAAGAAAACTGTCAGCAAAAGTTTAACTTTCGACCGAACTTGGCGCGCTTTTTTCGGTCTTGGTTCGTGCGGCAGCTTCCATTAAGATGATTGAGCTTTGGTTTCCACGTCATAACCATAAACCCACGATTCGTCACCAGTTATGACCCTCTGGAGCAAATTTGGGTCGTCGCGGACAGAGTTTAACATCTCATTAGCAATGCTCATGCGATGCTGTTTTTGGTGGCATTTGAGCAATTTTGGTACGAATTTCGCGGCGACCCGTCACTTGCCCAAATCATTGATAAAAATCGAATGGCACGAGCCAATCGATATGTTTAGGTCCTCAGCAACTTCTCTAACGGTGATTCGACAATTGGCCAATACCATTTTCTCCACTTCATTAATTTTTTCGTCTGTTGTTGAAGTGCTCGGGCGTCCGGCACGCTCTTCGTCGTTCACATCTTCTCGGCCTTCTGAGAACATTTTGTACCACCGATAAACGTTGCTTCGGTCCAAGGTAGCTTCTCCGTATGCCACAGTCAACATTCGGAATGCATCCGCGCACTTAATTTCGTTTTTCACACAAAATTTGATACAGGTTCTTTGATCCATTTTTTTGAATAGGTAAAAATCGAAGACAATCCAAAACACGTGCAAGCAAAGCAGCTGTCAACAATTAAGTGAACATTCAAAATGGCCGAGCTTGTCGGCATAAGTGAGAGACATGAGTACCAACATAACGCCACAAAAAAATCGAAATTCGAATATACGTAACCCGCGAAAATTCAAAATTCGCGATACTTTTTGAACACACCTCGTATATCTTCACGATAAGGCAAATAAAATCGTTTTTTTTTCCACAAGGTGAGAACCTGCCTTAATATGACCAGAGTTTATATACCCTTGTAGCTCGTATAATTCATATAAATAAAGGTGTTAAATGATTTTCATACAACAATTAAATATTCGCTTCGAACACTGCTACCTAAGTGATTTCCTAAACTGACCAATAGATGGCGTTTTTGTGACCATTTCATATACTCATCCGATTTTCATCCAAATTGACGAAATTGTGACAATATTAATATCTGGCAAATTAAAAGACGCCAAGAATTGAAAACAAAAAAGTTCTTCTCACCTGAACTTGTTTTTCGACCGATCGTTCCTATGGCAGCTAAATGATATAGTCCTACGATTTTGACAAAACTTTGTAGAATTATGTGAAAGCATACAAAAAAGAAATGTTTATTCTTATAGTAATATAATAGGTAATATAATAGTTTAGCTCAAAATCCAATCGTTTATACGAAAATCTCTAGAGATTTCTGGAACACACCCGAAAATGAATCTGTGGAATTGTTGTATTGAGAAATTTTTAATTTTTGTACAAGTCGAAAACTAAAAGAAGAAAATCGCGACCCCAGTTGAGCTACGGAATTGCTGAATAAAGGAATTTTTCATGTTTTGTAAACATGTCAGTAGAATTGTTGTCTTATTCTTCTTGTTTTCGACTTGTAAAAAATTTTAAAATTTCCTCAATTCAACAACTTCAAAGCTTAACAGTGAATACCCTAAATGATTATAAATTCTTTTAAATTTGTATGATTATTTGTTTTAAACAGTAAAGTCAATTATTATTATTAAATCTTATTGAGTTCTTTGAGATTGTTTGCTTTTAAGGAATGCACCTATAAATTAATCTCCCCGTACACAGATCACAGCATGACTTAACTAAGTATCTACATAATGTAATTGCATTCATCTAACTCATCTCATACATAAAACTCACATCTCTGGCATTGTATTTACACTAAATGCAATATCTGTATTATCTAGTCAAACTGCTTTCCATACAAAAATAAACAAAACTCATTTTAAGTGTGTAACACCCTTCCGAACTGGTATGTATGCTCAACATCTTTCTCTATCTATGAACGAAACTCTTTCCCACTGAAGATACAGAGATTTCAGACATTTGTGTATATAAACAATACTAAGTATATATATACATACGTGTTTTATACTATATATATGAAAACCCATCTAATTGTTCAATTGGCATGTGGCTGTCTCCTTCAAACAAAAATTTGGTGTATATCCCTCTGGAACTTAAAGGAATGGAACCTTTCTAACAAATTTAATCCAATTATGCAGATGGTCACATACACTCCCTGGGCGGTTTGAATGATGAGAATCTTATTGGTCTACTAAGTCGTATCACTGAACTGGAGGAATCTGATCGAGAGACCATACACTTGTTGGTCTTTATGCTGATGCAGTTTATGTCTCGTACGGATCAGGCCTTTCCCTCGGACGATAACCAAAACCAGAGAAGAACGCAGAATATCGTTTTGAAGCATTTGTTTTTGTTATTGGGTCACAATCAGATCGACAAGACCTTTCATACCACACCAGATTCGCTGAGGTATGTACCCACCTTTTCAAAGATTTCATTTGAGTAGATTTGGTAACGTTCTCTACTTTTGCTTAGAGTGTCCGCCGTATTTAATGCTTTTCTGGCCAATCTACCACAAGTTCTGGATCAAAATCACTTAATAGGTGGCCTTATACTACCCTCTGTAATGCAGATCATTTTGTATGCTCCCAATCCCAACCAAACCTCGGGAGAATCCTTTCAAAATATTGTCTTCAACTACTCTCTGTGGCATCTGGAGCAATATCCGCGCCGCAATTGGCTCTTCACTTTGCTGGTGGTGCTGTATAAGTATTCCTATACACAGCCACCATTGAGTGGCTATGTTCTCTCTGGCATACGCATGATAATGAATAGTTTGCGTGGTCATTTCCATCAATGTCGACGCATACCCACCACCACCATACTGGATATACAAGGAGTGGTGGGTGGAGCGGCGCGTTCACGGGATGTGAGTCAACCCTCATTGGGAACGGATCCGGACGACAAGGAGGCCAGTCCACCGGCAAGTCCCATGTTTCCCTCAGAGGGAACCAGTGCTGCGTCCAAGAGTAAGGGTCAGAATGTGGCCTTTACCCCGAAATTGCAGCATGCTTTCCGTAAATACAATGATTCCAGTTTGGATGCAGATGAAACGGAATCAGAACTGGTGGCCATACCAGAGAGTGATCTGTCAGACAGCACTTTACATGGCAGCAGTGCTCCGGTAAGCTTTAAAAGTAAGATTTTGGTGTGAATTTCTCTAGTTGAAGTCATCCACAGGGTTCCTTTGATGATACCATACACTTTGAAGATGTGATGCCCCGAAATCGTCGTACCTTGGAGTACACCGAGGAGGTGAGTTCTTTCTAAATATACGTAAGACGTTAACTTCAAATCCACCTTTACAGAAATCCACCAAATCGCATAAGTCCCTGATAACCACCAAAATTGGGGACACCTATACCACTAAAATCAAGGCCACCACCACCAATGAGACTGTGGTTACCACTCATACCGCACGGCATAGTCTACAAGAGGGAGTTCGCATGATTGTCACGCCCTTGGTGGGTGCAGAGACCACCGAGACGGCTATTGTCAGTCCACCCGTGGATGTACATCGAGCTGTGACCGTGCGCAACAAATCATTGGAGAATGCCGCTGCCTCCACCTCGAAAATGTTTGCCGCCATAGCCACCAATCATTTGAAGGCCTTGGGAGCTCTGCAGGATGTGCCCACCGGCTCGGTGGAGAGGAAAAGTAGTTCAAGTAATGGCAGTCGCTCTGCCAATGGCAATCCTCCTCTGGCACCATCCAAACCCATTGGTCGCCATAAGACCATTGTGGAGTGCAGTGCTGGCACTTCCAGTTCCTCTGCCGATGATTCACGTCAAAAGAAATCTCAGACCAAATCACTAAAACGTAACGATAAAAACTACGGCTCACCAGACTCACCCCTATCCAAGATGAGTGTTATGCCCAATCCCAGAGACGAGGCTGATGCGGCTAGTTTGCCTGCACCCAAAAATATTGCCGCCCTGGAGATACCCACGCCGGAACGACTCTTGCCCATTGGTACACAGGACACGGTGGTCACTTTGGTGGAACGTGTGAGGGAGGGTCTCAATCTGCCAGATATCAGTCACCTCAAACAGGACAGTCTGGATGTTTCAGAGAGCACCAAAGATGATGTGACGCCGAGTAGTCGCACCAATTCACCTCGTCGTCTCATCAAACAGGTGGCCCTGGAATCACCACCCAATCCCAATGCCCCAACTCCAAATCCACAGACCAGCACACCGCAGCAGCCACCGCAGGATTTGCATACATCCATTCTGAAGAATGTTCAGCAGGAATTGAAGCAGACAACAGGAACGGCTTTCGCGGCTGGTGGTGGTGGTGGCGGATTAACCACTAATAATAGCATTAAGCGGCCCAGACAGAAGCTGGTCCCCTTCAATGTGGACACCAATGCCATACCAGATATGCGTTCACGTTTTGCCGGCTCCTGGCCGCCAACGCCATTCCAGCCAGCTGAACCCGAGCCCGATGAGGAGGGTGACGAGGCAGCAGCAGCACCAACGGAGGCCACCAATGGTCATGGCAACCATACGGGTCCTCAGGCACCTCGTGGGGTAAGTTAGTGGATTAATGTGAAAGATATATTTGAGAAATACAAAGCGGTAGATTCTGGAGAAAACTCCATGAAAGCTTCACATTAACTGGTCGACATAAAATTACTTTTTTCTGATTCAAAGATCGGAGAAGGATATTCTTATAGGATTTTCATCGTTGAACGCGAATCTGACCTCCAAAAGTGCCCATCTCTTGGAGATTTTGAGAAAAATGGACTCAAACAGGCATGTTCTCAATTCCACTTCCACAAAAATTTTGTGATTTTAAACCGGTTTTTTGACTAGCTCTGGTCTCCAAATCACAAAACTTTTGCGAAAGTGGAATAGAGAACAAAACACCAAAATGCCCTGAGTTTGCCCTTTTTTCTATCAATCTATACATCTATATAAAAGTGAAAATATGTTTGTCTGTTTGTCCCTTATGGGCGTCTAAACCGCTGAACCGATCTTCACGAATTTTTCACAGTATGTTCAGGTCGATCAGGAAAGTGTCATAGGCTATGTCTCATGTCTGTAAAATGGTCCAAAAACCGCGAAATTTGTAAAATTATACCGTTCATCCGATTGCAATGAAAATTTGGGAATGGTTGAACGCTTGCCCGGGAAGGTTTCTAAGTTGAAAAAATTTGCGGAAAACGGTCCAAAAACCGCGAAAATTAAAAATTTGCGGTTTCGGTAAATCTTTGGATACTGGTTCGACGATTGCCCGGAAAGGTTTCCAAGTAGAAGATATGGGCGGAAAATGGTCCAAGAACCGCGAAATTTGCAAAATGTTCGATTTTGATGAAGCTTTGAGGAATGGTTGTACGCTTGCCCGCGAAGGTATCTAAATTGAAGAAATGGGTCCGGAAATGGTCATAAAACCGCGAAATTTCAAAAACTATACCGTTCATCCGATTGCCATAAGACTTTGGGCAACCCTTGCCCGCGAAGGTTTCTAAGGTGCAAAAATCGCGAAGTTTGCAAAATAACCTTATGAGTATTTATGAAAGCGTCTAGTGCTTAATTACAATTCCGGCGTTGGTAAATGGAAGCTGTAGATTACACGGTCCAAAATATTGCGAAATTTGCAAATTTTCGATTTGAGCCTGGATTATTGTGAAGATTTGATAAACGGCAATTGAAACCGGGTAAATAGGAAGTATTAACCAAACGGTCAAAAAAGTCACGAAATTTTCAAAATATTCTTGATTTTAGATTATCATGAAGACGTTTATATAGAGAACAAGATCGAACGGTCCAAAATGTTTATACCGACATGCAGCCTGCACTAGATTGAATATAATCCCCCTCTTAAGAATCATAAGAACCCGGGCGACGCCGGGTATTCAGCTAGTTAGGCATAAATTAAAGCTTGAACTGTCTGTTAGAGGAGATCAACAGAGGAGACAATAGAGAAGACAGCCCAAACGTGAAGGGCCATAACCACGAATAGAAAATGACAATAAATTAAATTACGATACAGTAATTCCAATATTGTTGATCTTCTCTAAGCCTGTCAACCAAATGAACCAAATCGAAAAAGCCTAGAATTAATCCAAAGATTTCACGTATGAGATACGTATGTACACCCAGAAAATTTCTTTCTAAAAAGGGCCAAAATCGCCCTAAAATTGAGAAAATCGCCCTTATTTTCGCGCCTAGGGTTAACTATCTTTACTTTTAGAAAAGGCTTTCACAAAAAATACAATTATTTTTCTGAAACAAGGGTTTTGTGTTAATCAAATTTAGAAAAAATTTTAAAAGAAAGCGTTTCACAAAAATACAAATTTAAAAGGGGGTGGGTGGGTGGTGGGGTGGGTGTGGTCCACCATACCAAGCAACATTGCTGTAAATACATTTTTTTATTTATTTTATTTTTTACTACCTTAGGGGACCAGCCGCCAAGAGGAAACGGTCGCGAGCGGTGAGAGTAAAGAGTAACTTGGCAAGCGGGGCCGCGCGGTCGACTTAACAACTTTTTTATTTTTTTTTTTTTTTTTAGTTATTTTTTTAAAATTTATTTTCGATATTTTACAAGCGAGGTCTCAAATACATTTTTCGTCAAACCGAAGCTCGTTATCAAGCATCTTCAAAATTTAGGAAATATTTTTTCTTTAAGTAAAGACGAGTCAGTTTTCTTTTTGGTAAAGACGAGTCATCGTTTTTGCCTACTTTAGGTAAAGACGATTGCACGATTTCATTAAATTTCCAATTAGGGCTTTATTTTAGGTAGTGTTTTTTAAAATCAGTTAAAAAAGGAAAATTTTCAAAAAGGAAACCATTGGAAATTTTCAATAAAAAATTTTGTGTAGAGTGCGCGCGCAGATGAAAACGCTAAATGAATATTTTGGATTTATTCACGGCTTTTTCGATTTGATTCCTTTGATAGCAAATCAAACATTCTCATTTTTATACCCTTGCAGAGGGTATTATAAAATTGTGCGGATGTCTATAACGCATTGAAGGAAGCATCTCCGACCACATAAAGTATACGTATTCTTGATCAGCATGACGAGCTAAGTTCATTTAGCCTTGTCCGTCTGTCCGTCCGTCCGACTGTCTGTTTCTATGCTATATTCTGCGTCAGTTTTAAAGCTATCCTCACCAAACTTTGCACGAAGTCATTTGGTACATATATGCTGCACATTTGTCGGACCCGGCCGGATTGGATGACTAAATCATATAGCTGTGATAGGAACGATCGGTCGACAAACTAGTTTTAATGAGAAAAACTTTTTTGTTTTTAATGGAAACGCCTCCAAAGTACGCATTTCTTAGTTTACTATCCTTTCCCATGATTTCACCAATTTTGGTCGAAGTCTGATGACTAAAGCATATAGCTGTCATAGGAACGATCGGTCGAAAAACTAGTTGTAGTGAGAAAAACTTTTTTGTTTTTAATGAAAACGTCCTTATCATTGGCATACACTTATTTCATATACTTTTACACAATTCAACAAAGTTTGGTCAACATCGGATGACTATAGCATATTGCTCCCATAGGAACGATCGGTCGAAAAACTAGTTCTAGTGAGAAAAATGTTTTTGTTTTTAATGACAACGTCCTTTTTATTGGCATATTCTTTATTTATATACTTTAACACATTTTTACAAAGTTTTATCAAAATCGGATAACTATAGCATATAGCTGCAGAATTAATGATCGGTGGAAAAAGAAGTTCTAGTGAGAAAAACTTTTTTGTTTTAAATGGGATTGCCTTCAAATTTCGTAACTAACAGTGTATTATGCTTTTCCATGATTTCACCAAGTTTTGTCGAAATCAGACATATATTTAGTATAGATCCCATAGAAAAGTAAGGTCCAAAAAATAGTCTTAGTTAGAAAAACTTTTTTGTTTTCAAACTTCGGCCGAGCCGAAGTTAACTTTCCCCTATTTTTGTCTTTGTTTTTGGGAATTTTTACATTTTGAATTAATAAAAATTAAAAGTTCAGCATGCGTGTACATGGGAATATACTTCATCATATCTCCCGCAGTTTTGTAGATAGATGTTTCTTACCTACTAGGCAAATTTATATATTAATCAGCATTATGTATCGATCTGCCGAAGTAGTCGTAAAGATCGGATGAACGATAGTCGAGCTATAAATAAAAGAAACATTTATGCTGGGCATAACACACTGTATGGCTTCTTTGCTACTTTGTGTGGCTTCTAACTAATAGCCCCTTCCCACTGGCATAATTTTTATCATTTTTGCCCTTTCCATTGAAAAAACATCATTTTGTTGACATTCACAACGAAACGTGGACAAAAACAGCTGATGCGCTGATTTTGTTGATTTATATTTGTGTGAAAGTTTTGTAACGTTGTGGATGTTTATATTTTAGAAAATAGGGGAAAGTTAACTTCGGCTCGGCCGAAGTTTTGTATACCCTTGCAGTTTGTTTTTCTAAATAAGACTACTTTTCGGACCTTACTTTTTTATCGTAGCTATACTATATAGGTGTCCGATTTCCACCAAACTTAGTGCAATCATGAAAAAAACATAACAAACTCTTAATTACGAAACTTGGAGGCGATCCCAATTAAAACAAAAAAGTTTTTCTCACTAGAACTTCTTTTTCGACCGATCATTTGTACTGCAGCTATATGCTATAGTCATCCGATTTTGACAAAACTTTGTAGAATTGTGTTAAAGTATATAAAATAAATATATGCCAACGTAAGGGACGCTTCCATTAAAAACAAAAAAGTTTTTCTCACAAGAACTAGTTTTTCGACCGATCGTTTCTATGGCAGCTATAGGCTATAAACTTTGTAGAATCGTGTGGGAGCATTTAAAACAAATACATGCCAATTTTGAGGACATTTCCATTGCAAACAAAAATGTTCAGCGTGTTTGTACCAAAAGACTTCGTGCAAAGTTTGGCTTTAAAAGTGAAGGAGGAGATAGCATAGAAACAGACGGAGAGACGGACAAGGCTAAATCAACTCAGCTCGTCATGCTGATCCAGAATATATATACTTTATGTGGTTGGAGACGCTTTCTTCTATGCGTTACAAACATCCGGACAATTTTATAATACCCTTTGCAAGGGTATAAAAATTGCTCGCGCCCTCACCTAAAATATAAGCAAAGACCTATATTTTGATTACCTGGTCAAATCTATTTTTATAAGACGTTTTTGTGGCGATCTCAAGGAATCCACAAGATAGTCTTGTCCTTTGGGAGAATGTATAACCTTAATAAAGACATTCATTTATGGGAGGGAAGAATGTGGCTTCATCTGTGGTGCATCTATTACATAACCACTGCTATATTTACAAAAAACAGGAAGAGGGAGAGGAAGTGCTGTGGAAGAATTGGAAGAGGAGGAAGGAGTGGAAGGATTGAGAGAGTAAGCGGTGAATGGATTGGATAAGGAGGAAGTTACCTCCTAAGCCTCTGTAGTGTGTATGCTAAAATTATTTTTGTTCGTCAATGGCACTAATATTCATTTTGCAGACACCATCTCACATTGTTGAGCATTGGACTAGGCCTTCTGGGGACACCACATTACAAAATCCGTGCCTTGAACTATACCTCAGACTGGTGGTGTGGAAAATAGTTTACAGCAGTTTCATCTTCCCAGTCGGACTTGACTGCATGCCAGAAGCACATCTCGTATACAACTTTTGCCACTGAGAAGTACCCAGTCAGACTTGACTGCGTGCCAGAAGCACATTCCGTATACAACTTTTGCCACTCAGAAGTAGTTGCAAAAACCTGCAATCTTCCTTTCGCTTTTGTACAGAGGCGAAACGCAGCAGGAACTGTTCTATTAGAAGCGACTTTTGCATGGGTTGTTTTTGTTGGTTCAACTTCGTAAAATCGCTCGGCTCTCCCTTCCAACTATAGTTTCCATTTGCACCCCGTCAGATGGCATTCTTTTGGCAGTGAAAATTGCACGCATGCTGACCTGGCCCACAGCAAGTAACATTCCCAGAAATGACGCACAGGACCTTTTCCTTGCCACTTTCGCTGACGTCACAGCCATTTTGGCCAGACATCCCTGTGTCTACAGCGCCACAGACATCCTACAACAGTACATGTACTTATTTTGCAGATGGGCCAGGCGCTGGAATATTGGAATAAATCAAGCGAAGTGTGCCAATGTCACCTTCACGCTAAGGAGATACGAATGCCCCGGAGTCTTTATGAAAGACTTTATGGAGTCATCCGATCCGGCCGGTTCCGGAAATGTGCAGCGTATATGAACCAAAACACTTCATCCAAAGTTTGGTAAAGATAGCTTTCAAACTGACGGAAGAGATAGCATAGAAACAGACAGACGAACTGACGGACTGGCAGCTCGTCGCTCGTACCGGGTGTTCCACGTCGCCCACTCTTATTTAATAGGAGAATACCAGGGGTTACCAGAAGGAGACTCAATACACCTATTAAACCTTTCTTGTTATCGCTTAAAGTTTCTTTTAAAGTTCATTCTAATATCTTACTTCGGTTGCCTTTCTTACAGAGCTCTCGTCGTGTGGGTGACTATACCGTAGTCGAACGCTGCTCAGATTGTGGGGCACACATTGAGGAGTATACAGACGAAGAGATTGGCATATTTATAGTGATTCTTGGAACCTTTATACATCGTGAACCGGCCATGGCAGCTCCATTCCTGCCCGAAATACTAACCATGACATCGCGGTAAGTTGTATGAGAAACCTTCAATCCACATCAGACAATTTGAATTTGTGTGGTTTCCCAGCATCTGCCTGAGCTGCACACATGCCTGGCAGGGTGAGAATGGACCACCATTGGCTAGTAGTGCCCAAGCTGTGGCCTTGCAGTTCATTCGCTGTGTGCTCCATCAGTTGGCCCCCAATGGCATTTTCCTGCAAGTGTTTCAGACACAAATGAAGAGTAAGTACAGGATGATAGAAAAATATTTAAGTATTAATATTAATCCAACGCACTTGCAGTGAAAATACGTCACAATCATTTCCGCAGCATAGCCAAGGCTCTGCAGGATTTCCAAGATCTGAATGCCACCAGTCCCATTTATATGGTCTGTGAATCGCTTACCTCGAAGAAGGCCCTACCCGTTGACCAGTTGCCCGTCATATTCCGCAATATGGCTGAGTATTTGAATCTTCAGTGTGTGCCCGCAGAGGCTGGAGTGGCAATGGCTGTCTGGTCACAGGCCATGCAGGCCATGGAGGCGCTGCTGCGTCAGGTCATATTGAGACTGGCGGACTTGAGCAATGCCGAGTATATGCTGGATATAATAACCGCCACTTTGCGCCTGAATTGTGTGCCCAAAACTCTGCTCGATCCCTATTCCAAGATCATGGCTTATTGTGTACAGCACACAAATCTGGAGTATCAGACGCTATACGAGCTGTGCACCCTGAACACGCGATCCTTTAGCAAGGATAGGGATAAGAATTTACTTTGCCGTCAAATGATATTTGAGTTTGTACAAGCCTTGAAATTCAAGTCGAATATTCCCGATCACAATCTGCTGACCATAATTGGATTTGTTCTGCTGGATGCGGGAGGTACTTTGCCACCTGGCTCGTGTGCGGGTCTGCCTGAAGTGGCTCCGGTGCTGACTACCAATGCAGCGGATTGCCTCAGGCAGTATATAAATGATGTGATTGATTTTCTGGCGGATTTTCATACGCTAAGTAAGATTAAGGTAAGGTTTTTTTCAGTTTTGGCGCCCAACGAGGGGATCCATTGATTAAATTTTCTGTTACAGAACATCAAGAATGGACAGACCAGTAATGGTTTGGGGGAAGACACCTTGGGTGGAGTGCTTAAGGGAGCAGTGGCCCAATACTTGGCCCTGGAAATGTCCCGTGGTAATTCTAGGGATAACAAGGCGGTCTCCCGATATCTACCCTGGCTTAACAATGCTCCTTCCTCACTGCAACAGGGGTAGGTTGCAGATTGTCAATACGCATCACCTTCTAATTGTTTGTTTTCCCCCCAGCCCCAAGGAGTTTACCGAGTGTGTGGGTCACATGCGGCTACTCTCCTGGCTATTGTTGGGCTCACTCACTCATATGGCTTTGATTCAACGTCGTCAGGAAACTCACAGCATACCCAACACTTTGCCACCAATTCATCCACCTGGTCAGGGTCAACCGCCGACGGCCAGTGTCCATTATCAGCATCAAGGTGTCACCTATTCACAACCGGTTCCACAAGAGGCCTCTTGCCACATAGCCGATCACATTCAAGTGATTTTTGCCGGCTTTGCCGAGCAGTCCAAAACCTCTGTCCTGCATATGTCCTCGCTGTTCCATGCGTTTACCTTGTGCCAACTGTGGACCGTCTATCTGGAGCAAATGGCCCACAATACCAGCAGCAATGTGGAGGGCAGCACCTTGGGTGTACTGTTCGAGTTCTGGGCCAAGGTCACACCATGCATTCTCCAGCTGGTCTCCCATGCCAAACCAGCTGTCAACAAGGATCCCGTACATGGCCAGCAGCAGATTAATGTGGATTTCCAGTCTCAAAGTACCAACTCAAAGCTCTCCGAAATGGTTAATCTACATTTTCTAAGTCTGCTGGAGGCCCTCAAGGACACCAACTCCACTGTGTTGGGCAAATTGTTGCCCATGTGGAGTCCCGTGCTGTCGTCGCAAACCCAACTTTCCGATACCCTGCATGTGCGTCTCCAAAATGTTCGGGACTATGCTCCAGACTACGAGGAACAGCAGGCCTTCAAATCGGAGGCTCTACTCAAATGGCTTCAACGCTTGCAGTTCAAGATGGGACAGATCGAGCTGCAGGCCTCAACAGCCACACAATTCTATTCGATATGAAGTTGGCGCTGGAAGAAGTTGTTGCATTTGTTCCACAGAGGTCAGCAGATTTTAGAAAAATATTCTTAATCTTATGTAGAAAGTGTTAACCATCAAAGGAAAAATAAATAGCTTTCAGTGTTTGTTTGACAAAGATGCAAAAGTGATTCTGTCAGGGATTAATACCGAAAAGATTTTCGGTTCCGGTACAGGTACCGGTACGACCCGAAATGAATGTATCGGTAAAGGGTTATATTTCGGTTTTTAATTCAATTTGGTTTTCGGTTTCGTTATGATACCCAGTTTTTATTTCGGTATACCGGTACGTACCGGTATAAGTAAACATTTTTTAACTATTGTAAAAAGTAAATTTTGAGATAAGTCCAAATCATTTTCTTCCCTTGTAATATAAAGAATGGGCGTATTCAGCAAATAAATCCGATTTTCGATTACTGATTTATGAATGCCGATTTTAAGCGGTGAATACAGTGATTGCCGATTGCGACTGATAAATTTGGTAATCATGATTGGTGAGATAGTTTATCGACTGTCCGGCCAACTGTGTCATTCAACAGAAAATCATCAGCATTTGCAAATTTATATATCTATATATATAAAACTGTTCAATCGGCTGACTGGTGACCGTCGCACAGGACAAACCATAAAAGATAGAAAGCTGAATTTTTTACAGTAGTTTTATCTTATGCTGAAAGTGAGTACTAAGGAACGGTTTTGGAAAATTCTGTCGAGAAATGCGGAAAATTCAAAGAAAACTGTTGTAAGGAACTTTTTTGATTTTCATCCGATCAGGTTCAAATTTATTTTCAGAGATCTATATAAAAATTTAACTATGACTGCATACTAATTTTCCGAAAAATTCACCCCCCTTGGTGGAAATTGGGTGGTAAAAGTTGTATGGGTTGAATTTTAGTTCCCAGCAATTAGCTCCAAGTTCGTTTTCAAAGTTACTCACAAAAAAATATGATCAACGTGACTTTCAACTTTTGGAAAGTCTACCCCAAATGTCGGGAAATGGGCGGAAAACTGTTGTATGCAAATTATTTGTTTATCATCCGATCGGGGTCAAACTCATTTTTAAAGACCTACATGAAAATTCATCAATGACTGCATACCAGTCTTCTGGAAAATCTACCCCTCTTGGCGGAAATTGGTGGGTAAAGGTTGAGTGGGTTGAAGATATCTGGATTATAAAGGTGGCCATGACCTGACTGAGAAAATTATAAAAATATTCAGTTTTTCATTGTTCTGGGTTGTGTGCGGGACCTGGATCTGGAGGTGGCCCTGGAGGTGGAGATGGACCTGGAGGTGGGAAATGGTCCAGAAACCGCCATATTTGCAAAGTTCGTAATTTCAGTGAAACTTTGGGGATTGGTCTGACGCTTGCCCGGGAAGGTTTCTAAGTAGAAGAAATGGGCAGAAAATGGTGCACAAACCGCAACATTTGGCAAATTTTTTATTTCTGTGAAACTTAGTGGAATGGAGGACGCTTGCCCGGAAATGTTTCGAAGTTGAAAAAATTGGCGGAAAATGGTGCACAAACCGCGAAATTTGAAAAATTATAGCGTTCATCCGATTGCAATGCAACTTTGATAAATGGTTGGAGAATTTGTGGAAAATGTCCCAAAATGAGTGTTTAAGGCTAATCCTTACTTTTGGGTCGATCTTTATTAAATTGGGTTTATGAGCTTTAAATTTTAAAAGTCCACCATCAAGATCGGAAATGTCAGTAGAGACTTTAATTTTTACCGCGGGCGGGGCATAAGAGGTAATCTCTGCTTTGAGCCGATGTATGTAAGATACGGTCAAATATTTTCCAATTTGTGAATTCCACCCCCAAGTCGGAAAAGAAAAACTGATACCCTTATCGGTTAAAATAGCATAACCGACGGCGGCGTATTGAAGCAAGCCGGGTTATTTTGCTTTCGATGAGACGAAATTGCAAAACTTCGGAGGAAATGAAATCAATAGGCAGGACCATTACCTTCATTAAGCAATTGCTTGGAAAAATCTTGAGCAGATGGATCGTTCTGCAGTGCAACTCTCATGACAGCTGTAGTTTCTTCATATAGCTTCACAGATTGGATGATTTGATTCAAGAGTTTATTTGATCGGAAGGAGTCGATCTTGGAATGACTGGACGGATTTTCATGATCTCTTTAAATGGTCCAAAAAACGGTCCATAAGACCTGTAAATAGCAGGTGTATTCGAAGCGGTCACAAGAAATCGCAAAATGTGCAATACAGGCAGACAAACGGACATGGCTAAATCGACTCGTATGTTGATGCTGATCAAGAATATATATACTTTATATATATATAAATGACTTCAAAAAAGGTCGCTCCGGCAACCGATTTAGATTTGCTTTTAAATACTAAATCAAACATTAGTCTAATAATTACATAATTGCTATAATTAAGTCACTTCAAGTCTTATAAATGTTGCAATTTCCTTAGAATTAATTAAATAAAATACGCGCACTTATTCAAGGCAAAAGCCGATGCGCGCGTTACAGCCATAGCTATCGATAGCACAACAGCTGCGACGGACAGTCATCACAGCTATCGATGACCAACAGCTGACGATGGGTCTATCGATTATTATCATCGACAGCGCAGCCGAAGCCGACCGCACTCAGCTGCCTATAAAAGCAGAGCCAGATCGAACTGGCAATTCACTAAGTGCGCGGCACAGGCCGAGTAAACACCTTCGAGCAGGGAAGGTGTGCGATCTACTTATTTATATTTACTTTTATCTTAATTACTTAATATTCGGGTTTATTTTAAGCTTTCTTTTTACGCTCGTGTGCTGCATCCTTTACCTTACACTTAGGTCCCGTACGAACATGGCCAGGTCTTGCATGAACACCAGTATCTTTGACTGAGGATTACGTTTTGATTGTTGAATATCACAAGGTTCTTCTAAGTCGTCTTTAGTCGTCTAGACCAGAAGAGGGCCTTAACTACTACAGTTATTTATTGTTAGGCGGATGGTCACTTCTTGTAGCTACCATACACATTTTTTTTTTAGTTTTTTTATTTAATTTCTCAATGACACAAGAAATGAAACTTATAACTAGACAGCGGATTTTATGCAACTTTTCAAATGAAGACAGATTGAAGTGAAATTCGGGATTTATACTAATTAAATATCCCTCTTTCCATTAAAAACTGCATATCCGAAATATGCAATCAAATATGCAAATATGCAAAAAAAAATGCAAATATGCAAATAAGTAAAATGATTATAATAGTTTTAAAATGAACTCGAGTACACAATTTTGGACATAAATACATTTTCTTTTAATTTAGAAGTTGTAATAATGCATTTTCCACCACATGCCCCCTAACAAATATCCCAAACACCACTTTTCAATTTGAAATTTTTTTTATTCCAAAATGTCCTTGTTGTAATTGTTGAAACAGTAAATTATTTAGTATTTTTCTATGTTATCCATTGAAAAACGTTGGCGTTTTTCAGAAAAAATAAGCTTGTAGGCCGTAAAGCTTTGTTCAACATCGCAAGAAGTTAGCGGTGCATATTTGAATTTAAATACGTCCGCCATGTTTATCTGTCCCGCGTCGTTTACTTCTGTCTCAGGATTTAAAAATATTTCATTAAGCTTATGAAATGAAGTATAATCTGGGCTCCGATCCAATACATCCTTCATTTTTTGCAGTTTTAAACCAAATTCCCCTTTCACCTTTAAGAATTTCCTTCACTTCAGCCAAAAGCTTGAACGTGCTTGTAATTTCTATATTCCTCTTTTCTATGGAGGTAATTATTTCCGGAATTCTCATAAAATGATGTTTTATAAAAATTAGGTTTGTACGTAACATTGGATTCCTGAGCATTTCTTGAGCGTTTTGTACACACAGCGCATCATCCGGGTTAAATGATTCAATGACCTTTAATTTTTAATACCGTCAAAATTGGTGGTAATAAAAATAGCAGCATTAAGCCATGTTCCCCAGCGTGTAATAACGGGCTCTGGTGGTAGTTCAATTTTTAGTTTTTCCCTGTATAGCTGAATGCGTATAGGCGCCTTTAAAAACACCTTTTTTACAGCTGATATAAATGAGTTGACCAGTGGTTATGCATTCCGTATGGTTTCCGCCAATCGATTTATTCCATGCGCCAAACAAGTCACATGTAATAGTTTTGGATAAAACACTTTTAAGTTCTGTCCAGCCTTCAGCACATATGCAGCCGCATCAGTTATTAAGAGTAGTGGTTTGTTCTCATATCCTCTTGGTTAGCACAGAATCACAAAAAGAACAAATTAAACCTGGCCTACTATTAGTATAATTTATCTGAAATATGTGTTTGCATATAAAATATGTTTTTGCATATTTGCATATTTTTATATGCAAATATGCAAAATATGCAAAAATGTTTTTAGCGATCTGAGATCGATTTTCAATAAAAATAAGATGTGTGCAATCAGAATTTAAATCGGACAAGCGGTTCAAAATATGCAAATATGCAAAATCCGCTGTCTACTTATAACATAAGTCATTTGTCACAAAATTAAGTCAGTGGTCACAAATCTTTCTCGTTTAAGTCTTATTTTGTCCAAGTCTTAATTATATAACATAGCATTCTTGTGGTTTGATCGCAGTAACCAAATTGCATTCAATGTGGTTGGGTCCTTACGTTTTCTTACAAATATCACGCCAGCTTTTGAAATATCATACAATTCTGGGAACTTTTTAGAGGACTCTTACCACTACTTTAGCATGTTTTCAGGTTTCGAATACATTTCTGTACACAATGGGCCAGCAGGCCGAATTTTTGGCCAAAAGTCCCACTTTTTTGTTTGGGAAACTGGATAAAACTATTGTCGGAAATGATTAAGAATCTTATGCCAAAATTTGAAACATTTTTACAAATTTTTTTTTGAATGGCAGCAATTCAAAGTTTATTTTTCTTGAAATTGCTCCAAAAAATGGAAAATTATTAATCGAAACTATTAGAGAAACAGCTTCTAGAGTTTGGTTGTATATTTTCGACTACGGAATAGATTTCAATAAAAAAAAATAGGGGAAGTTAACTTCGGCTAAGCCGAAGTTTTGTATACCCCTGCAGCTTCCATTAAAAAAAAGTTTTCTAACTAAGACTACTTTTTGGACCTTACTTCGACCAAACTTGGTGAAATCATGGAAAAGCATAACACACTGTTAATTACGAAATTTGTAGGCGATCCCATTTAAAACAAAAAAGTTCTTCTTACTAGAACTTCTTTTTTGACCGATCATTCATACTGCAGCTATATGCTATAGTCATCCGATTTTGATAAAACTTTGTAGAAATGTGTTAAATTATGTAAAATAAGAATATGCCAAAAAAAAGGGACGTTTTCATTAAAAACAAAAAAATTTTCCTCACTCGAACTAGTTTTTCGACTGATCGTTCCTATGGGAGCTATATGCTATAGTCTTCCGATTTCGACAAAACTTTGTAGAATTGTGTAAAAGTATATAAAATACGTGTATGAAAATGATAAGGACGTTTTCATTAAAACCAAAAAAGTTTTTCTCACTAGAACTAGTCTTTAGACCGATCGTTCCTATGGTAGCTATATGGTATGGTCATCCGATTTTGACCAATCTTAGTGAAATCATGGGAAACGATAGTAAACATAGAACTAAGACTAGTTTTCGGCCGATCGTTCCTATGACAGCTATATGCTATAGTTATCCGATCCGGCCGGTTCCGACAAATGTGCAGCGTATTTATACCAAAAGACTTCGTGCAAAGTTTGTTGAGGATAGCTTTACAAGTGACGGAGGAGATAGCATTGAAACAGAAGGACAGACGGGCAAGGCTAAATCAACTCAGCTCGTCATGCTGATCAAGAATATATATATTCATTATGTGGTCGGAGACGCTTCCTTCTATGCGTTACAAACATCCGCACAATTTTATAATACCCTCTGCAAGGTTATAATGATTGGAGGAAAGGTCTCAGCTGGATTTCAGAATCTTCGTTGCAGGTCTGCGGAATATGTAATTCCTCTCTATCAACGTTTAACAATTCAAAACAAATTTTATTCAAGTCTCCTAAGGAACATTTGTATGAATATGAGCCATCTACTCTTCATGCATAGATCCGATGTTTTGAATGTATTTGATAAAGCAATTCTTGCAAAAAAGTAGGGTCATAATTCAAAATGAACTCCGAAAACGAATGGGTCTTTTCGTCGATATTCCCATGGCAGGTTCGGGAAATACCAATAATGGGAACACAGCAAGGAAACTGCTTCATCAACCAACCTTGGCCATAAAGAAAGTGTTGAGGAAGCCGCAACAACATTTGTCCAAGTATACCCATGGTTTAACATGCCTTCGTCTATTCATACAATCCTAATAGATGGGACAGATATTCTAAAAAAAAAGTGTCATTTCCAAAAGGCATGATGTCCGAGGAAGCGCGAGCTATGGATGAAGAGTTCATAAAACTACTAGAGTATTTCGCCGATTTAAGCAATTCAGAAGCTCTATAAGTTTTTTTTTTACTCTGTTTTTCTTTAAATTAATTGATATGATTTATGAAAAAATTCTGTAATTTTATATATTCAAAAAATAATTTTTTGTATATTTTTAAAAAAAAAAAATTAAATTGGTGCTTAAAAATTTCTTCGTTTATAAACAAGATTATAAAAAAAGTTCAAAAAATATTACTTACTTATTTCGCAAGTTATTAATTACTTCCTGCTAGATTGGCAAAATCGACCACTGTGCCATGGTCTGAATAGAATAGTCACAAATACGCTCGTTTTCTGATCATAATTTAAACTTATGTCGGAATTTTCTTCCGTACCCAAGCCGCGAAACTTCATGAAGAGTCGTTTTTAACCCTTTCTTCTGATCAGTTTCGACTCATTTTCGAATCATTTTGAGAGTCTATTTCGAGTCATAATTCAATAAATCAATAAAATAATTTTCGAGTCTTTTTAATAGTTAAGTATTAATCTCTAATCATCAAAAGGGCTTGAAAAAGACTCATTAAGGTGATTTTTGTTAAAACGAGCTTCCAAATATTGGGTGGGATGTGTCAAGTCATCCTCAGTGATCTCCCTTCGGTTCAGTACCGGTTTGCATTCCTGCGTATTCTCTTCATATTTCGACTTTGGTGGTCGGTTTGCTAATTTTGAATAGTTTTATTTCAGTTATTTGATTCTATATACTTGGACCCAAAAAATATGACAAGCGTTGAACCCATCTTGTCCATTTTCTTAAATAGAGCTTACAAACCAAATAAAGATGGGCTCACAATTAATGTGTGGCCTCTATCGCACCGCCTCCTCAATCCTCGAGGACAAACTCTATTTAACATAGAGATCCGTGTTAAGAATCAAAATTTTTAAATAAGATCTTAAGTTTTCCATGAGTCCCCCTGGTCGTGCGTCTTATCACTAAATTCTAAATTAGGGATTGTAAACACCAGTGAGGTAATATTAGTAACTTTTACACTTCTTGACTTTTAATCTTAATTCAGTTAAACTTTATGCCTGCAAAAATATATCACAACTGATTATCTATCAATGGAGTTACTCATACACCGTATAGTTTATACCACTAGCCGCTGCTCCATCCGTTACCGTGGGATCTAGAACTTCCTGTTGCTCGCCTTTCTTTTGTTTGCCTTCAATTAGGTAATCAATTTGCGGATTGCGATATTTCTGAAAGGATTCTTTTGTTTTTAGTATACTTTCGGGAGGAAGATTTAGCCCTGACAGAGGTTTTGCCTCCCCGGACTTGGCCAGCCGCTGTTCTGCCTGTTGCAAACGCAAATCCTAAAATTGCAAAAATGTGAGAAAAAATGAAAAACAATGCTTATTACCAACTCACTTTTATGCGCTGCATATAGTCCATTTGCAGATTGGCCGACTCCACCAGCGGCACTAGTTGCACTTCTTTGTGCCGGATGAGAGGTGGTGTGGCGGCTGTGATTTCCCAATGTTTGCCCATTTTGCGTATGCGTTCTTTGTCCGGATCGTGAACATTTGAGAGGGTGGTGCGAAAGGGTCTGAACTTCTCCCTGGACGGTTCCTCTGCGTGTGCTTCGGCCTTGTCTATGAGATAAAGAGCATGCTGATCGAGGGGCAAGGTGGGGCCACTGCTCGCCTCACTCTGACTACTCGAGCGTTTGAAGTTCTCAATTTCGGCCAGATCCTCGTCGGTAATCAGGCTGGGCTGTGGTGGCAACACTTTCACCCTCTTCTCATGCATGGTGCCTTGAGCGATAATTTTTAAGGGATCCATTTCAATCTCATCGTCACTGTCCAGTATATCGGCCACATGCGCATCCTCCTGACCCCGCCATTCCAGATTGTTAAGCGCAATTTTCCCCCTGGCCGCGATGTTCATTTCGCTTAGCATTTGAGCAGCGGCCTCCACATCATCGCGCCGCTCAATCTCCGCCAGCAATTTGGCATAGGATTCCTGCAGGCGTTTGCCCTGATCGGGCAACTGTTGCAGCCGCTTCCTACAAATGGCAAATAAAGACACTTCACAGGGAGAAAAGCAACTCGCGGCGACTCACTTGAAGGTAAGAAACTTGGCTTGCCTATCCCTCATTTCCAATAGTTCGTCATAGCTGAGGGTCTTGAGATCCTTACTGTTTTGTTGTTTTAGTTGGCTGGTGCCCGGTATGCGGTTCAATGGAGCAGCAACAAATCTCTCTTGCATTTTGTTGGAGGGAAATTTCACAAAACAAAACACACAGGTTGCCAAGTGTGACCGTTTAGCTGGTAAGGCAGTAATGCCAAACTGCGCTGCCAGTTTAGCAGACAGTGCTGCCATATGTGGTAAAAAAGCAAGATGTCAATAATTTGCAATTTCATTTGGCACCAAGTTTAAGACTTTGTTGCTTATTACTCTTTTCACACTGGGCGCAGCAGGGCAAAATGAATTTCGAAATAATCAGGAAATATCTGGCTGTACCACCTCTAATTTGAATAAAGCTTCTATTCATTTTAACCCCAATTTCTAACAAGAAAGCAATTCTAACCTCGTCTTTGCCGAACTTTAAATACACTTGAAACTTTTCACTGTCTGAATTTTGTGTAATATGACTTAATTTATAAGCTTTATGTCTAGTGTGATTGGAACACTAAATATAGAAAAAAGTTTTTAAAAATATGTTTGGCAGCTACAAGAGGTGACCATACGATTTTCGCGGTTCCGACACATGGGCAGTGTGCAGCTAAAAGATAGTGGCATGACATAGCGCCCGAGACCCAAAATCATTTGGGCGCTATGTCCGAAATAAAAACGGACATAATGCCCAAAGATTTTTGCTAAAAACTGAACTAAGGTAGTTCCATTTTTTAATACCTCTCTAGAAATTAAGTTACTCAACAACTTCAACTGATAAAGACAAACAGTTTTTTATATTGGATAGTTATCAGATAACATTAAATAAAATTGTTTTTTTTTTTTTTTTTTTGTTGTCAGTGCTGTTTATTTTGTAGCGAACAGTAAAAGTGGAACCAAAAAAAAAATTGGTCCCGTGGTTTCGTCAATTCAGGTTAAAGTGGTTAAAAACATGGGAAAAAACTTTACAAAAATTACCAAGCAAATTTTATATAAAAAGGCTTACTTTTCGGAAAATTACGAACATTTAATTACTTTATATTTAGTATATTTCAGAGCTAGCAAATAACAATTTACGATTTTTCGTTGTACAAAAATAACAGTTACTTATGAGCCGTTCTCATCGGCTCTTGAACATTTTGCTCTTTGCTCAACGAACAACCAATGGTCTTGATTTGTCTTTGCTCTGTTCATTCGCTGAACGAATCGACGGGAGCGAAAATAAAAAAAAGTCACTTGCGTTTGTGTGTGTGTATGTGACAGTGCACTATGGGGAAAATGACCACTTTATCTGGCATTCATTATTGTGAGTTAACCAAAAGAGATTTTTCAATGCGGTTTTTTTTTATTATGTTTTTATAGACCATTAAGTGCTATTTTAGAAAAATGGGCGCGTCAACGCCCCTTCCGCCCAAAAAAATCGAAAAAAAATTATTTTACGTGCTTACGTTGCAGATAGGAGTTTCGCCACGCCCCCTTCCGCCCCCAAAATTATGGAAACCCAGTTTTTTATTAATTTTCTTTATTTTCATCATTTTCTTCATTTTCCAGCTCAAAGCTTTCAAGAAAAAGTAGGCTGTTGTCTTCAAACTCATCTTGTTCCGAAAAATCATTTATGTATTCGTGTTCACACGAAGAAGCTGGATTACCTCAATAAGAAGGGAAAGATTATTATGTTTTTTTATGCGTCGCGATAAACTTAGGGAAGAAATTATTGGATCTGATGTATCCAAAGCTCGTTTAAACACATCGCCCAAAGATTCATATCGGCTGTGCTTTCTGGAGTGATGAAGTCTATCCGATTTATAAATTTTCTTCACCAAAACAGCCGACTGAAAGCACCGTATTTTCCATGATTTGCCCTGAGTGCACAATAATCTTATGGAGAGTTGGTGTCATGGGAAGCCATGGATAACCGTCCACAATCATTTCGGTGACAGTTTGGTGACAGTATGCTTCGAATTTTTCTAAATTAATTGGCAACTGACAGGACAAACATATCAAAATGATGCTCAAATTGTAGATAATTTGTTGATTAACTCCAGTTATTTCAAAAAATGTTTCGAAGTTGGCAAATGCGCGACGTGCAGTGTTACCGGTATTTGTATTTCCAAAGCCCCCCTGCTTCGGCTTATCGAACTTCAAAGCGAGTTTTGCCCAAAACATTTTTGTATATTTGCCTTTCGTTTAAGCATCGCTTGCTTGTCACATGGAGTAGCAATTTGTCATTTTTTTAACTCCAGCTTATACCCAGCATGCAAGACGAACTCAAAAATTCGTATCCAGCAATGAAGTGGGCTTAATCCATATTTCAGATTGTCTAAAACTGGCACAAATTTGAAGCACTTAAAATTTTTATTTTCAAGGAAATCTCTTTAGCTTGAGTGGCATATGGGGAAGATTGAAATGATTTTGTGTCCGTTCAGAACTTTTCCATCAATGGCAGTGAGATATGGACTGAATCTTACATATACACATTGAGTATCATGTAAAGATACCTTGAATTTCGTTGATTTCAACTTTTCAATTTGTAATTTTATGTCCTTGTTCTCTTTTAATATGACTTCTTTTGTTTCTTTGAGAAACTCCAATTTTAGTGGACGACAAAACCTTATAGACTGAGGGGTGCGATTGTTCCACAACAAATTTCCGGATGAGTCTATCAGTTGAAGAGGCATTATGGTGGCGGCAAAAAGGCATGAGTCTTTGTCACACGATCTCTTATCTGCGTATGCCTGGTTATAATTCGCCTGTCCAGTACTTCCATCGAATCCATAACTGACAATGAGCTCAGCAGATAAATAATCAGTGTGCTGATTGGCCAATACACCATGGATAACATCTTTTTGAAGTGTCACAATCCGAAAAGCCGTGTGTTCCAAAAGGTCTTGCAGAGAGACCTTGGCTACAGTCTCTAATACATCAATTTTGTCTGGTCTGCATTGATTCTTTTGCTCTGCCACATTTTTAAAAATTGGGTAAATATCCGCATTTCTCTTACAAATGTCATCTCGGATAGCACAATACTGCTCCTTGGTCAATCCTTGATCCAAAATTAACGCCAATGCTTCATCTTTGGACGCACTTATAGGCTGATCAATGTGCTTTGTCAATCCTTCTCTGACTTGCTTGGCTTTTTCTGGGGTACTTGCAAGTATTTGAAGTACTGCAGCAAGATCATGTAGTCCTTGTTTCCGGGCAGCTACATGAACTAGCAAAAAAACATCATCACCTTGGAATTTGGATAGTTCCGCTGCTTGGAGTCTTCGAGCCCTTTCGCCTTTCGATTCAAATGGAAGAAGTTGCCGTCCAACCGGTCTATTACTTTTTTTTAAAGGCAAAGTTGTAGTACCGTTTATCCATTGCAAATGTCTTCTAATGGCTATTACCTTTAAGCCAATTATAATGCAAATTGTTGCAAAAATGGTGGCTTTTTATACCCTTGCAGAGGGTATTATAAAATTGTGCGGATGATTGTAACGCATAGTAGGAAGCATCTCCGACCACATAAAGTATATATATTGTTGTCCGTCTGTCTCGGATGACTATAGCATATAGCTGCCATAGGAACGATCGGTCGAAAAACTAGTCTTAGTCTTAATGGAAACGCCTCCAAAGTACGTATTTCTTAGTTTACTATTCCTTCACATGATTTCACTAAGATTGGTCGAAATCGGATGACTATAGCATATAGCTCCCATAGGTCGAAAAACTAGTTCTAGTGAGAAAAACTTTTTTGCTCTTAATGAAATCGTCGTTATCATTGGCATACACTTATTTGATATACTTTTACACAATTCTACAGAGTTTGGTCGAAATCTGATGACTATAGCATATAGCTGCCATATGAACGATCGGTCGAAAAACTAGTTCGAGTGAGGAAACCTTTTTTGTTTTTAATGAAAACGTCCTTTTTATTGGCATATTCTTTTTTTATATACTTCAACACATTTTTACAAAGTGTTATCAATATCGTATGATTATATCATATAGCTGCAGTCGAAAAAGAAGTTCTAGTTACTTTTTTGTTTTAAATGGGATCGACTCCAAATTTCGTAATTAACAGTGTATTATGCTTTTCCATGATTTCACCAAGTTTAATCGAAATCAGACATCTCTATAGTATAAATCCCATAGAAAAGTAATGTCAAAAAAGTCGTCTTAGAAAAGCTTTTTTTGTTTTCAATGAAAGCTGCAAGGGTATACAAAACTTCGGCCGAGCCGAAGTTAACTTTCCCCTATTTTTTTTTAGTTTATTTAAATTTAATAATATTGTTGTATGCCTTATAAAACCAACTTCATTAGAAGTTTAATGCTAGTTAGCAAGGAAGTTTTTATGAATATGGGTTTTTGTATTGGGCCAATTGGAGTTTGGTTGCTTTTTCTATTGTGGCTTTCATTTTATTTCCATTAACATAACATCTCTTGCCAACATAAAGGTCCAGACGGACTGACGACGTAACGAGAAGTTTCATACAAAAATTTAGAGATGAAGAAGCAGGCTTAACGATGTCCTTGCACTTTACGTTTACCCACGTTGGAGTCAAAACGTACAGAGCGTACTAAACAGAGCTTAACATCTCATACGTGGACTCAATGTTAATAGGCTGTGGGCCTTATTTTGCGTTGCTCTGTCTTCTTCTTCTTCTTCTTTGGCCATCACAACCGTTTTACGGTCTCGGCCGTTGCCACTAATGCCCGCCACTCGCCTCTGTCCCGAGCGACATTCCACCAAAAGGACACTCCCAGGTTCGCAATGTCTCCCTGCACCTGGTCGCGCCATCTCCGCTTTGGTCGACCAGGCGGGGGAATGCCTCCCAACTCTATCGCATGCCGATTGTACACACGCTTTGCTGGAGCGTTATCATCCATACGGGAAAATGTACATTTTGCCCAAAATGCAAAAATCAGTTGTAGTGAGGACAGGGCATTAACCGCACATGATAGCAATCATTCTCCTCTGAGTGATTTTTGTTAAAATAATCTTCCAAATGTTGGGTGGTATCATTGGAGTCAGTGAGGCAATGGATGTTTATCTCGTGTCCTATCTCAAACAAGAGAAAGTGACATACAGTTTAACGCAGGATCCGAACGACAACGTTTGAGAAGTTGTTTCATGGCTAGTTACTTTAAAGCTTGCTGTAAAGATGACCGGCTGTATAAGTTTTTAAAGAAAAACCGATCCCGATGCGGGATCGAATTCCCTGATATGTGGTATGTTTAAGCAAAATAAAAAAGTCGAAAGAAATGGTTCCAGAAGGTAAAAACTACCCTTTAATTGTTTCTCGCAAGTTCAGAACATACAAAAAATACTCTTAATTTGTTCCCCGATATTTATTTCTTTTTTTTATCAGTATCTGGAGCTTCAGTGGGCGGTGCCCATGGCATTTTTAAATCTTGCGGTGCACCATCACGGTACCCTGAATCATAATCTTCTTCTTCAACGTAGGGCAGATGATCTGGCTCAGGATCAGGATTTGGTTCTGGATTGAGGTAATTGTTCCGCCTATCCGCTTTGGTAGTGATTTCACTCAGTGCCACGGGTTTTTGTTTCTGAGCCGTTTCCACTCGCATTTCCAGGGAGAATTTCGCATTGCCCTTGCCTTCGAATGCCATTTCAATATCAATGTTCTTTGCCCAAACTTTGCAGGTGACGTACACAGCCTGGTTTTCGGGCATGTTGTTCAGCTGCAGAGCAACCACACGACTGCTGCCCTCCAGCTTGTTGCTGGTTTCATAAAACGGACCTGGTATATAGACAAAATGGGGCTCATCGCCCTTGGTTACCTCACATGTGAGCCAAATTCGGCCCTCGCCGCCATATTTCTCCATGATGTCGCTCAGATCGGAGGGCGCCCCTTTGGGTATCTCAGAGGTGGAGTCGTAGGTTTGGGCCGTAAAGCCAATCACCTTGTTCAGCTTGATGAAGACACAGGGCTTCTTGGCCTGATAGCCCCACAATTTATCACCGTTGCACTCACTGAAGTGCTCCTCCGCATTGTCATCCAGTTCTTTGAGGAAATCATCGATAGTGTCGGCTATGGGATAGACATCGGTCACCAGATGGTGGTAAAACGAAATGGTTTCGTATTTGTTTGGCACCACCGAGAGCCCCGGAGAACCCTTCAGCGAAGTGGGCACCTCGTCATCGATGAGGAAATAGTAGAAGAAGAGGTAGAAGCACAATACTATGAGCACGATTAGCAAGTAAAGAAAGAGATAGAACATGATGATTCGGAACCAGGCCCAGGCGGTGCGACCAAACAGTCGATTCTCATCCAAGTCGAGAATCTTCTTGGACCAGGGCAGATCCTTTTTTTTTGCGCAGAACTTCCTCGTTGCGGAAACGCTTGCGCACCTTGTAGTGCCCCGCAGGGATCATCACCTCTTCGGGCATGCTGATGCTGGATGGGAGTGTTAAAGTGTATATTCAAAATTTGCAACAACCAAACGAATATATTTATTTAAGCAAGTGTAAGTTTAGTGATACTCTAGCCGAAATGCCTACTTTAAAAGGAAATGCCTGCTTAGTGAAGAAATTTCTGGATAGTTTTAGGCACTCGAAAGACGTAGCATCAAGGTGAATGAGCCCAAATTCAGGGGAACACCGCACACTTGACATAGACCTCTACGTTAGTTGGCAAACTGTTGAACTACACCCCAATCACACGACGATATGCGAGATTCTCACTGTATTCCTGTTCGGACAGATTCTCCGAAATGGAACGAAAAAAACACATTCTCCTCACTGTATTCCTGTTCGGACAGATTCTCCGAAATGGAACGCAAAAACACATTCTCCCTATTAATCAGTCCATCCGCATCGTAGTACCGATATGATATATACTCAATATTCGCATCCAACTGCCCGCTAGCAAAGTTGCACGTCACTCAAATGCGATTGGTGCGCTTCTCTGTGGGCAGCTCAATGATATAGTTATGTCAAATAGATTCCTAAATAGCATCAGTCCCCAGTTGATGGGTCTGACCAGCTCCTTACGCGATCTTCTTCAGGCCACGTACGGGGATCTTCCCGTACCTGAAGTTCAGCTGGTGACCCATCGAGACTATGACCTGCATCGAGCCTTCGTTGACGCCAATAGCCTATGATGGCTTCGCCCCCTGGTCCTTTCGTGACATGACCCGCCACGAGTCAGACACGATACTGTTTTGGTTCCTCAGCATTGTGAGGTCCCATTCCTTCGCTTTCGCAACATTCTTAGAGAGGAAGATGGTGATATCATGTTGTGTGAGGATACTCTACCATTTTTCCAAGAAGCGGTACTCCATTCCATTCTGTCAACCTTGACACGTTGCTCATCTGCACCTCCTCGGTCGTCTCATCGTTGCAGTCGATGATCAGATGACTCGACCGGATATGGATTCCTGTAAAGCTGATACGCGTATCCAAAAATACATCCAGGATCGCTTCCTCGAGCGCAGTTAGCTTCTCATGACTGAGGTTGACCTTAGGGTATTCCTCAGGTCCTACTGTTACCTTCACCTTTTCGCGACGTCTGCATACGTTGCTAGGGGTGCATGGGCAATGGTTGGACGCTTGCCTGCAAAGGTTTCTTAGATAAAGCAACGAGCAGTAAATGGTCCAAAGACTGCGAAATTTGTAGGGCTAAACCGTTCATTCGATTGGGTTGAAACTTTCGGTAATTGTTAGACGTTTGCCCGCAAAGCTTTTTAAGATACCAAAAACCTCGAAATTTGCAAAATTTTCTAATTTTTCATTTGAGTTTGATTGTTATAAAGATTTGAGAGACATCAATTGTAGATGGGTAAATGGGACCCTCCTAAACCAAACGGTCAAAAAAGTCACGAAATTTACCAAATTTTCATATGAGCTTAGAAGACGGGTAAAAAGACGTCTAAATAGACCGAGATAAAGATCGAAATGGGCAATTGTTGCAATATTTTATGGTGAACACCGTGTAGGTGTGACAAAAAAAAAATCAAAACAAAACTTCTGGGATAAGTCGTAGCGTAGGTTGTAGATATGGTTCAGTAGATTTTTGTGGCATACTAGAATTTTTTAGTGTACATCGAAATTTTGAATAACGGTAAAAAAGCCTTTTTCGCACAAACACTCACTTATACGCCCATAACTTTGTCATATATCAAATGATTTTTATTTTCTTACCGGTTTTGGAAAGAAGAAATTTAGGTCTTTAAAGATACCATATATGACTAATCAGGATTCATTTCTTATCTTGGAGTATTTGCTACGTAAACCATTTTTAATTGCGTTTTTTTCCCAATTTTTGTCTTTGGTGACGTTTTTGAACACTATTTGGTTAGAAACCCCCAATATTTGTTTTATTGTTTAAGAACAACACATCTTCACGGTTAGAACGTATGCCTATTTTCTAAAATCGGTCAATAATTAGCAAAGTTATTAAAGTTTTTCGGATTACGAAATTTTCGCAATATGGTGATGAGTCGCGCCATAATAGCACTGTCGACCGAAAAATTGTTGAGTTTTCAGAGTAAATTATTGAATAATTTTTTTAGAATAAGTATTGTATAGCCTTGTCCGTCTGTCCGTCAGTCTGTCCGCCTGTCTGTCTGTCCGTCCGTCTGTCTATATTAATAAATAGATCTCAGAGATGGTATGAGATAGAGGTTTGACATGTATGGAACATAAGCTTCATATGCTTACAGGCAGATCAAGCTTACTTTCAACTATTGCCACGCCCCCTCCCGCCCCCAAAATTTAGAAAAAACGTCATATCTTCGGCAGTTTTATAGATAGGAGGTTCTTTTTGGACATATTTAGTAATCGGGATTCTTTATCGGTCCACCAAAGAATTGGTAAAGATCGGATGAACGATAGTCAAGATATAAGCGAAAGAAACTTCTCTGCTGCAGCGCAGTAGCAGCATTGCTTTCAGCAGCTACTGCAGCATCTAAATTTACACTGAGCATACACTTTTGTGGGTAAAGAGTGTATTATAGTCGGGCTTCCCCAACTTTCCTACTTGTTTTAATTAGGCTTTTTAAGGTTTTTTTTCCTAAAAAGTTAAATAACTCAACCAAATATTACTCGATTTTAATAAACTAAGTTGCAGAAGACGCAAAATTAAATGTTTTTTGAAACTGCATACCAAAATTAAATAGTTTTATATAAATTTGACCTATTTATTTTCATTTAAAGTACGGTGAAGTCGCAAAAAACTGAAAAATTCTATTTGTTTTTCATGTAGCTCCCCCAAATTTTTATTCGAGATTGCAATGTAGTACACCCTTGGAAAGGTGTTACATTTCTCTTTCCAAAGACGCATTGCAAACTATTATAGGATGCCTAGTTTAAGAAATATGATTTTTTAACTATATCAACCTCGAAAAGACGGACTTTTAACCGTTATTCCAAATTTTGATGTGCACGAAAAATTTGTGGTATGCCACAATGTTAAATTTAACTATATCTACAACCTACACTATGTCGCATCCCAGAAGTTTTTTGACTGTCACACAGTGTTATTTGAGCTTATTTTTGCTGGAAGTAAATTGTAGACGGCTAATGGTAGGTGTGGTTGCCTTTAGCTTTAAGTGTGGATACCATTCAAGGGTATAAATACTGCGGAAGCTAGCTTTTTATATTCGTTTTGTGTTTCAAATATTTTTTATGACAGATGATTGACTTTCAATGAAGGCCAAAAACCTACAAAATTTTGCAAACAAACTCCGCGGAGGTTTAAACTCTCATTATAGTTTGAGGTAAGTGTTTGTGCAGCAGCCGCTGCACTAGCATATATATTTTGTTAGTTGTTAAGTTGAATTGAAAGAATAAATTAAATTGAAATGCAACGAAATAGCAAGAAACTGTTAGGCCTCCATTACATTCGTCTTGTTTCGGGCCGGTGTGTGGGCTTCCGACGGCCAACGCTGCTGAAACAAAGTAACTGCTTGTCATCACAGAATGCAATTAAAATTTAAAAAAATCCTCCAACCACTAGTCTTTCTATTAATACCGCGAGCAAATAGTTATCTTTGAAAATCCTCCTAGATTTTTTACTGGCGCCCGAGCAGGGACTTGAACCCTGGACCTTTGGATTGCAGAGCGGTTCCTTAACAAACTGAATCTTATATTGATAAAAAAGTTATCCCGCTACTTTCGGCACATTCAAGTAAATCAATTAAAATTGAATAAGTTGACTGAGTAATAAGTTTGCTTTCCTTATAACTTGTTGCCGATAAATCGATCCGCCATCGAAATCCTCGTAGATCTAGTAGCTTGAGAAATAGCTAGTAATACTGCTACTAGGCTTTGAGAAACGGGAACCTTTTGGTAGGGTCCCATGGTCATTCAGCTGCACTGTAAGCGCAGCTCTCCGCACGCCTAAATATAAAGAAAGTCACTAAAGTTTGAAGGAAAGACGAAGTTAATGTGTGCTTTATACACACCTATGTATGCACTTGCTATCCATGACTACATTTTTTAAAGTGATCGACACTATTCTCATTGTCGTCATTCTAGTCATCGTAATCCGAAGCAGGGTCTACCATTTTCACCATATTTCTGCCGTTATCCGTAGTACATAAATAAAATTACATGGACTTGTAGATTTGATCGTCGTAAGAACGCTTAATATACTTTGTCAAATTAGTGCAACAGAAATTAGTCAACAGAAACTTTCGATTACATACACCCAGCGACAAAAAAAAGCCGTACTCTGCCATTTCATGCATTTTTGCCATCTCTACCTCGGGGTTTCCCCAAATGTTATTCTATTCGTATAATTTTAATTTTTGGAAGTTCCCCTGCTTGTTTTCTTCACATTGCGAGTCATTTTCGGCGTCTCAGTTGCAAAAGGCTCATTTTGCTGAACTTTTTCTGAGAGCTCTTTAGAAACTATGGCTAAAGGAAAACAACTGACTCTGGCTGAAAAAGCAAAAATTATTGCATTGGCTGAACAAAATGTATCAATTCGTAAAATAGCGGAAAAAACTAACTTTAATGAAAGCTCGGTGAGACGATTTTTGAAAAAATTTCGTGAGACTGGAGAATTGGAGCGGAAGAAAGGATCAGGCAGAAGAAAATGTACAAATGTAAGGGAAGATCGGTTAATTATGAGAGCGAGCCTCCAAGATCGATTTAAAAATGCTGTTGAAATAGCGTCTGAAGTACAGCAACGATATTCAACCCCAAATCAATTGTTAAATTGTTGAAAAGTATTACTAAGCGAAACGTTTTCGGCGATTTAAACTAAAACACCTTTAAACGTTGTACGTTCCTTAAACATAAAATCAAAAAAAGCAGCTCCAATTGTTGTTGGTATTTGGTCAAAGCGCGTTAGTGAATTACTGTGGCACCGCAGTGTGTCGGTGTGTGTGTGAGCGTGTGACTCGACTCGTGTTATTTTTTGCCGACAAATCAAAGTAAAAGGAACCAAATTCCAATAAATTTGTAGAAATCATTAAAACTGTCAAAAAGAAGAGTTGGGCAATCGATAGAGCAAAAGGTTAAGGTCTGACCCATAAACGCGACAATGACAAAAAGAAAAACAATTTGGATAAATGCGTGCGCGAAGGCTAAATTTTTAAGTGCAAGTGCAATTTTACATATGCAAAAAATTCAATAAAACGAATGAAATTGAAAATGAAATGCAAAAAATTAAAACAACAAATTTTGATGGCTCTCTTCATCTCAACTCTCTCTTCCCCCCTCTCTCTCTCTCCCACTCTCCTAGGCAACATACATTTAATAAACAAATTTGGATAAAATGCAGATCAAGGAATTGTGAGTATAATTTTTAAATTTTGATTATTGTTTACAATTTAATAGAAATGCCGAAATGCCGCAATTATTTGCAAGTGTGACAAATCGATTTTATGCCGCTCTCTTACTCTCTCTTTCTTTTGCTTGCATTACACGTGTTGTCGTTGTTGTATTTTAAGTTACTGTTTTATTTGTCATTTACGCCCCGCTTGGAGACCAACCGTAACTATGTTCTTATCAGAAAACCCTCCTCCGTTCCATTCACTTGCTCTCTCTTGGCTCTTTTAACGATGACGTAATGACTTTCAAGTTCGTAACTGAAGCTACGTAAGCTGCTTGGCTACAGCACTTCGAAACGTAATCGTTGAGGTTCCGTTTTGCATTTCAGGTAAAATTTGTTTTTGCCCCAAACATTCTCCCTTTGCCACGCTGGCCGCCTGTGTGAATCACTTTTAAAACTTTTATTTTATTGGTATGGCGCGTCGATTCTAATCAAACAAGTTGTCATAAAGCTTTGATAAGACGCTCTTATTCTCACTATCTTTATAAGATATGTCTCCCTTCCTCCTCGCCCCCAATCCATCAGCATTTCTATTCAATTTTGTGACACTTGCAAATTTCCTCACGTTCAGCCAAAACGAATTTTTTCTTCCTCTGCTCTCTTTTTGGCAATGAGGGTTTTTTTTTTTTTATTTATCAACGGAAGTTGCTCAATTTTTAATTGCTTTTTGAATTTTTTTTGTGGATGTGCCCACTGAAGGCTGAAGTGAAAAGAGCAGAGAAAATGTTTTCAATTACGTTGATAATTTTATAGATTTCTATTTTTAAAGAAAAATTATTCATCCTTATCTTTAAAATAAGTCTTAAAGGGTTATCAGAAAATAAGTAAATCGGAGGTGTTTTGAAAATCTTTAGAGATTTTGTCTTCGATTGGCTTGCAAAGCGCTCAGAAAATTCGTCGGTGTTTCAGAACTGCAAGAGGAGAGTGAATTGTTCCAATTGGGTCAAAGATAATTGTCCATCCAATAAAACAGGGTTGCATCTCGCGCAAATGTGGCGCTAGTAATGTCAACTGAGGCAGATAGATGGCGCCAGCAATGCCAAGAGGCAAGACGGTTTTGGTTGATTTGGCTGCCTTCGGTTGGTTTTGCGATATTTATTAAAAAGCTAATTTTAATATTAAATCAAATGAAAGCTGTTACAGCCTACTTAGTTGTTTACATTTCCAAAACTAATTTTGCTTATCAAAATAGTTTTAGGGGTGAATTTAGCAAACTGTCTTCCCAAAACACAAGAGATTTGAAACCAACCGAAAGATATTTCTAGGACACCGAGAATTGGTTTTGGGTTGGAGTTTGGTTGGAAGAGATTTCTGCGACCCCTCCGAATATGTTAATAGTTTTATCTGATTAATGGTAACTACAGTGGCGGATCTAGAAGGGATGCTGAAGACAGCCCAGACCACCCCAAATATCTTACTTCGCCAATTAAATGCAGAAAGCAATATATTTGCAGTGAATAAAAATTTCAGAAAAAGCTGGAACATACATATTTCAATTTGTGCTCTAGCTAAACTGGTTTGATCAAAACATAAAACTTTAGAGTCGACATCCAAAGTTCTACTGAATCGATTTTTTTTTTGGAATTTTGTGTTAACCTTCTCTATACATTCCTCTATGTGTCCTAGCAGACTAAAGTCAAAATGTTTAATTTCGTGTTTTTAAGAATTTTTAAACTGTTAAAAAAACTGTTATTTGATTTTCAGAAAAGAATTTGGAGTCGGTACGGAAGCAGTCCTGAGCACTTGCTCGTCATTGTCTTAAACTGATTTCCTGTTCGCGGTTACGAACCAAAATTAACCAATGCATTCCCTTTTTTATACCCTTGCAGAGGGTATTATAAAATTGTGCGGATGTTTGTAACGCATTGAAGGAAGCATCTCCGACCACATAAAGTATATATATTCTTGATCAGCATGATGAGCTGATTTCATTTAGCCTTGTCCGTCCGTCCGTCTGTCTGTTTCTATGCTATCTCCTCCGTCAGTTTTAAAGCTATCCTCACCAAACTTTGCACGAAGTCTTTTGGCACAAATACGCTGCACATTTGTCGGAACCGGCCGGATCGGATGACTATAGCATATAGCTGCCATTGGAACGCTCGGTCGAAAAACTAGTTCTAGTGAGAAAAACTTTTTTGTTTTTAATGAAAACGTCATTATCATTGGCATACACTTATTTATTATACTTCTACACAATTCTACAAAGTTTGGTCGAAATCGAATGAATATAGCATATAGCTCCCATAGGAACTATCGGTCGAAAAACTAGATCGAGTGTGGAAAACTTTTTTCTTTTTAATGAAAACGTCCTTTTTATTGGCATATTCTTATTTTATATACTTTAACACATTTCTACAAAGTCTTATCAAAATCGGATGACTATAGCATATATAGATAAATTTCGTATGTACCAGTGTATTATGCTTTTCCATGATTTCACCAAGTTTGGTCTAAATCAGACATCTATATAATATAGATCCCATAGAAAAGTAAAGTACAAAAAGTAGTCTTAGTTAGAAAAACTTTTGTTTTCAATGGAAGCTGCAAGGGTATACAAAACTTTGGCCGGGCCGAAGTTAACTTCCCCTATTTTTTTCTTTCATTCTCAATCGATTTTGCCCTTATCGTTGTCAAAAGGTAGCTTCGTTTACGTTAGCATGAGTCTTTGACATAAACAGCTGATTGCTGTGTTTTAAAATAAGAGCCGTCAAATTAAATGCTCTTAGAATATCTGGAACTCCTCGGAAAAAATATAGACTGGACATTTTGAATAGAAATTCCACAAGGCCATACCATATACTTGACCATAGTCACACCTAAGCCTCATTAGCAGAAAGTTATAAAATGATAAATTATAAATGTTCCAACCCACCCAACAACATTTGGAAGATTATTTTAACAAAAATCAACCTAGTGAGCCTTTTTCGAGCCCTTTTGATGATTTAAATAACTATCATGTGCGATTAAAAGAGGACTCGAAAATTATTGAAATACGACTCGAAAAAGATGACTCGAAAAGGTGTCCAAACTGAACAAGGCTTAAAATCGACTTTTCAAGAAGAGTCGCGACTAGTCCAGCAATTATTTTATGATATTTTTGATCACATTCAAGTCTTTTTCGAGTCCTCGGCTTGAACGAAATAGTCATAAACTCACTCCGATTTCTGGTCACAAATGATACCTTTGTCGGGGGAAAATGGTACCCTAGCCGCGACTCTTCTTGAAGATTCGTTTTTGACCCGTTTTTCTGATCAGTTTCAACTCATTTTCGAATCATTTTGCGAGTCATAATTCAATAAATCACATTTTGAGCATATTCATGAGTAATTTTCGATTCTTCTTTTAATCGTTAGGTATTAATCTATTTTTAATTATTAAAAGTGCTCGAAAAATACTCATTAAGGTGATTTTAGTTAAAACGATCTTCCAAATGTTGGGTGGGAGGGAACCAATTTCTCGAGACATAACCCAGCAAACCAGCACGCGAGCATTTTGCGAGACTTGATTTCATTGTTCACTGTCATTTCGCCAGCGTCACGCGCGACCCGATTGTATAGGTGAGCGTTAAGATGTCCGTCATTCGTGTAGAGTGCCGCAGTCCTGAGTTCGAGTCCCAGACAAGGTAAATAAAAAAAAATTAATTTATAGAATAAAAAGAATCTTTTTAGGAGAAAATGTGGAGGTGTGGGGGTGAGTCGGGCCGGGTGGCGACTCACGGGTTCACAAACATATACTTTTTTGATTGTATTTTAAATCAAAAACGTATCACAGCAAATATTTTAAATGACTCGCAAGTAATATCAAAAAAGTGTCGCAAATGATACCTCCAAACGCTCGCTAACCGTATTGCTTTCGACTATCGTAAATTATACTTTCACTGCCAGAAACTGAACGACACATGAATCATTTTACTATCATTTCCCGACCCGTATGCGAGAGTTTTGCCTGGTTAACTCACGCAACTCACTCGCTTGCAATATCGTTTGCGAGCGTTTGGTTTGCTGGGAAGAATTACAAACGACTCCAAAACGACTCGGATGTGATCGAAAATTTTATAAAATGTTTGCTGGGAGCCTTCTTACTTATCTTTTGAAAAAAAGTTGTGTTGTTTTGAATTGCTCAGCTTCTATTCCACGTGACCTAAGGTCCGAAAAGATGAAGCTCCCATATCCAGCTGTCTTTGTATTCCTTGAAATTACCATTACAAGTTTTTAGACGTTTCTGTCCTAGTTCGAAGTATTAGGCAAACTATCGTTTCAAACGAAGCATCGAACTTGGCCTCTATACTAGGCCTTAAAAGTGAATATACCAGTTCATAAGGCATTTTCATGAAAGAAAGCCTGTTAAATTCATGATCGAAAAGCATGTAAGGAAAGCCAGGTTTCTAGTTCAAGCTCTTTCTGAGCCCACATATGGGGTTGTCAGTACTATGGAATACTCTCTAAGCTTTGATCAATGATGTGATCTAACCTTCAATCAAAGGTCCCAATATATGTAAGGGGTTTGGTTCTGGACCAGTTTTTAGCCCTAGGGAAGTTGTCTGAACGTAACAGTCATCGACTTGGTGTCGATGGGGCCAGTTGAACGTACTGAGCATTGTACGTCAACATCCAGTAGTAAATGATGAGTTGCCCTTTTAACGGAAAAATTCATTCAATTAAATACTCCCGATCATTTCAATCAAAGTTTTTCGCAAAGTATTAGTGTACGCGACCGCTGTGCAAGGGGTCGTGGACTCGATCCCGCCTCGGAATATCTAATGAAAAGTTTTTTCTTTGAATAAACTTTACACCCGGTCACGCCTCTCTGCTGTTGGCGCCAGCTTTGTAGTAATTAGCCATGAAAAGCTTCTCAAGCTGCCGTTCAGATTCGGCGTTGAACTGTAGGTCCCTTTCTCTTGTGCGAAAATAAGAAGCGCACAAGCCAAGAAATTGAGAGAAGCTCGGCTTTGGCCCTTTGGGGCTGTGTCAACGTGACAAGCCTTGGGGCTGTGTCAACTAGACAAGCCATTTTACTTTACTAGTTTGCGTTAGTTGGTGGTTAATGTGCTTGACTTTAAGTTTGTTTCACTAATTTTACTCATTAAATTCGAACTCTTAGGTAATGACAATAAAATGCAAACAATCAAAAAAAAAAACTTAACGCTTGTTTACCTTGTGATTAACCTCGTTTTTGTTGTGTCAAACTCTTTTTCCCCCTCATTTACTCTTCGTACCATATAGTCATTCCGCACTCCATGGCAAGCAATTTTCGGTCGAAAATTGTCGTGTAACAATTGCTTGACATTTGTGAAACCGAAACCTAAAACAGAAACTCAAGCGTTGTGTTTTTGTTATCTTATCAGGTAAAAACCCAACCAAATGGCGGAACTAAATGCGGGCCCGTGCCATTTTCAAATTGATCGAAGGGGACCGGTTGGGTGAAGAGGCGATGTACAATGTGTAGCTACAAAGTGCGTCAATTAGGTAGTTGTAAAAACAGTCACGCTACTAGCACCTGCAAACAACATGAAGTGCCCAACGTTTTGCTTGCAATTAAAACTAGTTTTGTTCTGATCTCAAAAAATTGTCTTTTAAAAATTTAAGTTAGTAATTGATTTACAACTTTTTTCATTCTTAAATTTCATAAAAGTTTAACAAAGTTGGTCGTCATGCTTCACACTGCGTATTTGTTTGTTGCTGTGCTCCCGCTTTTAATTGCCGGCCATGCTTATGCCATGCCATTTATGCCCCGTTGGCCATTTAAATTTGTTTATCAGCTCACAGCCATCGCAAAAGGCACGCGCTTTTATTTATTTTACTATTTTTTCAGTTTGTTTGATGCTGGCGTTAAAATTTTTATTGCCAAATGGTTTGCACTCCGACAGGCAGAAAACAATTGAAAACAAATGGTGTAAAGTTGAGCTGAATTATGACATTGGAGAGAGAATCCGCTAACAAATTGTTGCTGTTTTTTTTTTGGCTATATTTTTGTTCGCAGCTTGAAATCGCACACAATCAAATTTGCACTCGACCAAAACTCAAAATTTATCGCTCAGCTTTCACTTGTTTTTCTCCATATTTCTTTAACTTAACTACCAAAGTTGACCATGACTACCAAGGAGTCCTAGCCAACTTCAAGGAATAGCTGTCAAAATGCATATTTGTCTTTGAGTAAAATTTGTTTGTTTGCAAAGGCTGTTGCTATTAAAGGTCCCTACTTTAAACAGACCCACATCTGGCCTCGTATAAGCAATTCAAACACAGTTTGCTTTGGTTGTTCCTGCAGCCAAATTGGAGCAGTTTACTTTTATATATTTTTCCATTGATTCAAACGTTCTCGTTTCTGGTCCCACTACTTGGGGTCTATTACTTTGTGGTGTGGCTGCATTTTAAGTTTTTCTTCTATTAACTTAACTTTAAAGCCTAGAGAAAATCCTGTGAAATTGGATTTGTGCCATCATTTAGTGAGGGATTTCTTATTTCAACTTTTCAGAGTCAGTTAGCTTTACTTTAAATTTCCAGCCCTTACCATCTGCTGTCAGGTTGGGAATATTAATTGTCTTTAAACAAAAAGTAAAAACAGTTTCACAAACCCTTTTATATACAACTAAATTAAATATTTCCTTAAATCCGCCAATTTTGGCTGGACACAATAATAGGTGTACGAAGATAAATGTTTAAATTAAATCAATATTTCACTATTTTTGGTCTTGTTTTATATTAAACTAAGTATCTGGCAGCTAATAAACGGTATATCCGCCATTATTTTGCAAGACTTTCTCTTTTCGTCTTGGCATGAAGGATATTAACTTGCGAAAAGTTTCAATTGGAATGTTGTACCATGCTCTTTGGACAATATCGCAAAGTTGATTTTTATTTTGACAAAACGTCTTTCTGGCCTCTCTTTCACCCCAGAGATTCTCGATGGGATTGACTTAACCACTCAAGAACATCCACATTTTGCTCTCGGAACCAATCCTTTACTACACGAGAGGCGTGCTTCGGGTCATTATATATAAAAGTGGCATATTATCCTCGGCATATGGTAGCATCACCGTCTCCAATAGATCTTTGTATGCGAATCTGACCATTATTCCGTCAATACGATGAATCGGACCTACACAATACCATGAAAAGCAGCCCCATACCATTAGGCTACCGCCTCCATGTTTCACAGTTTTGTATGTTTACTTTGGATCAAATTCTTTACCTTTCGGACAACGAACATTCCCTTTGGGAATCATTTCCAAATAAATTTATTTTGGATTCGTCACTCCAGAGGATATTACGCCATTTTTCTCACCCTCCGGTCTGCACCAGGTTCTACGATCTAATGCAAATTTGTTCCTCATCTAAAAATTTGCCGACCGAAGCAAAGGAACCCTGTGATCAATCCTACCTGGTAGGTTTTGCTATTTTCAATCGTTGCCGAACGGTCCGTGATGACACAGTATTCCCAATTTCATTGGCAATCGTCCTGGAAGACTTGAACGGGTAGCGTTTAACCAACTAAACCAAGGGTGCCCAAAACGAGCTTACCAGCGCGTCAAAACCAATACACATACACCAAATATATTTCAAGCAATAACAACTAAATGAGATAGAGAGAGAGAACCGATTTTTGTTTTTGTGTGTGTGCCGCGGAGCAACTCGCGTCGGCCGTACGCTAAGCATTTTGTTGTTGTGTCGAGTTTGCGATAGTCCGCGAGAGAGAGCATAGAGACACATAGAAGTTGTTGGCAGATCAGGCGCGGCAACAACAAAACAAGGCACGCATAAGATTTGTTTTTTTTGCTGGCTAGGGCGCGCGGAACGCGCGGTACCGCGTGAACAACAACACAAGCGTGTCTAGCGTAATGGGCATGGGCGCCCCTGAACTAAACCATGCGATCGTCGGTCTTAGATGATGATTTTCCAGGTTCTCCCTGAGTTTCACCTATTTTTTCCGGGTTTAAGGCATTGGTTACGAAGTTTTGAGAATGTTTCATTAACATGGCAATGGATTAAAACGTTTTTCCTTCATCTCGCAGTCGTCGAATGAGCCTTCTCTCATCCGCACTGCAGTGACGCCCACGGCCCATCTAATACAATTTTAATGGTTATTAAGTCCCCATTTAGTTATATTTTCCTAATATCTTACCTTCTGCAACCAAATAATTGTATTTATAAACTACAGGTTAATGTTTTGCTTCATACACCTATTTTATTGACCAGCCGAGTTTGCAGTCTAACCAATAAAACAATCCACAATTTTTCCCAGAAAGCTAAATAATTTCGAGAATACACCCAATTTCGTACCGAAAAAAGTATAGCTTCCTTATTAAATGTTATGTTTATATCGATTTAAATCGATATTTAAAAAAAAAAACTTCACACCTATTATATTGTCCATGAGTTTATGTTCATCGGTCATTCGACTTCTGTTGTCAGAAATCCCGCTTTGTATAGCCGAAGCCAAGCACTCCGATGGCATTGAACTTCCTGGTGTAACAAGATATGCCAATGCCAAGTCTGAAAGCACTGGGAATGCGTCAGTCCTTTCCATTCAGAACTTAATAGGGTACCGCTTCAGGTTTGGTGACGGAAAATTAAAATGTAAATCCAATAATTCTAATGTCTGCTTGGGAATGAATTTCCGTCAAAAGAAAATCGCAGATTTAAAATACAAATTTCCTGGTTTACATTAGCGCTTCCAGAGATTGAACATGTCCGATCCTGACTTTGCTTTTTTGTATAGACAAATGTACAAACATACGTAAATACATGCACATATTTAGGTACAATATCAGTTCACTACGAAATAAATAACACACAATATTCACACTTGCATAAAAAGCCGCCAATTCACACACAAATGAACATTAATTCGTGGAAGTTAATCGGGGGTGTCCTGGAAATCTCTAGAGATTTTGGCTTCGGTTGGTGTCCCAGAACTTCGAGAGAATTCGTTTTCTTCGAAAGTCTAGTTCGAAAGGTGTTTGTATAAGATTATGGTCCTACTACAAAAACGGTAATATATTGCATGAGTTCGTGAAAACGCTATTGGTTTTTTAGTGTACTGGCTGGTTTGTGTATTGGTTGGTTTGCCAAAATCTCCCAACAAAACACTAGAGATTTCAAACCAACCGAAAGAGATTTCTAGGGCACCGAGAATTGGTTTTGGGTTGGAATTTAGTTGGAAGAGATTTCTGAGACACCTCCGTATAAGACGTTTTTATGGCGTTCTCGAAGAATCCACAAGATATTCTTGTCCTTTGGGATTATGTGTAACCTTAATAAAGACATTCATGTGTGGAAGGGAAGAATGTAAGAAGAAATGAAAGGGAGAATCACCGCAGTGGTAATGTAATGTCACAGGCGCAGTGGTAATGTAATAGAAGCACCACAGAAAATCGTAATTTTTGCGCATCAACTTTTATAAAATACGTTTTAAGCATTTTTTTGCACATCAAAGAACCTCTAGAAACTGTTGATCGCAGCTGTGTGACCAAACGCTGCAACCAAATATCTACCTTATAGCCAATTGGCTTCATTTAAATTTGCGCTAAAATCAGCAAAATAACATTAAATGTCAGGAATCTCTCAGGAAAGCCATCGGTTGTTCCATTTTACCATAAAATACAGAATAGGCGAAGCATATTCTCAGCAAAAACAGAAAAATCAGGGATTGTATAAGAACTTAGATGGGTTCACTATTACACTTGTCTAATATGAGAAACTCATATATAAAATCATCGACAACTCCAGACTATAATTATTGGGCACTACCAATTTGGAATTCATATATTGTTGGCTTATGTTGAACTTGTATTAAGAAAACATTTTCTTGAAAATTCTTTTATCGAAAACTGGGCTACAAAGCATACACACAAACCAGCAAACACACAAACCTTATACCCAACAAAGAGAAAAAAAAAATGAACATACATATATCAATTCCGAACCCAAGCTTTCGACTCAGTTTAACCAAAACTATACAATAAATATTGCAAATAAGACTCAAAATCGTCAGAACGATATGTAGAATTAGTGTTAAAATCGGCTCCCTATAATAGCCTATGATTTGAGATCGTCGATTTCAAAGTTTATTGAATTATCACTTTCAGACGATAAAGCTTTTGTGATATTATCGGAGCCTTTGCACTCTCTAGGTCTTAGTCCACTTCAGTCTTAATCAGGGATTAATACCGAAACGATTTTCGGTTCCGGTACAGGTACCGGTAAGACCCGAAATTAATGTTTCGGTAAAAGGTTATTTTTCGGTTCTTAATATATTTCGGTTTTCGGTTTCGATACGGTACCCAGTTTTTTATTTCGGTATACTGGTACGTACCAGTACAAGTAAAATTTTTTTAAATATTCTAAAAAGTAAATTCTGAGATAATTCCAAATCATTTTATTTCTTTTTAATATAAAGAATCAATATTCAACATAAAAGTTTCAGTCGTTTGACATTTAATATAAAATTATAATCGCTTTTTCACATTTCGTATTATTTTACGAAGTTAACTGTTAAGAAATTTTGATTATACATTATATAAAGTACTGTTTTTTTGAATTTAATTTTGACTTTTAAAGGTTATCGCAGTAACATAATTGCATTCAATGTGGTTGGGTCCACACGACTTTTAAGCGGATGCATTATAAATTTCACGCCAGAGAATATGCGTTCCACGCTAACCTGCATAGCTGGAACAAAAAGAGTAATCTTATTCAATTCTGAGAACTTTAAAATGTTTTTATTGTTTTAAACACGTTTCTGTGAAAGAAAATTGTTTATGAACTCCAGCAGATTATTTGTTGAAAAAACTAAAGTGTTTTTATCACCAAATTTATTTTCTTGCAACATCACATATGCACCATTTTCGTTGGCGCTTTCAGATAAGCTATTATTAAACCTGCATTCATTATTAAGCAGTGATTGTTTAGTAACAGACTAAATTTGAGCATAAATATTTGTTAAAAGTGTAATATAAGATTCTTTTGCTCAGGACTTAGCATTACGTCATATGTACATTGGGTCCAAAAATATGCCTAATAGAAATGCATTGTTATCAAAAATGGGGCTCTCACGCTTTTTTATTTCAAAAACGAGCGAATTCGCTAGACATATTTAGATATTTCCAATTTGCAGTGAATCCAAATGGAATAAAAATCACCCAAAACTAGATTTTCGACATACAGTTTAGTGTGGTCTCCTCAGCTGGTTCTAATAAGCGTACTATTTCGCGAACTGAGTCCCACACTTTCCGATGTAAAAGAATGTGGTTATCTGCGTCCGCTAAATTGAAGAAATTTTGAAGATGTCTTATGATCTGACCAAAATCACGATGCGCTCTGCAAAGGTAAAAAAAAACCGAAACCGTACCGGTACCAACGTTTCGGTTCTGTTCCGGTTCTATCGGTTCTAATAATAACGGTAAGCGGTATTCGGTTCTCCGGTACGTGATTTGAAACGGTTTATTTCGGTTAACGGTTCCGGTACCGTTATTAATCCCTGGTCTTTATTGTCAAATTTTCCAAATATGTAGAAATTCGACACATCATATTGAATGTTTAACATATTAAATCATAAAATATGAGCTGAACCAAGATTCGATTCTAAACTTTGAAGTTAAAGTTTCCAAAAATTATCTATTTGTTAATTTTGGCTCAAATCCGCAATCCGAATCTCCTCAATATTACTTTAGCTTTGCAGCCCTGACCAAGAACGATTTTTTTGTTTGCGCTAGAAAGGCAACTCAAGTACATATAGTCGTGACATGTGACGTCTTTGTCTTTTGTTTATTTTTTTCTGAGTGCAGTTTTTCCATTAACTACTTACTTACTTTCATTACCACTCACTTCCATCTCACATGGCACCTCTTCAATTATTGCCACACTTCAACCTTGGATCCAATGCGATTGTCCAGTCCATTTCAGCGGTGACCACAAAAGCCTTGGCCAAAAGCCATCATACGGCCCACACGCAGACACACACAGCACATTTACTTTTCATTTTCAATTATGACAAACAAAAGCAAAAGCAATTTCCCTTCCTTATGGGCTCCCGCTCGAGAGTTTCTGTGTGTCGTTGAGAGCTCTTCAATATAATATTGTTGTTGTTGTTGATTTTCGTGACTCCGGTTGACTCTTATCGTTTGCCGTCCTCTCCATATGAATGAATTTTTTGCCTAATTTCTATTGGCTTGTGTCATGATTCCCCGACCACTCACTCTGGTTCACATTTCATTTGATCTCTCCACATTTGATTTTTGACCCAGTTATTGTTGTCTCTGATTCTATTATTTGGGTCTGTCCTTGGTAATATGCGAGTATATACATACATACATACTCACTGATTTACTTATCTTATGCGGCACAAAAAAGTTTTTGTCGCCAGACACTTTTGTTGTGTTTTATTCGCTTGTGGCGCCTCTTAAGCACTTGCATGTTTTTTTCTGGGTAACTTATTTAAGCAAAAACTTGTAATATTTGATTTGATAGGAGGCCACTGATACAACTGAGAGGCAACAAAAGAAGATGAAAAGATTAACAAAAAAAAAACTCAGAATTTAACATGAGGAGAAATAATCCCTTTTAACTCCATATATTTGATAATATGCATTTTGGGGAATTGTAATCACTTAAGAGTATTCAATTTTTCTTTTGACTTAAAATTTGGAAGTTATTTATTAAAATATTTAACAAAAAATCTACAATTATCCATGCAATAAAATATGAGTTTTGCATAGAAGTTTTGTCGCTCATAAACATTTTGCTTGTCTTGGCCTAACTTCATGAGCTGCCTTCATAGCGTTTATTACGCCCCTTTAGCCTGCCCTTTCTCCCTAAACCATAACCAAGAATAGCAACAACAGCAGCAACAACAAACAATGCAACAATTAAAATGAGAATTTGTTTGTTGATGAGGCCTCCGAGTCGCAATTAACCTTTTGCTGGGCCATTGTTGACACATCTAATGATGTGTTTCCTAATTGCCAACTGACTAGCAACTGGTTGTTTGGGCATGGGGCAAAACTTTAGCCAACTATGAAAATTCCCCAAAACTTCCTGTCTTAAAAAGGTTAGAGTTCGTTTCGCTCAAGGATGTCAGAGGAGTAGGTGGAGGTGTGCTCTCTGTATTTATCTTGAGCCTTAGCTCTTTTGGGAACAATTTATTTGCCATGCTGTGTGCCAAGTAATTGACTTATTTACACTTTATTTACCAAGACCAAGGATAATCCCTAAAATATGGGGGAATTAAAGCAACACTGTCTTATAACGGCAAGAGAGAAAAGATGTTTATTAAAACATTGACTAAAATTTGTGAACAATTTTATTTTGAAGCCAGTTAATCATTCTTACTGGGTCTTAGAGTGGTTATAAGTAAAAGAAGTAAACAAAATGTCTTTAAAGCTGTTGTGTTAAGATTTCATGTTAAGGTTAAGGTAACATGGCTCTTCTACAGATACCTTATTTTCCACACTTATTGTAAATGACTACTACCATGCGTGAGCTTGCGAATGTATGACTAGGTGCTGAAAGATAACCCACAGAATAAAGAATAGGGAAAAGATTGTGACATATATTATTTTTTATAGTTTTTATTTATTAAAAGTCGACATAAAAAGGCTGTCAAATAAATTTATTAACACGCTTTAAAACGGGCTTATCAACTAAGGAAGCCTAACAAAGAAAATCCAACAATATTACAAAATAAACTTATAACAACTTCGACACGGTGGGGGCATTTTATTTGCCTGTCCGGCCAGCTGTGCCCCGACTCACAGCCAGCTGGATAAAAATTTGTTGATATAAAATAATTTGTTATCATAATGGAGGTTTTATTAACGACTAAATAAACTTTCGAATCAAACCCGATTCATATTTCGGCTCCAGCTCAGGTATCACATGCCGGTCTTAGGTTTCGAACCGAAACTGGTACTGGTATGAACCGATAATAAATATTGAACGAGAAGATTAAGCTAACTCCGTCTGTGCAGAAGTTTAAATACCCATGCAAGTGCTCATTTTCTTTTACTGATTTCAACCAAATTTTTTCAACTCTGTTTGACGTCAAACTGCTGTACAGCGTATATTATACAATGCACTGTGGGCCAGAAATCTAATTTTTTGGCCAAAACTCTGGCATTTATACACCAGAATGGCTAGGAAGCTGAAATGTTTTTCGAAATGTTCTTAAAAGATTGAACTTAACGCACATAATTTAATAAATCTAAAAATTTTATAACATATTGATAATCCAAATCAAAGTTAGAAATTTTTTCAACATTTTTGTTTTTTATATAAAAAAAAAAAGAAAGAAGAAAGCCCGACTATAACATACTCTGTACCTGCGAAGTGCTGCCCATCACCGTTGCGACCGGTGCTGCCCATAATTGTTTGTTTTCCTTATAACTCGACAACCGTTCATCCGATCTTTACCATTCCTTTGGCGAATCGATAAATAATCTTGATTACTAAATATGTCCAGAACGAACGAGCCTTCTATCTATAAAACTGTGACAAATATGACGTATTTTTGATATTGCAGGGGCGGGAGGGGGCGTGGCAAAAATTGAAAATAATCTTGATCTGCCTGCAAGTATAAGAAGCATAAGTCCCATACATGTCAAACCTCTATGTCTTACCATCTCTGAGATCTGTGCGTTCATACGGACAGATGGACATGGCTACATCGAGTCGGCTGTTGATGCTGATCAAGAATATATATATTTTATGGGGTCTGAGATGCTTCCTTCTGGGTTTTACATACTTTTGCACAAACTTATTATACTCTATGTACCTTTGGTACAGAGTATAAAAAATTGTTGTTGGATTTAAGTAAAATTTTTCGGAGAGTAGTTCAATAAAAAAAACATTTGTCATGAAATGTCAAATGGATCTTGAGATATTATCCCAAACAGGTACTGATTTGGACTGCTCACCACACCTAGGATTTTCAGTTAATAAGACCCCTCTCATCAGTTTTTCTATCTATAATAGCCTTGCTCTCAATTTATTGAACAAAAAATAAAAAAAAAATTTTATTTTAAATCGGAAAAAAAATATTTTTTTTCCAGTTCCAGGCAATTTTCCATTACATCTTGAACTTAAAATTACGCAGTAGCCCTTGAAGTTAGAGCTCTGACGCCTTGCAATTTATTTTAGAAATATTTTTTTAAATTTTTTATAACGAATTTTCACGAAGTTTTTCCGGAAAATCTGGAAAATCATGATAAAGGATTGCCTACTTTTAGGCTGTGAATGAAAAATGGTACAACTTTTTAATCTCGATTTTCTGAAAAACAAAGCAAAACCGCGCAAAAGCGCATACCTCCAGCTATTGTAGAATATTTAAAGAAAATAATAAGCCATGTCGCGAGTGAACTGCAAAGGGCACTCCAGGGCACTCGAAAATCAAAGTTGCCAAATTAAAAAAACCCCGTAAAAATTAAGATTTTTGCCATATTTTATGAAAAATAATACGAATTGAAACTTTTTTATAATTTTTTATTGAAATCTAGTTCGTACTTGAAAATAAAAAAATCAAATACCGCCAGCTGTTTCTTTCCTATTTTCGACTATTAAATCTCCATTTCTTGGAGCAATTTTTAGAAAAATCCCCTTTGAAAAGCTGCCATTCCAAAACTAATTTGTGGAATGGTTCTAAATTTCAGAATATAATATCTATAAGTATTCTAACTCATCTCCGACAATCGTTCTATCCAGTTTCCCAAACAAAAAAGTGGGACTTTTGGCCAAAATTTCGGTCCCCTGGCCCAGTGTGCAATGCAACAAAATATTTATTCCGGGTTCTAAAAAGTTTAACCTTATGTAAAACTTCACGCTAAATTCAAATCTGCTCAAAATATCGCCAAATATTAATTTTTCATGTTTTGAAAAAAGATAGGTCTACTAAAAAGCCGGATTCTCTGGTTTTAGTTCACCATAATAAGTAAAGATAATTAAATTATTTAAAAAAGTGTCGATTGTTTAAAGTCCAATCATAAATGACGAAGTTATGTTGATGATTTTTCAAGTTTGTGCTGCCTTTTATTAAGTTTATTTTCGTCTTTCCATAAAAATTGACCAGGTTTTAGATATTGACATGATAGGGTAATCTTTTATGAACATTTTTTGACCTCGATCATCAAAATCGGATAAAAAATACTTCCGCATTTGCAGCATTTTGTGAAATGACCCAAATTTGATTTCTTATGACTCTGAAAGCACATGAATTTTCTTGTTCTCACAAGGTCAAAAGTTTTTGATCCCGACTTCTAAATAGTTGATCCTTATGTTAAATTTCTCGCTGAATTCAAATCTGCTAAGAAATATGTGGAAAGTAGAAAGGCTTATCAACATTAGTGGACTAAAATCAGATCAAATGGCATTTTAATAGACCTACCTTTTTTTCAAAACACTAACGGGAGAAACTACAAATCTGCACAAACTTTGAGAGAGAGCGCCCTTAGCTGAGCTTTACAAAAAAGCTTTCGGGATGGCATTTCTTTCTCTTTTTTCTCCTGTCAACACCTTTTTGACAAAAATTTTGACAAGTAGTCGCCATCATGCCGTCCGAGCAAGAACGTCTTCGTGATCGCCTTGTAAAATTCTACGAAATGCACGCTGGCAAAGGTAAAGTGTTTACAGTAAACCATTTTACCCAAGAGGGCAAGTCCAAACGTACTGTTTATAGTATTTTGCAACGAAAAATAATAAAAAGAGAAGTTGGAAGTGGTCGGAAAGCAAACATTATGACCGGCCCAACTGTCAGAAAGTTAACCCAACTTTTAAACAACAAAGACAACATATGTCAAGGAGATGCAGCCAGAAAATTAAAATGCCGCCAACAACAGATCTGTAAAGTGCTGAAAAAGAATAATATTGTTGCCATACGTAAGCAAAGAGCACCAAGTTACACACCTGACCAAATACAAACTGTCAAATTTCAATGTCGGTGGATGTGCAATCAATATCGTGGCAAACTTTGCTTTAGAGGATGAAAGTTACTTTGGTCTGAGTCGCTGCCGTATACCGGGATATAGTGTTTTTTACACCTCCGATGTATCGTCAAAATATAAGTATAAGTTCAAGCAAAAGTTTGAGCCCAAAGTTATGCTTTACTTTGCGATCTCTGAGAGGGGCATATCGAAGCCGTGGTTCAAGCCAATTGGCATTGCAGTCAACAAGGAAGTGTGCATAAACGAGTCCTTAAAGAAGGTGTTGACTCCTTTTTTAAGGGAAAATCATTCCGACAATAATTATGTTTTCTGGCCTGACAAAGCTTCTGCTCATGACAGAGTTTATAGTTTCTCATTACGCTAAAATGACGACGGGTTTCCTGAGCAGCAAAGACATCCCTTTTGTACCAAAGGAACGTAACCCCACAAACTTGCCGCAGTGTCGTCCAATTGAAGATTTTTTTGGAAAACAACTGAAAGGCCAAAAATATTAACAAATTGACCAACAGGATTCGCTTATGTATCCGAAAATACGACCCCAAGGTATGGCCTGTGGAGACATTTTCCGGAAGCTACGTCGAGTGGTTGATAACAGTCCTTTCGACCAAATCCATTGATGCAATTCTTTTTAATATGTACCTAGTCATAAAAAACTGCAACAATTTTCATAAAGATCCGTTGAAAATTGTGGTTAAGGCGGCATCTTAAAGTTTGTGCAGATTTTTAGTTGTCACCCGTTATAAATGAAAATTTCACGCTATCTCAACAACCGTTCTACTTTCCACATATCTCAGAGCAGATTTCAATTTTTCATTGAAATCAATTGTTAAATGATCCGGATTTAGAAACTTTTGAATTTTTGTTGCATTTTGTTATTAGTAATGTCCAACTTAAAGTACGCTAACATTGAAAAAATAGAGGGAAACTGACTTCGGCTCGGCCAAAGTTTATATACCCTTGCAGATTGAATAAATGCTATAGTCATCCGATTTTGACAAAACTTTGCAAAATTATGTAAAAGCATATAAAGCAAACATAAACTTACAGGCCTGTTCCGGTTTTCACATATTTCTTCGATTTCAAATGAAAACAAAATCGAACGATTTGGTTTTAGCTGTTCTGGTATTCGAACGATTTGCAATTCGAGTGTTTCATTTCCAAATTGTTTCCGTTGACTACACTTTCACCTTAATCAACTAGTCAATCAAAACAATTCAATAAATAATCACTCAAAATAGTTGATAGTAGTTGAATACAGGTGTTTAAAATGTCGTTTCTATTTTTAAGGGCATTTTATGAACATTTTCCCAGCGTTTCATAAACAAGTGAAAACCAGAACAGCTTGAAAAAAATATGTGAATTCGATTTGGATGGCACGTGGCCAAATTGAAGCTGTTCATAAAAATAATTAATTTTTTTATTAAAAATAATTTTTAAGGGAATGTAAAATTGCAAAAAGTATCTAAATATACTAAGCAATGGTACAAAATTAACTCTAAGCCATTATTTTGACGATTTTATGTAAAAAATCGAATTTTCTTTTAAATTCATCGGCTCTAAGCAATGTGAATTCAAATCGAGTAAATCTATCGAATTGTGAAGACCGGAACAGGTAACCAAATCGAATTCGAGCAAATTTAGTGAAAGTGAAAACCGGAACAGGCCTGTTAATTTTAAGGCGGTACCATTAAAAACAAAAAAGATATCCGATTTTCACCAAACTTGGTAAATTTATGAAAAAGCATAGAAAACCAATAAATACAAAGATTTAAGACGTTTACATTGAAAACAAAAAGGGTTTTCTTACTTAAACTAGTCTTTCGACCGATCGCTCCTATGGGAGCTATAGGATATTAGAAGCGTGCAGTAAAAAGATGACTCTGTGCTAAATTTCGGCTCGATCACTTCAAAACTGAGAGACTAGTTTGCGTAGAAACAGACAGACAGACGGACAGGGCTAAATCAACTCAGCTTGTCGCCCTGATCAAGAATATATATAGTTTATGTGGTCGGAAATGAACATTTCTATGCGTTGCAAACTTCTGGACAAAACTATAATACCCTTTGTAAGGTTATAAAAATCAAAAAATAAAATAAAACTAGCCGAATATCTGAATGAGAGCGCTTATATTTAAGCTAGTGCTGGCTGCAAATTGATAAATGGGCATTTCCACAGAAAGGTCCACCGAGACCAAAAATTTTGATTTGGAATCAATCAAACGTAACTGATTAGCCAATCTTACAATAATTCATTAGCCATTTCGAAATTTCCAAAAGAAAAACCGACCAAGCCTCATTTTTCTCATTTTGTTACTTAATTTGAACTTTAAGATAGATTTTAGGGTACAACGGGATAAAAAATAATGAAAATGAAACCATAACAAACTATGTGATTGTAATTAACTGTAACTTTTTGTTTTCTATTATAACAAAAACCACAAATATATTATGATGAAAAAATATGTCACGTGCGCAATGTCACGTAGCGAATCTTATTTTACTTTCTAAGAAAAAAATAAGGAAAATGTTTCAGTCAAACTAATTCTAATATACAGTAAAACTTTTTAAAATTAGTCGCACTAAAAAATTTTGGCAGGATTCGCTGAGTTCTACACTTATATAGATGCCCAAAAAAAAAAACACTTCCATTTTTGGTCACATGCGTATCGCTTTTTGGTGGGATATATCTTGGAACCAGCACTACGTCTGCTACCAACTTTCCTACTAAATAAACTGCACCAAAAGAGCTATAAGTTAAAGTGGCAGAAGAAAAAAATGTTTATTTGGACTTTTAAATGCGTACGTCGGTCACGTTCGTCATTATGGAAATACCCATATACGTTTTGGACAGTTCAAACTTTTCCTCCATTTAACCGACTTCATGATAATCCTAACACATGAATATTTTGCAAATTTTGTAAATTTTTTTACCGTTTGGTTCATACCTCCTATTTTCCAGTCTACAATTGCCGTCTATCAAATCTTCACAATAATCGCAAATTGAAATCAAAAATTAGGAAATTTCGCAATATTTTGGATCCTCACTCATAAGGTAATTTAGCAAATTTCGTGATTTTTGGACCTCAGAAGTCTTCGCGGGCAAGCCTTCAACGATTGCCCAAAATTTCATCGCAATCGAATTTACGGTTTAGGTTTTTGAAATTTCGCTGTATTTGCAACATTTCCCGCCCATTTCGTCAACTTAAAAGCCTTCTCGGGCAAGCGTTCAACCATTCCTCATAGTTTCATTGCAGTCGGATGAACGGTATAAAAAAATTCGTGAAGATCGGTTCAACCGTTTAGTCGCCCATAAGGGACAAATATACAATCATCAGGGCTCGGAATTGCTCTTTGCTCGCAGCTATCGTGAGCCAGCTCTTGCTCTCAGCTCATATCACTCGGCTCTTGGCTCTGAGATGAGAGCTTTACGTCGACAGCCGTGAGCCATCAACCGGTAGATGACTCACGAGCCGAGAGTTGTGGCTCACAGCTCAGAGCCGTGTGCTATGGCTCACGAGCCGAGAGCTATGACTCACGAGCCGAAAGCTATGGCTCACGAGCCGAGCTTGCCTGATTGAAGTGTGCTAGCGTTGCCACTTGCTGGCTTTTCATACAATCGGTATGTGATTGTTATCGATTTTTAGCTCTCGGTTTAGTTTTTTTGTGTATCAAAATCTGTTTCTAACAGCCATGCTCCCATTTTCGCTTTCGCAAAAAACTTAGCGATTTGATCCGACATTCGGAAATCGCAAAGTTTTGACATTTTTAAACCGGCGACTTCCGAGTACGTGAAATGAAACGTAAATGAAAATTATAGGTTGATGCACAAACAGACACCCCACGGAACTATTTTTATTTAGTTCTTTAACATTTAAAGATTATTCTTACGGAGTCTCCTACTCATTTCGCATTAAGAGTATATTTTAAACAATTTTTTAATAGAGACTCACGAAATTGAGCAAGAGGTTAAACTGCTCACAATAACCACAATTTGCGATTTGGCCGAGGTATATATCGATATATGACTATCGATAGGCGCTCATCAGACGCAAAGAAATTTGGTAATGGAACATTATCGATACCAAAAACTGCGAATTTCGGAGCGCTCTGAATTGAAATCGTACGAATTGACTTAAATCGCAAATCGCCAAATTAAGTGAAAGCCGGAGCATGGCTGTAAAGCTTTCTGAACCGAACCAGTTCTCATTTTCGATCGGTTTGCATCCCTGGATGTGACGCAAATATGATCGGTTATTATATTAAATGAAGAATGTTGAGCTTATCCAAAAAAAATCTAAGATTACCAATTTATTTTTTAATACTTTAATTCTTAATGTCAGGATCAGCGCTATATATCTAAAATTGTTGACCGCATATAGCATTAAAAACAGTTTGATGGATTATACACCGATTATTCAAAAGAGTTTGACAGTTTGTCATACAGCCATGCTCCCATTTTCGCATTCGCAAAAGTTTTGCAATTTCAAACCGGTTTTTAGTACAATTTTGCTCTCCAAATGGCTGATAGTGCCCTTTTATCGAAGAACTCCAAGCTTGCCTAGTTGGCTATATCCCTGTCAATGTACCTCCTGGCTGCTTATAGCTATGCCCTTAATAAGCCGATATGTAAAGCTCTTCTTTCAACCATTTGTCTTACAGTTGGCATGCAGTTTGACTTGAGCAGCAATCCTTTTGAATTAGAAAAACGCCTTCCAATCTTTCGATAGAAAAATTTCTAAATACTTCAGCGACAATTTGATATCAGTACAATGTGAGGGTATCTTAAGTACTTAGTAAAAACCAACAAATTTTTAAATTAACTGTCTGTTAAAACTGCCACAGAGTTTCATGGCTTTGTTATTCTTCCTATCATGCTGGGCAACAATTTTTGTAATTCACACTCCTCCCGGCCGTCTGAAAATTAAAAGCTTTCCACTTATTAAATCTTTAATGTTGCCTACTTTTAGGCGGCGTTTGGAAATTAATTTGTCCCACCTGACTGACAAATGTTGTTTGTACCCCGCCCACTTTAGTTTACTTTTAATTAAAATTGTTAAAATGTAAAGCATATTAAAATTAATTAAAAATACTCCATTTCGGAATTTGTTTGTAATACGTTGTTGTTTTTTTTTGCTCTCATTGCAGCCGCGTGACTTTGCCATTAACTGTGGAAGAAGTGAGTAGGCCTGGACGGCTGGCTACCCTCACAATTTGCAACTTAATAAATTTTTCTCTCTTTGCCAGTACCAAGTTGCACAATTATTCTCGGTAGCCGAGGCATCAAAGGAAAACACAGGCGGTGGCGAAGGCATTGAGGTGTTAAAAAATGAACCCTTTGAAAACTTTCCCTTGTTGGGTAAGCTGTGATTTCAGAAACTGTGGACCTGTAAGTTACTCAAGTTGTTATGTTAATGTTAAATTTTAGGTGGCAAATACAATTCCGGTCAATATACATATAAGATCTATCATCTGCAATCAAAAGTTCCAGCGTATATAAGACTATTGGCACCAAAAGGTTCATTGGAGATTCATGAGGAGGCATGGAATGCTTATCCATATTGTCGAACAATTATCACGGTATGTAAGCATTATGGGAAAGGCATAAAAGATTGGCGATTTGTTATTGAGGATACCAAAAAAAAAAAACTAGAAATGTTTGCTTATGAATTAAAGAAATGATCATAAGTTTTGATGAATATTTCTGTCTCACAACTAGATTCCTGAATTTAGATAAGCACTAGCTGATTAGAGAAGTCAAACTAGTAGTAGTAAAGTTTGATTATCGAGAAATTTAAACCAAAGTCCATTCGACGGAAAGATAACACATTTCATGATCTTTGCTTAAATTTTAAGCCTAGTTTATGGCATTTTCCTAAATCATAATAGCCTTCAACTTCAATGTTGCTAGAGAGCAGCTTTGTCATGTTTTTTATAGGTACAACAACACAAATCTACATATCAGTAATTAAATTCTAACCGAAGGTTCAAAATTTCCAATTACTGCTCGAGCGTAGCTGCCCATCTTTGCTCACAATGTAAATATTTTACGAGTGATGTCTCAAATTTTAGCGCTTTTCGAGCATTTAGAGAGATTGAAATGTTTAAATTTCTTGACCATAGCTTTCTTAGCACCCAAATAGCCCAAAAGATGCGAAATTTATAACAATGACAGAATTAGATATGCCACAGAATCAGCCATAGACTCTACCCTGGTTCCAAAATCGAAAATAGAGTCCTGTTCGTTGGTACTTTTGATGGTAATAGCATTTACAAGGTGGCGCTAAAGTAATCGTTCGATATTTTCTGGCTGTAATTTTTATATATGAACAAAATGATTTGACTTTGCTTGTGGATTATGTTTATGTTCTTAACTTAAATTTCACAAATGTCAAAACAAAATTCGTAATACTAATTGAAGCAAAGAAAATGGGAGGATTACTTTTGCGCCATCCTGTATCAGAACTTTAAAACCGATCGGGTCATGTCTCAAATAAAAACCATAAGTTCTCACACAATTAAATTATTTAATCTCATTAGTGTCATCCACATAACTTTTGCAAGATAAAAATCATTTTAATAACTTAAAATCAACAGGTAATCCCAAGTGTTCTACAAATCGCTTCCGATCCAATAACGACCCCAATTTCCGATTTGTTTTAAACTGACTTTGGTGCCTTAGTGCCAAGCATCTTGGTATCGTTCTAATGCAAATCTAATCGTCATTCGGTAACAAAAAGCATGGAAAGCAAAAGTGTAAATTATTTGGTATATTTTGCTCTTTTGCTTCCGAAAAGTAAGAACGCAACCCAAGTTTAAGCAAAAAAACGCGATGTTTACAGGAACGATACAATAAGTGAACGAGAATGCCAACGCGGATTTGCCATATTCTATTTCTAAGATTTTAAGGTTAAAGACGGACCACGCACTGGCCGGAGTGGCTCAGCGGTTAGTGTGCGCGACTGCTGAGCATGAGGTCGTGGGTTCGATCCCGCCTCGGAACATCTAATGAAAAAGTTTTTTTCTTTGAATAAAACTTTACACCCGGCCACACCTCTTGCTGTTGGCGCCAGCATTGCAGTAATTAGCCATGAAAAGCCTCTCAAAAACTGCCGTTCGGATTCGGCGTTAAACTGTAGGTCCCTTTCTCTTGTGCTAAAATTAGAAGCGCACAAGCCAAGAGATTGAGAGAAGCTGTTGTCATCTTGACAAGCGGATTTTACTTTTTACGCACTACTGGCCGACCATTGGAAACTGAGAAAACTCAAATCCTGACAATGATTAATTGAAACCTTTTATATTCAATTTGAAAGATATTTGTATACTGCATGATTTAAAGGAAATTCAACTCACTAATCTAAGCGTATCATTTTCTAAGGTTAAATGCTCAAACGTAACGAAAACTATCAAACGGATTGAAACTAATCATAAGGGAATAAAAGTGGCACACTGCTTCACATCCGCTATATCAATTCCGATGGGTATCAACTCCATCCACCCACGAGGAAGTAACTTAAAGTCGGCCCAGTCCAGCTTTGAAATACCTGTTACTCATGGAAAAAAGTATTTAAACTCCTTTACTTACATCAAGTAACAGAGCCTGTGCGGAACTGTGCGGATGTTTGTAACGCATAGAAAGAAGCATCTCCGACCACTTAAAGTATATATATTCTTGATCAGCATGACGAGCTGAGTTGATTTAGCCTTGTCCGTCTGTCCGTCCGTCCGTCTGTCCCTCTGTCTGTTTCTATGCTATCTCCTCCGTCAGTTTTAAAGCTATCCTCTCCAAACTTTGCACGAATTTTCTCCAAAGTACGCATTTCTTAGTTTACTATCCTTTCCCATGATTTCACTAAGTTTGGTCGAAATCGGATGACTATAGCATAAAGCTGCCATAGGAACGATCGGTCGAAAAACTAGTTCTAGTGAGAAAAACTTTTTTGTTTTTAATGAAATCGTCCTTATCATTGGCATACACTTATTTTATATATTTTAACCCAATTCTACAAAGTTTGGTCGAAATCGGATGACGATAGCATATAGCTCCCATAGGAACGATCGGTCGAAAAACTAGTCTTAGTGAGAAAAACTTTTTGTTTTTAATGAAAACGTCCTTATCAAATGTGCTTTTTATTGGCATATTCTTATTTTATATAATTTAACACATTTCTACAAAGTTTTTTTGTTTTAAATGAGATCGCCTCCAAATTTCGTAATTAACAGTGTATTATGCTTTTCCATGATTTCACCAAGTTTGGTCGAAATCAGACATCTATATTGTATAGATCCCATAGAAAAGTTAGGTCCAAAAAATAGTCTTAGTTAGAAAAACTTTTTTGTTTTCAATGGAAGCTGCAAGGGTATAAAAAAGTTAACTTTCCCCTATTTTTAACATATGTAATAACAATAAATAAGCAGACATTGCATGCAACCATGTCGCTTTGTCACACAGCAAAATGTATGCACTTTTATTTATATAATGAGATAATTGTGCGTAGCTCTCACCGGAAACAAGAAAAATAGGAAAATAGTGAAAAACAAATTTTTGATCATACATAACCTGAAAACTATGGCACACACAGAAAATTTGTGGAAATCAAAAAGAAAGGTATTGTTATTATCTATAACTTAGTCTCTGAAAATGTTTGTCTAAAAGCAACAGTTTCGGAGATACAGACCAATTCGCGTTTTGCCATATGGCGGCCGTTCCCAATGACACAAATTTGAACTTAAGCCTTTTAGACAGTCCTTTACCACATATCAAAAATTTGGCTGGTCAATATTTTATTCATCGAAAAAATCTAACTTGACTGGACTATTAACTAATTTGAGTTTTTAATAATCCGTTTCGATAATCCGTTTGGGAAAATATTCAGAGCTATTTTATTTTTCGTCGCAACTTGTAACGGGTGACAACTAAAAATCTGCAAAAACTTTAAAATGCAGCCATAACCACAATTCTAATGGGATCTTTATAAAAATTTTACACTTTATTTATGACTACATATATTTGCATCAATGGATTTGGTCGAAAAGACCGTTGTAAGCCACTCGACGTTGCTTCCCGAAAATGTCCGGAAAAGCGAATCCTGTTGGTCATTTCTTTGATATGTTTGGCCTTCCAGTTGCTTTTGTAAACTGCAGCACTCAGGCTTCCTAAAAATCTTCAATTGGGCGACACCGCAACAAGTTTGTTGGGTTCCGTTCCTTTGGTACAAAAGGGATGTCTTTGCTATTTCCCGGTACATGACTGCGACTCAGACCAAAGTAACTTTCATCGTTTAAAACAAAGAGTTTGCCATTGCGTAGAATTTTATATCGCGGTCACGAAGACGTTCTTGCTCGGACGGCATGATGGCGACTACTTTTCAAAATTTTTGTCAGGGGGGCATAAAAACGTGTTGACAGGAGAACAAAGAGAAAGAAATGTCATTCTGAAAGCTTTAATGTAAAGCTCAGCTAAGGGCGCGCTCTCTCAAAGATTGTGCAGATTTTTAGTTGTCACCCATTACTACAGCCCTAATCGGTTTGATACGATGAAGTTATGTTTGCTCAAAACTTTAAACGATTTATGTATTGTCCGTCCATATGAGCTGATTGCCTTCACAGTACTGTTTCAAGAAACACTCCGTTCTATCATCTGTAGGCTTTCGGAACTGGATATTAGTATTTTGGCACGTAAAGGGAGGTGCTCGAGAAATCTCTAGAGATTTTTGTAAAGACGCTTGTATTTCACCGAAGATATAGATAAAGATTTTGTGAAATTGAAGTCGGTCCTCGAGTGGTTATAACGTTATGTATATCGAAAAAATTGTGTATGTTACATTTGCGCCAGTGTAATTTTAGCTTTAAGCTAGATACGGAGAACGCCAAACTTCTTGGACGCACGAAAAAGTCATTTATTGGAATTTTCAGATTCATAGACAGGAATTTGAAGAAATGGCCAATTGAGCTCTGCATTATTAATAACGCTTAAAGAAAAAAATTGGGGAAAGTTAACTTCGGCTCAGCCGAAGTTTTGTATCCCCTTCTTTGAAAACAAAAAAATTTTTCTAAGATTATTTTTCGGACCATACTTCTCAAGGGGAGGTATTCTATATAAATGTCCGACTTCGACCAAACTTAGTGGAATCATAAAAAGGCATAACAATCTAACAATTACGAAATTGGGTGGCGATTCCATTCAAAATGATAAAGTATTTCTCACTAGATCTTCTTTTTCGACCGATCATTCCTACTGCAGCTATATGCTATTGTCATCCAATTTCGAAAAAAATTTGAAAATTGTGTAAAGGCAGAACAGATAAACAAATGCCGATTCTTAGGTTATTTCCATGGGAAAAAAAAGTTTTTTTTAACAAAGACTACTTTTCAGACTATACTTTTCTATGACAGCTTTACTATATAGATGTCCGATTTCGACCAAATTTGGTAGAATTATGGAAAGGCATAGTAAACTAAAAAATACGAAGTTTGAAGGTCAATTGTCTAAGTCAATTGAAAACAAAAAAGTTTTTCTCACTAAAACTAGTTTTTCGACCGATCGTTTCTATGACAGCTATATTTTATGTGGTCGGAGATGCTTCCTTCAATGCGTTGATTTTCTCAAAATTTTGGGAAAAAATTGATGCCATGAATATCGATTTTTTGCCAGCTCTAGTTTCCTAGACACAGAGCAATTTGCGTTTTACAATATGGCGGCCGTTCCCAATGAAACAAATTTAAATCTAACCCTTTTAGACATTCCCCTACCACATATCAAAAATCTGTCTGGTCAATATATTATGCATCGAAAAATTCTAAATTGACTGGACTGTCTATTAATTTTTTAGCAAACATATTCAAGTATTGGTTTATAAGTTAAATGATCCATTTCGAAACCTTGACATATGAGTTTGGACTCTTAACTGAACTCTCGGCTTATTTAAGTAATCAGATTGAAAAACATGCAAAAAAATCTTTGGCCCTTAATAACATTTGGAACAATTTCTTTTTAATGTATACACTAAATTATTTTGATTGCTTGCTCTACCAGAATCCCAAATTCATGAAAGATGCTTTCAAAATAATCATCGATACGTTGCACGTGGGCGATGCCGGCGATTCAGAAAATGTAAGTTGAGTGACAACAATCAGACTTTACTAATATCTGTTCTCTCTGTCTTTTTTTTCATTTTCATTCTACTTCTTCTATGCGCAAAATACTAACATCAAAAAACTGCATCATGTTGCTAAAATTTAATTTTTCCTAAAATTCAAATTATCATTTATCGTTTTGGTTCTGGTTTGTTGATTAACTGTTAAGAATCCGGGTTATATGAATACAAATTTTAGAGTATATGTTGAGTCGAATCATTTTCCCAATGATGCTGGAGACTTACCGAATGTGAGTGTTTTGTTTGCTTAAGTTTTGGCATTTGATTTATAATTATTATTATGTTCTCGATTCATGTGCATATGTATCTGTAAATTGTCTGTTTAGTTTATTGCTTTCTACTAACTGCTTTGAATGTCTTCAAAATTGAACTTGTTAGAGAAGAATTGTGTGTTTTTTAACCGTTTTGTTATTTGAATTTGATTACAGGTTCACGAACTGACGCCAGATAAGCTGAAAATGCGTGAAGTAGTGCATATTGACATTGCCAATGATCCAATTTTGCCAGCCGACTACAAACCCGATGAGGATCCAACCACGTAAGTGTATAAATAGGTTATGGACCCCCCATATAGCACATTTACTATTTAGATATAAATTTTGTATAGATAATTTATTAAATTTAGAAAAGGGAAACTACTATTCTTAAAATTAGTTTATGCAGAGAGGCTAGTTTTAGCCGTCTCAAGGTTGGGGAGAAATTATAATTCAATAATTCTCATGAAATCAACATATGGACACAAGCAGGTTGAGGTTTCCCAGACATGATCAAGTTGCGTTTGCTACCAATGTAGACTCATCAGTGAGATGCTAACCGCTTCCACACCAACAGCCATTAACATTCGCCTATATAAGCTAATGAAGTGGTCGAATTCGAACTTGAGAATTGTACGGACACAACAGAACAGAAAAACGTCTGAGTCCAATAATGCCCATGCTGCTATTAATAGCTAAAGCTTTAGCCTACACAGTTTTGTAGATCGAACACGTGAAAACAAAAAATAAATAGGTTATGGACCCAGAAACCTATTCAAAAGTCTAGAAAACACAGACAAAGGAACTAGAAAACATTTGACCAAAATATCTTATTTTATTACTTATTTTCTTTACTTCTTTCTTTAGCTACCAGTCAAAGAAAACAGGTCGTGGTCCCCTGGTGGGAGCTGATTGGAAAAGACATGTAGATCCTGTGATGACCTGCTACAAGTTGGTCACCTGTGAGTTCAAATGGTTTGGCCTGCAGACAAGAGTGGAGAATTTTATACAAAAATCGGAACGTCGTCTTTTTACAAACTTCCATCGGTAATTTGAAAAATTAATTAAGAAGAAAATCAAGAAACTAAATTCAAAATCTTTCTTTAACAGCCAAGTTTTCTGTTCAACCGATCGCTGGTACGGTCTAACAATGGAGGATATACGCGCCATCGAGGAGAAGGTCAAGGAAGAGCTGGATAGTGCGCGGCAAGTGGGCGAGGTGCGGGGCATGCGCGCGGATGCGGATTAAATCTAGTAGAAATTTTACAACAAAAAAACTAATAAATATAAACAGCAACAAAAGCATGTATGTAAAAACAACAATTAAATGAAATGAAAGAAAAATGCATAAATAAAATTTAAACCAAAAACACCAAAACAAAACGAAATGGAAATAAGCAATTTGCCGACAACAAATAAATAAACAAACACCAAGTGTATAACAACAACCACAAACAACAAAGCTTAGCTCTAGTTTAGCACCTTACCAGAAGAACAACAAAAATTCCAGATTCCCCAAAAGCAACCAACCACAGAAAAGCAAGTTAGTTAAGTTTTAATTGTATGTATGTAAAATGTTATCAGGACACACAAAAAAGGACATCCAAGTGTTGGCATTGAGAATACCTTCCCACTACTCCCCACCCTGCATTACAATTCAACTCAATTTGTACGTTTTTGGATTTCTTCGTTTCTAAGTTGCAAGTTGTAAATTTGAAATAAACTTAAATGACAGCTAATTGTATAAAGTTAAAATATAAACAAAAGCATTTCATTCAGATGATCTAAATCGATTGCATATTTTGTGCAGACGAAGGAGAAGAAGGAGGAGAATATTTTGAAATATTTTGCAATTCATGACGAATGCTCCACATGTGTGGGGCGTTGGTCTGCATTTTATTTGCATTTCACAATCCAAAAATAAATCAATTCCGGTCTACTTTCAATTAAGGTGAATTCAAAATTGAGTACAAAAAAATGTGCAGTCATGGGGAAAACTATCGATTTATATGCCGAGTTCGTAACTACGTTTAAAGAAATTAAAGCAAATTTCTCATTGAATAGAAAATCATCCACTAATAATTTTGAGCTAGATAACTTTTAAACTTTAGCTTCGGTCTCGTCGGTTAATTTAAGATTGTACCTCAGTTTTTGGTTGCAAACATTTGAATTTTGAAAAAACTTTTAAATTTTCTGAATTATTCTTTCATTTTCGCTGTCAAGCTTACGTCCCCTTCCATGACTACTTCAAATCGCCAAGTGCAGGTGGGAATGCTGCACTTCTTTCAGATATTGTCATTAGCTTTTCATTAATAGATCTAAAGCAAGTTTTTAACAAAGTCGTGTTCTGATTCGAAGAGGAAATAAATTCGAAGTTTCAGAAGGTTCGATCAATCCGCGAATATTTCGAAAATGATAAGCAGTTCGTATAATCGAATCGGTTCATTTCATTTACATTTTCTCTAAAGTGAATGTAATGATTCCCTCAATTTGTAGTTTCGGTGATCTACTTTCGGTTAGGTTATGATATATCATAAATTGAGGTATGGAAGCAACCTTTAACAGCGCTCTCTGTTTTTTTTTTCAGTCGTGAGAGGAAAGAGACACATTTGTTTTTGCTTTTTTCGCTCTTGGTCTTTTGCCGACCGTATGGGATAGACCCCTTGCCGAAAATGTCTTTTTGTGTGTATGCAATCAGTGTGCGCTTCTTACGCTACCGATATCAACTCATGTTTATATGTATGCGACAAACTATGTGCGCTCTCTCAATCTCTCTCACACTGTTACACTCTGCTTCACTTGACTTTGTTCATAGCAACCTTTTTGAAACAACATTTTGGTCTTTCGGTCTTCAAATAACTCACACTTTGGGACCGCTTGACTGAAATGGACCTGTTATAGGGTTGATGTTAGACCGACCAGCCTGACAACAACAGCCGCTTAACAACAAGCGCAAAAGCAGCACACCAAACGGTTGAGGGAAGGCCGAGCCCTTATTTTTTTTATTTTTCGGTTGCGGTCGTGAGCAGAGCTGACCGAAAATATGGGTTGAGAGTTATTTACGTGCTATGTGATATATATATATCGAATAGTTCGTTATTGATGCTGGTCTTAAGCAATCATGTCATATGCTCATGTGCGCTCTAGGCGATCCTTGAGTTCAAGATGTCGTCTCAATAGCAATGATCCCAAAAAACGGTCTCCGTTTTCGCGCAACAAATTTCAGAGAGGGAAGTAATCAACCTTTAACTGCGGTCACTGCTTCCTTTTTGGTTGTGAGAGGATAGAAACAAATCTTTTCCTAATTTTTCTCTTGTTTATTCTATGGCCCAATGTATGAGTCAGGGTGTGCTTCTCAAGCCACCGCACTCTCTTCTCACACTAGAGGTCTGCTCACCGCAACCTTCAGTTCAAATGCTTGTTCTTCCAAAGCACATACTTTGGGATCGCTTGGCTGAAGTGGGCCTTTTATTGGATTGCAGTCAGACCGACCAGTGCTGTGGGTACAGCCACAGCCACTTAACAGAAAGAGCGAGTTCTGAGTCGTGAGTTATTAACGTGCTATGCCTAATAGTCTTTAATAGTCTTTTAAGTTGAATATTTTCGCGAAAATAACTTCTAAGATGCAGTTACGGGAAAATGATAAAGAAGCCCTAAAGAGCAAAACAAAAAAGAATAGCCTTCCGATTCTATGGGGCTAATTTGGCTGGTCTCAATGAACAGCTAATACCTTATCGACGCATAAGTGACTAAAAGGATTTTCTTAAAATGCTGCATAGGTTTCTTATTATTATTTCACCCAACATAGTGCGTTTATGCTTTAGTGCAGCGATGGCCTGCATATCCCCCAGGGGCCGATGAGTGTAAGCAGAGCTCTCTTTGCCTTCGTTCTCTGCCCAGCCTTCGTTGAGGACAGTCCAAAGCTGGGCTGTGTCGCTTTAATATCGCACACCAATACACTCTCACTTTTTGGTCTCGCTCTTCTTGAACATCGCTGCTCTAGTGTTGGTAAGTGGAAACACGAACCTAACTCTAGTGTCCAATCAGAGCCATTACATGGAGAGTTAATTCGAAGTAAGTTGCAAGAACCAAATTCATGCATACGGGCGCCAGCTTGGCGCACACGCATACGGAGATCCTCGCTGATAGGGATAGTTTTTTCTGTTTTTGTTGTTGGACTGCTAATTATTTATTTAAATAATTAAATTAACAACCTTTAATTAATTGTTGCAAATTAAGCTAAGGATGTTCTTTGCTTCATCAGGAGCTGGTCTGAAGAAATTTATGATCATTATGACACTTACTTTTTGTCTCAAGTCAGTCCAGTTCTTAAATGCAATACTTCTTAAATGCAGACTTCTGTGTTTTCGGACGGCTTGTTGAAACCAATTTTCGATAGTGAGTATTCCTTGCCAACGAAAGCGTGTGTGCTATCTGTATTTTTATACGGCACAAGATGCACAAAACTTTTAGTTTTGGAAAGCGGGGGCGTAGTGGCTTGCCAGTTGGAAATGACATGAAAGAAAGCCCAAATTTTTTTAAGATCCGTTCAGCATTGTGTGTGTTTGCGGTTGTATATTATTGAATTAGACCAGGAAAAGAATCGCTTAAAAGGAATGGTTTTTGAGGATAGCTTAAGCGAAATATGTAAACCAAGCCATTCATTTCCAAAAATAGTGTCAAGTTTTTTAATCGACTGGAGATGTTATCCGAATGGCTTAAAAAAGATCCATGATCGTGGTTAGAAGACGAGGTCTATTTGGATGGGCAGAAAATAATATATTCCGTACATGTTGTTAATGATGTTACCGAACGAGCTGTAAAATCTATTGAGGATTATATCGACAAGATCACAAAAAATACGGATCAGGAAACAATCGGTGTTGCAGTGCATTGATAATCATCGAAAATTGGATCCAGACCTTTTTAAAAAAAACCTTGACACAACATTCATTAAAATATGCGTATTTGGGAGATACGAAGTTATTTTTTAAAATTGCAAGGGAGTCAAGGGGTTTCAATAATTGAAAATAATCAGAATAATGTTTGTTATTTCTGTTTACCTCCTTCTGAACTTTACAAACGACTGGACAATTTGAAGATACAATCTGCAAGTTTATAAAAAGGAGCTCAGTTGAGAAAGCTAATATAAAAAACAAAAACCAAATTAGAATTGAATTTAAATAAAATCAATGCCGACTATTTATAAATGAAAAAATATATGAAAATAAGCAGCACTGCGTATGAGTTATTCAAATAAGCTTTAGATCCTCGACGTACCACTTAAAACTCAATTTTTTCTACTTTTTTTGTGGTGTTGTTGTTTAGGGCTTTAAGGTACACCAAAACGCATCAGATAGGGTGTGACCCGTTCAAATGAGCACATACTACTATTAATTGATATCTCTTCCTTCAAAAATCGTAGATTCTGTCATAGTCGGGGGTGAAACAGAAATCTCTAGAAATTTTGCCGTCGGTTAGTTTGCAAATCTCTCAAAAAATCCGTTGGGGCCACAGAACTTCGAGAGATTTTGATTTCTTTTAAAAAAGTCGAGTTAAAAGGTGTGTGTATAAGATTATGGTCCAACTACAAAAACAGTGCTAAATTGCGTAAATTCGTGAAGTCGATTTAGTTGGTTGTGTATTGCCAAAATCTTACAAAATACGAGAGGTTTGAAACCAACAGAAAGTGATTTCTGTGGCACCTAAGAATTGGTTTTTTGGTTGGAAGAGGTTTCTGTGTCACTCCCGAGTGTGATTCTTCTGGAGCGATTAATGCTGGGCTTATACTGCGTCACAGTTTTGTGAGACTTGGCTGTAAATATATTGGAACGAAATTTCTAATAAAACGAGCCGACACACTAAGAAGCAGTCGACTTATGCTGGGTTTTTACTGCATTACAGAGTGTCACATTTCAGTGTCACAGTGTCACAGCTCAATAAGAATTTGACACTGTGACACTCGGTAACGCAGTAAAAACCCAGCATAAGTCGACTGCTTTTTACTGTGTCGGTTCGTTTTACTAGAAACATCGTTTCGATATATTTACAGCAAGTCTCACAAAACTATGCGCATCATTAATAATTTTAGCCTTTTCCTACTTTACCACATGTACTCGTATTTCCATCTTTTTTTTCACATTCTTCCTTGTTTTTAGGGGTGCAAGCCAAAAAATTTTTCCGGAGCTCCGGCTCGCTGCTTCGAACCAAAATTTATCAATGGTTAAGGTCCGGAAATTTGAGGTTCGAGGATTTTAGGCGATGGTTTCGGTTCGAACCTTGGTTCAGCCCATGCTTTACACAGTGTTAACAAGAAATAGGTATGATGTGAATCATGCTGTGTACGATAGGCTCTTTCTTTCACATTATTGTGGTTGTGTGTTACTATATACTCGATACTCAAACTCGATACTCAGTAATAGATAATAGTACTTCTTACTAAGTACTCGACACAACATACTCGATGCGATGCCAAGTACTTTATTCTCAGAATTCGATACTCAGTACTCGACACTATGTACTCGATACTAAGTACTCTATACTCAGTACTATATTCTAAGAACTTTATACTAAGTACTCGATAATCAGTACTCGACTAGGCAGTATTTAATTCTTAGTGCTTGATACTAAGTTCTCGATACCAAGTACTCGATACACAGTATTTGATACTGAGTACTCGATTCTAAGACATCAATACTTAGTACTCAATACTAAGTACTCGTTGCTAATACTAGATTCGTTGTATTTGGTAATTAGCAACCGATGCTGAGTACTCGATACTCTGTATTTAATTCGTAGTACTCAATACTAAGTACTCCCACTCCCCCTACGCAACCAACTTAAGGCCCTAAACAACAACACCACAAACTATGTAAGTCGGCGTGACGCTTTTTTTTATGGCTTGACAGCTCCAAAAGGGCCAAAGCCGAGCTCCTCTCAATCGGACGCTATTTGTAGATCACATGGGAATATTAAAAAAATAGGTCAAAAAAATATTACCAATGTAATGTGAAACTCTTGAATCATCTAAAATCATTTAAAAGCTTTGAAGTTGAAGATCTTAAAAAGGCAAAGGCTATTTTGGACTTAATAAGTAATTCTGAACGTTTATCACGATTTTTTTATTAAACTTTTCTGACGATTTTAAGACTCAGTTGCCCAAAACCGATCAGATAACAAAAGAAGTCGCTAGGCAGTAGGTCACAATTGTTTTTTGCCTATCATTTTTGTTAAACCGAAACGAAATTGTAGGTTCAGAACAGGTTCAGGTTCAGCTTTTATTATTAAAGAGGTTCGGTTCACATTAAATTAATAGTCGGAATTCCGGGTTCGAACCGGTTCGGTTCAAAACCGGTTATTACTTATTGTTCTTTCTTTCTCATTCACTGTAAAGATTTACTGAACTTTATTGATCTACAAACTCGCATGCAAAATCTGAAAACCTTTGAAGTGGAAGGTTGTGACATTTTATAGAAGAATATTAAGAGCTTTTGGGCTTATTTAGAATTGTGTCCGGGTGTGGTTCAACGGGTAGTGTTTGTGCTTGCTGTGCATAAGGTCTTAGGTTTAAACCCGCTTTGGGAAATCTAGTGGTCAAATTTTTCGGTAACTTCTTTAGCTATTGGAGCCAGCTTTGAAGTAACTAGCCATGAAAAAGCTTTTCAAACTTTGCCCTTCGGATTCGGCTTTAAACTGTAGGTCTTTAGATTCTCTGAGGTTCTAATTTTCGCACAAGAGAAAGGGACCTTCAGTTTAACGTCGAATTGGAACGGCAGTTTGAGAAGCTTTTGCATGGCTAATTACTACAAAGCTGGCGACAACAGCAGTGAGGGGTGACCGGGTGTGTAAGTTTGTTCAAAGAAAAAACTTTTTATTAGATGATCCGAGGCGGGATCGAACTCACGACCTCTTGCACAGCGGTCGCGCACATTAGCCGCGGACCAATAAATACTTCAAATATATTTGAATGCTACTTTATAACGTCATTGACTTACAATTGTCGACTTTTAACTGCATTGAATTGTTAGAGCACAAGGATTAAACTCCAATCAACCTTATGCAATGAGAATCTTAACAAGCGTTAAGTTTGTTCTTTTCTTATTTCAAGAAAATTTATTCCTGTGACATGCACGATCTCTGATTTCACTGGGCGCCTTCAGCATAACAACTTGTTGCTAAATCAATACAAATAATAAGGCAATTCATTTATTCATTATTTTGGGTAATTAATTCAGGTTCCTTCCTTCTTTTAGGGGACTGGAAATCATTTATTTTCATTAATAGTAGATCTGCACTATAGAAACACTATGAAACTGCCGATTAGATCCTTATATCACACAATGTTTTTCCAATCTCAGGCAACCTTAGAGATCCACCTGCTCTTCAAAGCAAGCAAGCACAAAAATATGCTTTAAGAATCTAAGAATCTTCAAACTTGCTGCTCGCAGTCTTCTTAAAAAAGATCTATCTCTATAAACTATCTATCTAAACAGACGTCCATTTTTAAAATCAATTTTCATTAGTGCAAAAATAGAAACCTGACAAAATTAAACTGGTTTTTTAACACACACACACACGCATACAACTTAACTAGAAAAACTCTATTTTCCTTATCTTAAATATTCAATAAAAACAAAAAGAAAAAGGCAAATGAATTTAATTGAACCTCATAAGCTCAGCTTAAAGCGTTAAGCAAAATACTGCGAACTGTGGGACGTGGTAATGCATTGTACTTCAGACAAACATTTATGTATACTTAACAAGGATTGCCTACTGCATGGGGGACAACAGCTTTTATTTTTATAGCCCTTAGCACTTCATAAGTAGTCAAAGTGGGCAGTCACCACAGCCAGTCGGTAATTATACACACATGTATATACACTATTCTATATACAATATATATACATACTTACATTATTATACGATTAACTGCATTATGTATAAAACAATAAAGAAGAAACCTAAAACCAAAAATTGTTATTTGCCGTGTGAGTTCTTGTTCGTTCTTGTTCATTCTTGTTCGTTCATGTTCGATGCTTTTCGTATAATTTATTCAACTATCTAAATGTAAACGTCTAATTGGATATTGTAAGCCAAAGACTTCGGGCCTAATCGAAGTTATCTTTTTTTTCTACTACTGTCGAGGGACTCAAATTTCAATACAATAAATCCTTATAAGGTCCCCCAAGCGCCCATAAGCCCTAATATACTCTAGATCGCACACAACAACAACAACAAAAACGAAACTCTAGAAACGGATAACAAAATTTTAGGGATTAAAATAAAATATACACTTAAATTCGATTTCAATTTTTGAAATTAATTCGCGTTCAATTTGTCTCACAAAAACAAAACAAAACTTCATTCAATACTGTTAAATTGCGTATGATTTAATAACGTAATATAAATGATAATAATTCTATATATATATATACACCGTAAATGATTTTTTAAACCTAAGCTGAATAAATTAATTAACAAGTTATAAGCTGTTGAACATAAAAACTAAAAAACGAAAGCAAATACAAATTGTATTGTAGTAAATATTTTAATTAACAAGAAAATAAAGCATTATTAATGATATATTCATATACATTTACAGATGTATAGAAAGGAGAGAATTTTGGTATTTATTGATTATGAGCATTATAATATTTAGTATGCGTATGGTTGTCATATGTTCATCTGCAATGGACTCGACTAGTCGGCAAGCCAGAAAAATTGACGCACTTCCTCCTCGTTGGACGGTCGACAATGCGGCGGTGGTGTAATCAAAGAATTACGCAGTGTGGTCATGGCCAACATGTTACGTTTGGACGCCACTGTGAGATCAATAATACGTTCAGGATAGTGTACGCCTATTAAGCATTCATACAGAGACTGCTGCTCAGAGGTCATTCGCCACGGTTCATGGCTGTGGAAAGAGAAAACAGGAACAAATTACATGTAAATATTTGAATTCATATTCTAAATATAAGTTATATAAGTTATAATCTACTGCTTTGGTGGTATGTGAAACTTTCCAGAAAAAAAGACTAGATATTCCCATTAGATTAGATATATTAAAAGGTTTTAGGATCAGGAATTATCGACTATAAACAGGTGAGTTATCAGTCGGGCTTCTTGGGCGGGTCGGAATGGAATACTTTTCATAAGCGCTGATATACTTATAGCTTGACTTACCGCCATTCAAAAGTTTTCAAACTTGGTGGATCGGTGAAATATGCTGATTTGTATATATTTTCCAGATGAATACCCGGCGTTGCCCCGGGTTCATTGCATTGTAAAAATATGATTCTTATGGGAGCGTTTATATTCAAGTTACAACTGTCTTCAAATCGATTTTAACATTTGAACTCGTTCAAAATATCAATCTACATATTTCCAACATTTTCTGAGATTTGTAAATCGTCTAACACTCGCATTATAATCCTACAGACAAATTTTACAAACGAAAGATGTGGACGTAAACCACTTTAAAAGTTGCTCAGCCGTATGGTTGGTAGCCGGGAAATTGTCTAACTTCATAGTACCAGGCTACCCACCAAATTTTAAGTTCTAAGCTCAAACTACTTCTAAGATATGGCTCCTATAGACCAACTTTTAAGTTTGTAGCTCTAATAATTTCTTATATGGAACAAATATACATACATACAAACCTATGTTTTGTTGAGAAATGTAATGGATCTTCTCAACGAGTCAAAATTCCGCATTTGAGAGCCATTTTTTTCAGGAACAACATTATACCCTTGCAGAGCGTATTATAAAACTGTCCGGATGTTTGTAAAGCATTGAAGGAATCATCTCCGACCACTTAAAGTATATATATATATTCTTGATCAGCACGACGAGCTGAGTTGAATTAGCCTTGTCCGTTTATCCATCCGTATCTTCACCAAACTTTTCACGAAGTCTTTTTTTTACATATACGCTGCTCATTTGTCGGAACTGGCCGGATCGGATGACTATAGCATATAGCTGCCATGGGAACGATCGGTCGAAAAACTAGTCTTAGTGAGAAAAACTTTTTTCTTTTTAATGGAAACGCCTCCAAAGTACGTATTTCTTATTTTACTTTCCTTTCCCATGATTTCACTAAGTTTGGTCGAAATCGGATGACTATAGCATATAGCTGCCATAGGAACGATCGGTCGAAAAACTAGTTCTAGTGAGAAAAACTTTTTTGTTTTTAATGAAAACTTCCTTTTTATTGGCATATTCTTATTTTATATAATTTAACACATTTCTACAAAGTTTTGCCAAAATCGGATGACTATAGCATATATCTGCAGAATGAATAATAGGTCGAAAAAGAAGTTCTAATGTGAAAAACTTTTTTGCTATAAGTGGAATCGCCTTCAAAAATGTACATGTTAGTTTGTTATGGTTTTCCAAGATTTCACTAAATTTGGTCGAAATCGGACATATATATAGTATAGTTCCCATAGAAAAGTAATGTCCGAAAAGAAGTCTTATTTAGAAAAACAAACTTCATGAATATACAAAACTTCGGCCAAGCCGAAGTTAACTTCCCCTATATTTATACTCTGTACCAGAGGTACAATGTGTATAATAAGTTTGTGCAAAAGTATGTAACAGGTAGAAGGAAGCATTTGCGACCCTATAAAGTATATATATTCTTGATCAGCATCAATAGCCGAGTCGATCTAGCCATGACCATCTTTCCGTCCGTCTGCCTGTCAGAACAAGTTTATTTTAAATTTTTGCCACGCCCCTCCCGCCCCCGCGAATTGGAAAAAACGTCATATCTCCCACAATTTTATAGATAGAAGGTTCGTTCCTTCTGGACATATTTAGTAATCAGGACTTTTTATCGATGGTAAATATCAGATGAACGGTTGTCGAGTTATAAGGAAAACAAACAATTATGGACAGCACCGGTCGCAACGGTGTTGGGCAGCACTTCACAGGTACAGAGATTTGCGATCGCAGAATTCCTGAAATTCTGCGGGATGAGTGAAATTGAAAAATTACCAAATCCTTCTAGTTGTCCCCAGGCAAACGGAGAAGTCGAGGGAATGAATCGTTTTCTAGTCTTTTAAGGAAGCGATTCAAGATTTTTAGTTTATGTACATTGCCACTTCACACAGCCCCACTGACAATCCATCAATAGGGTGAATATTTAACCAAATAATGGACTATATTCCGGGAATTATAAATTTATGATCTGATGGATAATCATGAAGACCGTGCATACGAGGGCGGTCCCAGAAATAGCCGACCTAACTACTAAAACACAAAAATTTATCCTTTTAGGTGGATACACTTTTTCCAGCGATGTTCAATAGCTTCGATAACATTTTTATAATAAGAACTGTGAAGCGATGTACAGCACTTTTTGAAATGCCTCACTCAAAAAAAATTCGCCCTGAATTTTAGAAAATCGCCCTATTTTAAAATTTGCCCTGGTATTTAGGAAAATTTTCTAATAAACAGAAAAAGTTTTCTGAAAATAAGAAAAATATGCCATAACAAATTTTTTTTAGAAAAACTTTTCTAAAAACAAGAAAAGGCCAGATTTTTCTGATAATTAGGGCGAATTTTTCTAAAGTCTTTTTCTTAAAAATAGGGCAAAATTAACCTTTAATTTTAGAAAATAGTAGCCCTTAAAGAGACTACTGTAATTTCTTAAAAACAGAAAAATTTTCTGGATCTAATTTTCTTAAAAATATGGCGAGTAGTTGCTTTAAGAAAAAAAGGCGTTAGATTTCAGAAATTTTGCTCAGTCAAAAATATAGGCATAGACGTGCACTACGCTATGAAATAGCTAACCGTTAAGCGGGCCGTGGAAAAGGTTTGGGTTAATCCCAGTAGTCTGAAAATTTATTTATTTAAAAAAATTAATAAAGCACTGGGGTGTTGTTGAACGAGCGGCTGGAGCTGGCCGGTGACTGGCCGGCGGTGGTGGCGAACTGGATCGGACCGGGGTGGATCTGGACCACCTCACTGGGGTGGATCTGGACCACCTAACTGTGTGGATCTGGACCCGGTTTTCGGTGGTGGATCGGCACCCGGGGATCGGCCGTGTGGTCGGCCCCACCCGGTAGTGGATTGCCGGTGGTGGATCGGACATTGGTGGATCTGGTGGTGAACTGGCCCACCCGGTGTGGATCTGGACCTCCCGGTGGTGGTCTGGACCACCACCAGTGGGGATCTGGCCACCCTCAGTGGAGGATCTGGACCAACCGGTGGTGGATCTGGAACCGGTGGTGGATCTGGACCACCTGGTCACCTGGCGGTGGATCTGGACCCACCCTGGATTTGAACCTGAACCGGTGGTGGACGTGGACCCGGAGGTGGAACTGAGACCGGTGGTCTTAAACAATTTTTCTGCTTTTAAAAAATACCTTTCTATTAATAAGAAAATCTTGTCTCTATATTAGAAAAAAGTTTCTTAATTTAAGAAAATAGTTTTCTATGATTCAGAAAGAGATTCTAGTTCTAAGAAAAGTAGCCCTTTGGTTAAGAAAAGCTTCCCATAATATTTAGAAATTATTTTTCTAAATTTTAGGGTGAGTCGCCTTATAGGACGGATTTCAAAGGCGAATTTCTGATTTTAAGGGTTAATTTGGGACTTTTTTTTTGAGTGTACACATTCAGCTAACTCGCGAACTTTCAATCGCCGGTCACTCAATATACATTTTTTAATTTTGGCCACCATTTCTGAAGTGGTCACCTCATTTGGACGCCCATTACGATGTTCATCTTCGCAGCTCAAACGACCTAGCTTAAACTCAGCCACCCAATATGTTATTGTTGTAAACGAGGGAGCAGAATTACGTAAGGTAGAATCCAGCTCCTTTTTAATATTGGTTGGACTAAGACCTTTTATATGAAAGTATTGTATCAAATAACGATGACCAATTTTGTCCATGCTTGCAAATCAATAACAAGCGTTCTTTATTAAAATCGACCAAAAAAAACTGTGCAAGTTAAAGGCACCAAACTTTAAACTTAATCTTTTAATAGTCGGTACTTCCCCTTTTTAATATTTTTTGTGAACATTTTCCAACACTACTGTGCTAGGTCGGCTATTTCTGGGACGGCCCTCGTAAATTGATTGCGACCTTTCTTGTAAGCAGAAAGGGAAATGTATTAGCTGACCTAGTGAACTATAAAAACACGGTACTGCCACATAAGCTCACAATAAACTACGATAGAGGAAGTGATAAGTTACTACAAAAGGTAGTGATGTGGGATAGTAACATCGAACAGCTTACGGATGGGAGGCGGACGATCAACAGGAATGTTAATCATCGTATGAAGAGACCGAAAAATAGCACGGGTCTCTTGTAGTGATCATCACTTTAAAACACTTACAACCCCATGGTTGTCCCCAAATTAAATACGCCAAAAAATCCTCAAGGATTTATAAACACCCGGCCTCATAAAAGACCTTATGGTCTATAACTGGCCCCTACTTAAGACCAGTTCAGTTCTTAACCAAACTGAATTAAAGGCTAAAACTTTTCCAAAATCAGCAACGACAAGAGTAAAGATTTCATTGGCTGCGTTGCCCATATTTTGAAATGAATGTCAATGTGCAACACTAACAAGTTGATCGCGTTGAGACCACCAAATCCTGAAAGGGTTTGGTCTGGTTAACTGCCGTTTTGAAAACTGCGATTTCTTATCATTGCACTTTTAAGCATAGCTTGCAAAAAACTGTTAACACTTTTTTGAGCGGAACACTTTTTCTCGCATACGAAAAAACACTTCAAAGGTATGCTCTCGGCAAAAGTGTCAGTGAAAGACAGGAGAGAAACAGGAACGAAACTGCGGTCTTTGCTCTGAGCGCAATAGAATTGAGCAAAAACAGGACTGAAATTGTCTTTCGCTCCCTGTCTTCGTTGTGTTCGTAACCAAACTTTTTTTTGCCGACACGTTGAAAGTGTTGAGAGTTTTTGGCGAGCTCTGTTTTAAAGTTTTCTCGTAAACAATTTTAAATTTCTCTTTAATATCTTTGACGAAGTTGTAGCTCTAGAATTCACCTACAACATATTTCCGTCAAATCTTCCTGTTACACAAACACAAAACTCATATCTTTCAGTTTTAAATTTCATAAATGTAATATCGTGTAGTTTTCTCCTCTTTTTGTACAGTATTTTTTTTTCCAAAAATATTTCAGATTCCGATACTTAACAAAAGTTGCAGATCTATTTGAAAGCATATATTATTAATTGAGTTTTAGAACGCTAACATTAAAAACAAACAAGCATTTATCATTTAGTTCCATTTTCAGAACGATCGTTTCTATGGGAGCTTTAGCACAGCTGTCGACCTGTCGCCTTACATATATCGAATTTTTAGCAAAGTTGAAGATCTCTGTACTAGGGATAAAAAAGAAATGTTTTTTAGTTTGGAATTCACCACGGAATGGAAAGGAATTTGAAATTCTCAATCTGTGGGATCGGGATGGCTTTGAATCTAAAATCTGAGGCCGATAATTGGCCAAATAATTTGGAAATTTGAATTTGTGGTATCAGAGAATGTTGTTATCTGGTATCAGGGAATGATGTGAATTAGGGACGGCCAGTTTAGATCGAACTTGCACCCCCATTTCCATAGAATTGCTTTTCGTACTTACATAAATTCCTTTGGCACATTTTTCAATTCGGGCACATACTGCTTTATGTAAACGCCTTCTGGATCTAATCGCTTCGCCAATGCCACCGGGCAGGTTACCAGAGATGAGTCCAATAGTCTTTCAAACGCCGAACTTGACACCCACATCCAGTTGCCGGCACAAACGGACCAATCCGCATCGAGTAGATACTTAAGAAAATGCTGCAGTCCATGCTCCCAGCTCTGCCAGAGTCCGCCACGTGTTAGAAAAGTGGCCACCGTATTGCGCAGCGTGTGATGTAGCCAACCTTCGGCTAGCAATTGCCTCATAGCTCCATCAATCAATGGGAATCCAGTCTGTCCCAGACGCCAGCATTGCAGCTGATCAAGATTGGGCTGCGACCACGGAATGCTTAAGCAAATCTCATTCCCTTCCATGCGGTCGTACTCTGGATTATTCACCGACATGGTATAGAAGTATTCTCGCCAGATAAGTTGTCCCGTAATGTGGGAACCACCGGCCATCTGGACTCCTCGCACACAGGCACGCAGCTGCACATTCTTGAAGAGATCATGAACACTCCAATAGAATTTACGCACCGAGAGGCAACCGAATCGTAGATGAGCACTCATCGACTTGGGGGTATCCAGAATATTCGGCATGGCCTGATTGGGCAAGTAGTAGCCTCTCTCGAAGGCATGCTGCTCGACCTGGAGACGTTCTTCGAGTAGCATGAGGGCCTGAGATTCCCCACCACGCCAATTGATCTTGGCCAGATATCCCATGTTATCGCTGAAGATGTTGAAGTGCTCGGGAGTGGGCAACTGTTCAAAGTAGCCCAGATCTCTTCTCAGCTCGGGCGAAACCTTAACAAAGCTTACATTTTCGAAATTGGCTTCGTCAGCGGGTCGCGGTGGCAGACCAATGATCTCAACTGTGTGCTGGGTATGGGAGAGAATGGGATATTATATGGAGGATAGAATTCGAATGGATATGTGGACTTACGAGGAACATTTGATAGGTCAATGGTGGTATACCGCCATTGGTGTCTATGACAATTCGCGGATCCCACAGAGTATGTGACACCTTTTCCACATATTCTACGTCCAACTCTTGACATAAAGATTTCATAGCGTCATCGCGATCAGTCCAGATGGGTTCACAGTCTTGCTCTACACAAATCTTATGCAATCGAACCTGCTGGTGGAGTTGACGAAAGATTTGATCTGGTTGGCCCTCGAATATGTGTAGACGACCAAGTCCTTCGGTAGCCGACTGCAGTTGTTCATCAATGTCCTGGAGCGAGTCGAGAAGGAAGCGCATGCGATTATAGCCAACGCTTTTGGTACCTGTGATATGGGAAAAGGGGACAAACAGGAGGCAGGTAAATTGTTAAATTTGTTAATACAATTGGCGAGTCATTTATATAATTTTCCAAAGAGAAGTTGGAATATATGGAATATCTAGTTAGATAAAAATCTCGTTTCACGTTGCTACAAATCGCTAAGGGGCATTGCAGCAACTTTTTCGGATGGAGGCAGAACAGCTAATTCAGCTTAAAAGAAACAGGAACAGATAAAATGTGCAGAATAAAAATCAATCGTCCATAGCCAAAATGCTGAATTAATGCCAAATTATTATCTGGGATTAATGTACTATGGCACACAAATATTCTCTTGATGCATTGAACAGAAAACTCAAAGATATAAAAAATTTCGTACAATCTCTTCTCGTCATTTCATGTTCAAAACAAGATAATAAAGTTATCGCCACTGTGGCGTAATGCTGAAAAGGTGCAGCTAAAAAGGTCCAAATGCTACTAGATCCAATATACCAAATATTGGCGACTGAAAAGTCCTTTTTATTAAATCGTTGATTCGCAAAATGATCTGAATGACCGCGAATTTCTTGATATACACTCACAGTACATAAATCATGCGTGGCTGACAGAAATAGCCATTTTGGCAGCAAAATATACGGTCATCGAGGTCTTAAACTTGTAGATAAAGCAGTCATTGCCAGGCTACTTGGTATCATACAAATCAGGCGATACAGTTTGCGATGCCATCGAAGCTGTAAATTATCCAACAGAGTTTTTGAGCTCGTTAGATTTGCCAGACTAACAGCTGGATCTCCGGTTATTTTCACGCGATTGCCAATTAAAAAATTGATGAAAAACATTATCGAAGCCACCATTTTAAATGGTAAATTCTAAACCGAAAATGTTTGCTGGCACATACGTGACAATTGATTTCAAACTAGTTCAATTTCCTACACCGAAAAAAAAATGCCGGGACAATTTTAAGCCTAAAAAGAAAGACTTGATTCCGTCAACAGTATTGAAATTTTAAGTACGAGCAAGCTTGATATCGATCCGAATCGGGATTGACTTCCGCTAATTTATAATGACAATTGGACGTTGCTGAAAGCATCTCAGGTGTGGTAGAGTTGGCTGAGCGGTGCTGTCAGTGAGTGCGTGATTCAAGGTCCCGAGTTCGAGTCCCCCAGTCAGTCAAATTAAGTTTTTTTTTTTTCAAATTTATGACAACAAAAGGAGAGGGGTGGGGTTGGGTTTTTTTTATGTATTTCGAAATTGATCTCGGAAAGGATCAGTTTAAGCCCGGCAAGGCAAAAACTGGGATCAAAGTGTTGATCCCGGACGGGTTCAATTTACGCCATTTCGAGAAAAAACCATTATTAATCGCGTTTTAGATAGAGTTGATCCCGAATGGTTTAGTGTACTAAATTCAGGACAAACGCCATTTTGGGGACCAATCGTAAAATGAATTAGGAAAAAGAAGCAGGGATGCAAACCACCCAAAAACAAGAACTGGTTCGGTTCAGTGGTTCTCACTGTTTCTGAACCGCCGGTTCGGCTCTTACATGGTTTTTTGAGCTAACTGAACCGCGGTTTTAGTTCGGTTCAGTGGTTCATAAGGGCACATTATGCAATATTTTGATTTGGAAATTGAATTCCAATAAAGCATTTGAATTTATTTTGCAGATTCGTTTATAACAGAGAATGTCGGCTAGAAAAGAATTCGTACCATGGATCTTACAAGACCCTATTTATCGTATTTATGAGAAAAAATTCTCCTGGCTTAGCTTGAATTATGGTAAAAAATAATTACAGAAAATTTAAAATATTGTCCACCAGTGGACAACAAATCAATAATCAACTTTTAAGAAAAGAATGCAGATTGATAACATTAGTATTAAAAGATCGGCGGGCGATTGCTGAAGACTTATATGACTACATGTTGTATTATATCCCAGCAAATATTTTATGAAATTTCTGATTACATTCGAGACTTTTTCGAGTCCTCGGTCTGATGTAACTAGTTATAAATGCGACTTTTTTCTGATCATATATGATACTCTTCTGTAAGAGTAATTTTTAACCCTTTCTTCTCATCAGTTATAGCTTATTTGCGAGTCATTTTCGAGGCGTATTTGAATAAATCACACTTTGAGCATATGCATGATTAAGTTTCGAGTCTTCTTTTAATCGCACATGATAACACCCAGCAAGAAAAGTTCGGAGCGCTCTGAAAAGAGCCGAGCTTAAGAGCGTTTTTGGAGTAAGCTCCCCAGCAAACATTTTGATTAAATTCGAAACATTTTCGACCCCATGGTCTGATTAAAATTGTCACAAATGCGCTTGTTTTCTGATCTTAAGTTATACTTATGTCCGGAGAAAATACTAACCAACCCGCGACACTTTATGAAAAGCCGTTTTTCACCCGTTCTTCTGATCAGTTTAGACTTATTTTCGATTCATTTTGCTAGTCTATTTCGAGTCATAATTCAATAAATCACATTTTGAGCATATTCATGAGTAATTTTCGAGTCTTCTTTTAATCGTTAGGTACTAATCTCTATTTAATCAATAAAAGGGCTTGAAAAAGTCTCATTCGGGGGTGTCCTGGAAATCTATACAGATTTTGGCTTCGGTTGGTTTGCAAATCGCTCGAAAATTCCGTCGGTGTCCCAGAACTTGGAGAGATTTCATTTTCTTGTTAAAAAGTCTAGTTAGAAGGTGTGTATATAAGATTATGGTCCAACTACAAAAACAGGGCCGCGTCGCTCGCAAATAATTGATAAAAGATTTTGTTCATAGCTGTATTGATGGTTTTGACTTGCCAGCCCTGCTTGTGTCTTTGCTAAGTTTGCTAAGTCTGCTTAGGCGAAGTCGCATTGGTTGGTTTGTGTATTGGCTTTGGTTGGTTTCTCCAAATCTCTTAACAAAATACTAGAGGTTTGAAACCAACCGAAAGAGATTTCTAGGACACCGAGAATTGGTTTTGGGTTGGAATTTAGTTGGAAGAGATTTCTGGGACACCTTCGATTAAGGTGAATTTGGTTAAAACCATCTTCCAAATACTGGGTGGGATATGTCGAGTCATACTTAAAGGATATATCGATCCGGCATCGCTTAGGTTCAATTCGGTCTATCAGTGATCTTCCTTATAGAGGATCAAAGGGAACATCGTTTAAAATTAAATTAATATTGCACTTGCTTATTTTTTCTTAAACTTAATAGGTCTAAAGTAAGAACCCAAAAAGTATTTCTGCATTCACATATGCATTTATGAGCAGTGTGCAAACATAGGCATTTCTACAAAATGTTGAGAACAAGGCTGATAATATATTTTCTGTTTTTCTTAGTTCATACTAGTGATGGCCGCGTGTCGAGTATTTTCCAAATGTCGAATGGCATATTTAAAACGCGCAAACCACACTCACGGTTGAAAATTTGACACAAACGACTTTATTTAATTTAAAAAAATCAAGTAAATATATTTGTTATATATTATTATAATTTACACAGTTTAACAAATGTTGGTACATCGCTGGCCCTTGAACAAATTTCGTAACACTCGTTAGAGGTTTTCCAGATGAATACAAGTCCGTTTTCAGAATTTTTCTAGCACGTCAAGTATCTTAGAAATCAATGATCAAAATTTCATTCCGTTTACGATGGCTTTTTAATAAGTATTTGATAAGTGACATTTAAGGCACTTTTAACAACTTTGACCATTGATTTCTCAAAACCCTGACGTGCTATAGAAATTTTGAAAACAGACTTGTGTTCAGCTTAAAAGCTTCCATTAAACGATATTTATTTCATTCCTCGGACTGCATGGACCCAATATTTGTTGAACCGTGCTATTCATATTTGTCTTAAAGATTGAATCATCGTTCTCATGCTCTTTTGAGCTTCTGCAGTAATTTTCAATTTCAATGTCAACGCTTTATTTTACTTAAGTTTTTTATACCCTTGAAGAAGGTATTATAAAATTATCCAGGAAGCATCTCCGACCCCATAAAGTATATATATTCTTGATCAGCATCAACAACCAAGTCGATATAGCCATGTCCACCTGTCTGTATGAACACCTAGATCTTGGAGACTAGAAGAGCTAGATCCACCAATTTTTGTATGTAGACTCCTATTGTCTGTACGCAGATAATGTTTATTTCAAATTTTGGCCGAGAAGATCGTATAATAAATCGCAGAGTTATGAAGGTTTTAAAAAAGTTGCTTATTTTTTTGCGTTACATGCGCTGATTGCTTACATAATGTTGAAATGGTCACAGTAATGTTAATGCTCTGTTAATTAACATAAGTAAATGCTATTAAACACTAAATGCCCTGAGTAACGGGTATATCGGAGTCCGGCAGGACCGACTTTAACTTACGCTCTCGTTTAGCTTGATTTTCGCCCCTATATTCATATAATTCTTGGCATTCTTGCATTTTTTTCATAGAAAAATCTGCTGTCATGGCTTAAACTATTGGCAAAAGTCTCTCTGGACAGTTGTTGGGATTAGCGACCTATTCTTAGTAGTCTTAGTTAGTCGGACTAAAAACAAACCCACATAATGAAAACCAGGGGGTATTCTTTGTCTGTGCAGTGATTTCAGAGTTCTTCACATAAGCTCGCATATATCTTTTAAGCTGGTTTTACTTTAATATATGTGTAACTCTGGATCTCAGTGTTTATTTGGAACTAAAATTTTTGAGCATTCAGACATGTTTTGTCGCACGAAGTCTGATCTTGCAACACGAACACATTGTGTTGAGTCATGCTTGATTGAGTTGAGTACGAAGAGTTAGGGGACAGCAGAACTACAGGGTAGTTTAAACAAGATCAAAAATCGCAGTCATCTGTATTTTTATACCCGTTACTCGTAGAATAACAAGTAAAGGCGCTGCAGTCGAGTGCCTCGACTACAAAATACCCTTTTCTCTTGATTTCGTGTTTTCTTCCAATATGTACACTAGAACGGGAACCTCGATTTTGATTTTAGACCCATGGTTTCTTGGGAAAACCTTCTTAGAATTCATCGTAGATTACGATTTTGACAACCGCTTGGTTCATTTTTTTAGTCCATACTCACAACGTTCTTTCCGTATCAACGCGAAGATCTCAGAGATGGTAAGAGATAAAGGTTTCGCATGTATGGTAAATGAACTTCTTATACTAGCAGGCAGATCAAGTCTATTTTCAATTTTTGCCACGCCACCTTCTGCGCCCGCAATTTATAAAAAACGTCATATCTCCCACAGTTTTGAAGATAGATGGTTTGTACCTTATGGACATATTTAGTAATCAGGATTATTTACCGATCCGCCAAAGGACTGGGAAAGATCGGAAAAAATTATGTTTGGTGGCACCGACCGCTGCGGCGATGCGCGGTACTTCACACACCTTAACACAAAGAGTCGGTCCTGATCAACTTTTTAAATTGTTAATCTTAATTTTAGCTCATTACGATGCGAAAAGTTTCTTCTTAAAAACGGGAAGCTCGATTTTGATTTTAGACCCATGGTTCCCAGGACAAAGGCTTTTTAGAATTCGCCGTAGATTACGATTTTGACAGTCGCTTTGTCGCGAAGAAAGGAGGGAAGGTAAACACGGTGCTCCGTGCTATTGCTAGAATGAGGAGATCAGCCGACTGAGGAAAGCCTGCCTCTTAAAGAGACGGCGCTTGCAAAGAGCATGGAACCGCCCAGACTTTGAGAAGAAACTCAAAACCTTCAAAAGAGCTAAGAAGATGCTGAAGAAACACATAAAAAGTAGCAAGGCCAGGGGCTTTCAACAAATATGCGATGAGGCCGACATGGACCCATGTGGTACGGCCTACAAGGTAGCCACCAAAAAAAATTCGGAACGCAGAAACTCCAAGTGTCTGACCTCTGAAGAATAGTCGTGGCACTGTTTCCGCAGCACCCACCACTCGAACAGGAGTATCCCATAGATTCCACGGACCTAGAGCAGGAAGTGTCTGTTGAAGAGGTGATGGATGCATGTAAGTTTATTGGTGACACAAAGGCTCCAGGGCCGGACGGAGTTCCCAATATGGCACTGAAGCTCGCGATCGTAACCAGACCAGACGTATTTGCTGAGACTTTTCCAAAGAGGTGGAAGCAGCAATGGTTGATCCTAACGCCAAAAGGAGGTAAGCCAGCCGATGAGCCGTCAGGATACCGACCGATCTGGCTCCTAGACACAATGGGCAAGATTCTGGAAAGGATCATGTATACTTGACTTTTGGCGGTAATCGATGAAAAAAAGGCACTTTCTGAATCCCAATATGGATAAGGCACGGTCTACGGTGGACGCAGTCAAGGCGGTTGTTGATGTTGCAACCAAGGCGATTGAGGAAACTTGGTGGAGATGGGGCACCAAGGAACACTGTGCTGTGGTAACACTGGACATTCGAAATGCCTTTAACTCGGCTAGCTGGTTGCGCATATTAAGCGCGTTAGACCAATTTGGAGCACCTGCCTACCTACAACGGATCATATCCAACTACCTGTCAGACAGAGTGCTAGTTTATGATACCGAGAATGGCCCCAGGCGTTACAGCGTGACGGCAAGCGTCCCACAGGGGTCGGTCCTTGGACCACTTCTGTGGAACATAATGTATGACGTGGTGCTATGAGTACAACTACCCCAGGGCTGCAAGCTGATCGGGTTTGCTGATGACCTAGCGCTCAAAGCTGTAGCAAAGGAAGTTGGACCGCTGCAGCGCGCTGCGGCTATAAGACGAGTGGGCAGTTGGATGAAGGAAGCTCATCTAAAACTAGCTAGTCAAAGAACGGAGGCGGTGTTTATCAAAAGCAGGAGGAAGATAGAGTTCACAAACATACTGGTGAACAATATACTTGTGAAATCGAAGTAGTACATAAAATACTTGTTAGTCCTGCTCGACAACAGGATGAGCTTTCGACACCATGTCGATTATGTTAGCCAAAAAAGATTCGAAAATGCAGATAGTCCTTTCGTGGGTGCTACCCAAAGTAAGAGTGTCTTTTGGTATACATATCAATGAACGTCTTCCACATGTCTCCTTAAATTTTATACTTGATCTACTTTTGCTCTTGAAATAACTTGGAGACACCAACGTGATCCCTCCAGCACTATCAAATCCGCAGGAAAAATCACCTTAGGTTTAATAAGTGCAGAAACCACAGCGAGATCCGATCTTTAGACTTTTCAACGGGTTTGAACACTCAGAACGAAACTTTTGCAGAGTTTTTGTCCCACACCGCAAAGCAATTCACTTATCATTTTCTGGATTAGGTAACTTGTAATAGATTTAGCTTAGTGTTGCTTTCAGATATCCCCCTTAATTCTCCAGCTTTTGCACATTTTATTTACCCACTTGGAACCGCTTTAGTTTCTATAGTATTTTCATTTACTATTTATTGCAAAGACGACAAAGCGCGAGTGTTTGGGTGCCTCTTATCGGTCAAAAACGTAGTTTGCTCTCTCCATCGTTCTCTAAACAAATACAAATTAAGTATTATTTATTTGTAAGGGATTTTCTCTCACTCTTGTTGCTCGCTCTCCCCCTCTCTTAATCTAAGTCTCACCACAAATCGCATTAAAACGCATCGTTTGCTCTGCTATTCCATGCACAAAAAGCACTTAAAAATCCCCCGCCCTCCCTTCAACAAAACTGTCTAGTTTGCATTTTCCGAGGCAGCTAAAGACGACACTGCAAAAGGTAAATATTTGATAAGCCAGTGAAATATTATTAGCTCATAATTGTAATTGTAGACAATTGATTCGCACACAGTTGCTGTTTCGTTTGCTGTTGTTAATGTACTTTTCCCGCTTACCTGCGCTTTCTCCATCAAAAATGAACACGGGTATTAAAGCAATGCCATGATCTTTATCGGCTAGGGCGGCCAATAAGGCCGGATTATCATGCAAACGCAGGCCATGACGAAACCAGATAACATTTGCTCCACGAGTGGTCATCTTTGAGATCTTTGGAATTCTCGGAAATAAATTTACTTAGGATGGAAAAGCCCACGATATTCAGTTTCAGTTCCGTACACACGACCCGCTCGCGACAGAGTCTAATTGGCGAATGTGGGCAACTAACGTTGTTGAGTACGAGAACTGCAGTTCAAAATTGGTAAGCTGATGGAGGGAGGGGCGGGGGAGCGAACTGCTTTCGAGAGTCCCACCGTCGAGTGCGTCAATACAAAAGCTGAGCGCGTGTGCCTGACGTTGTGTGAGTGTGAGTGAGTTTGCCTTGTGAGTGTGAGCAGACTCTTCAATCACGGTTCGTTGCATTTTGAGTACTGTGCGCTGCGCTCAGTCAACCAAACTAGCAACCGAAACCCCCTCGCCGCTTCAGCCACCCACCACATTGAACCCTACCAACCTGCCGCTACGTCACGCAGCCACAAACTGTTGCTGCTTATTGAAATTGCGAGTTGTTTTAGGGGGAGGAGTTTAATGAATTTAATTATAAGCCAAAGTAACCGGACAAAACCCTCTGATTTCGGATATTTTTTGAGATACTTTAAGTTCCCGTTTAGATTGACTCATGTGCACAGTCCTACATCTAGCATGTCCACTAGAGCGGACCTTCTGAGTATGAAATATTTATGGTCTCACCCCTCTATCTTATGAGCTTTGGTGAATCAAAAGTAGAAAAAAAAAATAGGGGAAGCTAACTTCAGCTCGGCCGAAGTTTTGCATTCCCTTGTAGCCTAAATTGAAAACAAAATCACCTTTCTTTTCTATGGGAGATATATTTTTTAAGAGCCATAGGAAAGTTTAAAAAAAAAAAACACATAAAATTCAGAAAAATGCATTAAATCTTTATTTAAATCGATAGTACGGTCCATATAATTTAATGTTTGAAGATTATTTCATGCAAATGTTGACCGTGACTGCGCCTCAAATGGTCCATCCGCTTAGTCCAATTTTGGAATACTCTTTCCAACATTTCGGCCGGTATCTCTCGAATAAATGCTTCAATGTTGTCTTCCAATGCGTCAATTGAAGCGGGCTTGTCTGTATAGACATGAGCTTTAACAAAGCCCCACAAAAAATTGTCTAAAGGCGTTAAATCGCACGATCTAGGCGGCCAATTGACCGGTCCCAAACGTGAAATAAAATGTTCACCGAACTCGCCTCTCAATAAGTCCATTGTTGCGCGTGCTGTGTGGCATGTGGCACCGTCTTGTTGAAACCACATGTCATGCAAGTCAAGCTTTTGCATTTTGGGCAAAAAAAAGTTGGATATCATCTCACGGTAGCGCTTACCATTCACAGTTACGTTTCGATTCGCATCATCTTTGAAGAAGTATGGTCCAATGATGCCACCAGCCCATACACCGCACCAAACTGTGACTTTTTGTGGATGCTCTTGCAATGCTTCTGGCTGATATTCACTCCAAAATTTAGTCACAATAGCCCGAATAGCCGCTTCAGTGGGTCGATTAAACTGACCATAAAATGGAAGAAGCTCGCGATGAACTTTCTTAACAGAGCACGCATTTTGATAATAAAATTCAATAATTTGCAAGGGTTGTTCGTTTGTAAGACGATTCATGGTTAAATTATAGACCAAACTGAAGATGTTTGACTGTGAAACAAAACACGAAACGTGCGTGAGCTGTTTAAACCAGTGTTGCCAAAAAGATAATGAATATGGGTTTAACGACCTATTTTGATTTTAGTCAAAGTGAATGTTAGCAGGCTCAACGTCGAGGTTTGATTATAGTTCAATAATCAACCAGAAAATTCAACAGAGAATACATTTGAACATGAACAGTAGCTGTGGCTGTGTAGACGGCCGTTTCGGCTGCCGCCATGCAAAGCCTTCGTCAGTACACTTTCAGTTGCTGTCACACCAATTGGCTCGCCGTGATGTTTGTTATAAAACCTTTACGGTTCCCTATTAAACAAACAATAAAAATACCTTGGTGTTTATACAAAAAGGGAAGCATACCCCCTTTAAATAAATGCACACAAGAAAATCGTGGCACACTCTAATCACACTCTGAGACGAATTTCTCAGTAATTAAAATAGTGGCCATAAACAACAGAGATACATTGAACAACCTTCAATGCCAATGCATATACCTTCATATACCCTAAAAAAGCGGAGCTTAAAGCTAGTTGAAAGTTCGTGCATGTTTGTGCACTTGGAATTCTCAACAATTTATTCGCCGCCTGGGTAGTATAAATATGATTTGCAAATGGCTTGTTGGTGTGACAGCAACTGAAAGTGTACGGCAGGCGATTTTGGGACAACCGTCGGCCAGCACATTTCTGTTAACCATGCGGCAGTCAGCTAAGGGTAACCAATGGCCTGCCATGCAGTACCAGATTTTGTACATTAAATGTCAGTAATCCGCCAAGCGATTACAGGCAGCCATCGGCTTGGGTAATTTCGTTAACCGTCCGGCAGTCTGTTTGGGATAACCGTACGCCCGGCAGATCCGCATATAGCCCAAAAGAGCCAAGCCGAGCTATCTCCATCTCAATCTATTGGCTTGTGTGTCTCCTTTATATCTTTTATCAGTGATTTTCCAATAATTCGGTATTGTGCAGCAATCGATCATATATCTGGGAAGCCCACCAACAGCAATGTCATCCGTATATATTGGTACTTAAAATAAACTACAGCACAGCAGCCATTCACCCTACCCAATGCATCGCAACCGGCCACTACTAACAGAGACTGTAAATAATATATATTTTGGGACAACCTTCGGCTAGCACATTCACTGTTAATATATAGCACATTTTGTTCGGTTTATGAACTTAGCAGTAGTGGCTTAGAGCTAAGGCATTTGACTAATAAACAAACAGTCCCGAGATCAAGTCCCAGTAGAGGTATGATAATCGAAATATAAGAAAAAAAAAAACAATTAAATACAGCACAAACAAAACACATTTAAAAGAAGTAGTTAATTATGCTGCGCGTTATTCTATGGAAATCTACAAACATTAACATAATGAATTTCAGAAATCAACCAATCATTCTTATATCATTCTGTTGGTGGATAATACCGTCTGGGCGATGCGAGGTCTATACCGCCTGCTGTATGGCGTGCACAAACAGCCTACCGTACGGCTTGTCTCTTTTACCGACCGTCCTCCGGCCTCAGCAACTTTAAGTTCAAATTACAAAAATAGGGGAAAGTTAACTTCGGCTCGGCCGAAGTTTTGTATACCCTTGCAGCTTCCATTGAAAACAGAAAAGTTTTTCTAAGACTACTTTTTGGACATTACTTTTCTACGGGATCTATACTATAAAGATGTCTGATTTCGATTAAACTTGATGAAATCATGAAAAAGCATACAACACTGTTAATGGCGAAATTTGGAGGCGATCCCATTTAAAACAAAAAGTTTTTCTCAGTAGAACTTCTTTTTCGACCGATCATTCATACGGCAGCTATATGCTATAGTCATCCGATTTTGATGAAACTTTGTAGAAATGTGTCCAAAGTATATAAAATAAGTGAATGCCAATAAAAACGACGTTTTCATTAAAAACAAAAAAGTTTTCCTAGTTTTTCGACCGATCGTTCCCATGGGAGCTATATGCTATAGTCATCCGATTTCGACCAAACCTTGAAGAATTGTGTAAAAGTATATAAAATTAGTGTATGCCAATGATAAGGACGTTTTCATTAAAAACAAAAAAGTTTTTCTCACTAGAACTAGTTTTTCGACCGATCGTTCCTATGGGAGCTAAATGCTATAGTCATCTGATTTCGACCAAACTTTGTGAAATCATGGGAAAGGATAGTTAACTAAGAAATACGTACTTTGGAGGCGTTTCCATTAAAAACAAAAAAGTTTTTCTCTTTGAGACTTGTTTTTCAACCGATCGTTCCTATGGCAGCTATATGCTATAGTCATCCGATCCAGCCGGTTCCGACAAATGTGCAGCGTATTTGTACCAAAAGCAAAGTTTGGTGAGGATAGCTTTAAAACTGACGGAGGAGATAGCATACAAACAAACGGACAGACGGACAAGGCTAAATCAACTCAGCTCGTCATGCTGATCAAGAATATATATACTTTATGTGGTCGGAGATGCTTCCTTCTATGCGTTACAAACATCCGGACAATTTTACAATACCCTCTGCAAGGGTATAAAAAATCTCGACGTGATGGACAATTTCTGAAAACGCAGTCTTGCTTAGCACACGAAAATCATGTAGAGTCACTACCAACCCTTCAATATACTTGTTGCCTAGTGTTATTTTTCTTGTTGGTTTGTAAGAAGAAATCTCCTCGGATCCACTGGCACCGTCAATTTATAGAACGACTTAGAAGTCGCGGTAACCACCCGAGGTGTGGTGCCGTTGTCTGAGCGGTGGTGTCAGTGAGTGCAGGATTTCGAGGACCCGAGTTCGAGAGTCCCAGTGAGGGTAAGTAAAAAATAATATAAAATAAATTTTGTAATTAATCACAACAAACCACTCCCCCCTTTCCACCGAAATATCATCAAAATTTTATTTATCTATATAAAAGTGATGTGTATGTTTGTATGTTTGAATGTTTGTATGTTTGTATGTTTGTATGTTTGTATGTTTGTATGTTTGTATGTTTGTATGTTTGTATGTTTGTATGTTTGTATGTTTGTATGTTTGTATGTTTGTTTGTTTGTATGTTTGTATGTTTGTATGTTTGTATGTTTGTATGTTTGTATGTTTGTATGTTTGTATGTTTGTTGTTTGTATGTTTGTAGTTTGTTGTTTGTATGTTTGTATGTTTGTATGTTTGTATGTTTGTATGTTTGTATGTTTGTATGTTTGTATGTTTGTATGTTTGTATGTTTGTTGTTGGTTTGTTTTTATTGTATTTTTGTTAGTTGTATGTTTTTATGTTTGTAGTTTGTATGTTTGTATGTTTGTATGTTTGTATGTTTGTATGTTTGTATGTTTGTATGTTTGTATGTTTGTATGTTTGTATGTTTGTATGTTTGTCCCTTATGGGCGTCTAAACCGCTGAACCGATCTTCACGAATTTTTCACAGTAAGTTCATGTCGATCAGGAAAGTGTCATAGGCTATGTCTCATGTTTGTGAAATGGTCAAAAAACCGCGAAACTTGCAAACATTTGCCGTTCATCCGATTGCAATGAAAATTTGGGAATGGTCGAACGCTTGCCCGAGAAGGTTTTTAAGTTGAAAAAATTTGCGGTAAACGGTCCAAAAACCGCGAAAATTGTAAAATTTACGTTTTCGCTAAAACTTTGGGAAATTGATCGACGCTTGCCCAGGAAGGTTTCCAAGTAGAAGAAACCGCGAAATTTGAACGCTTGCGCTTGAAGTATTCTGATTTGAAGAAATGGGCGGGAAATAGTCAAAAAACAGCGATAATTCAAACACTATACCGTTCAGCCGATTGCGTGAAAATTAAAAAATTTGCGGTTTCGGTAAGTCTTTGGATAGTATTTCGACGATTGCCCGGAAAGGTTTCCAAGTAGAAGATATGGGCGGAAAATGATCCATGAACCGTGAAAATTGCAAAATGTTCGATTTTGATGAAGCTTTGAAAAATGGCTGTCCGCTTGCCCGCGAAGGTATCTAAATTGAAGAAATGGGCCGGAAATAGTCACAGAACCGGAAATAGTAAATGGCGATGTTAAATGGAAGCTGTAGATTACACGGTCCAAAATATTGGGAAATTTGCAAATTTTTGATTTGAGCCTGCATTATTGTGAAATTTGAAAGACGGGAATTGCAGACGGGTAAATAGGAAGTATTAACCAAACGGTCAAAAATGTCACGAAATTTGCAAAATATTCTTGATTTTAGATTATCATGAAGACCTGTATATAGAGAAAAAGATGGAACGGTCCAAAATGTTTATACCGACATGCAGCCTGCACTAGATTGAATATAATCGCTCTCTTAAGGATCATAAGAACCCGGGCGACGCCGGG